>BFEA01000306.1:464292-491514 GCA_003427395.1 Chara braunii | reverse complement strand
TTTTTTTTTTGATAAGACAGGGCCTTATGGTCCTGGCTCCTTCTATTCTAGGGAGCGTCAGTCCGGTTCCTATTCCCCCGGCAAGTCAAAATACATAGTACATGAGATAGAACACGCTCACGCTTCCTTCCATTCAGGCCGAAGGACCCGTGATCAGCATTGATTGCTCCATCATGGTGGAGGATTGACTGCCAGCTTGCCCAGATCCTCTCTTTCCTCTCAGACCTGATGAACAGATCTGTCGGATGGTTCTATGTTCCCTAGAAAGAGTTCAATCGTTGACCTTGACGGCCTGTGTCTAACCCCTTGTACTATCTAGCCTATGACCCAATTTGACCATCCTTCCTCCATTGGTGAACCCCGTTACAGCATTGCCCTTTTGGAAAACCTTGATTAATGTATCTCTTTTCTCCCCCCATCTGAGTCAGACTTGCTTMTKTGCTCCTTMCTTCATTGAAGCTGGACTTTTTGCGCTTGTTCCCTTGGATGAAGGTGAGGAAYGAAGAGTGAGATCACTTGTTGGGATGTCTTCACTGTTGGCACTTCCTCTGTAACCCCCAATATGCTAATGCAGTCCGTACCTTGTTGCTTTTCCTGTTTYTGTGTCAATATCCACTGAACCAACTCTTGTAGCATGTTTGAGAGCCTGTCCTTGRCTATATTCTGTCCTCCTCTTTCTCGTACTCTTTTTCCATCTTTTCGTCTTTCTTGCGTCCCTGTCCTCTGAGTTTTTGTAGAGTTGCCSTCTTCCGTTGAGTCTCAAGATGTATTTGTKCTATCTAACGTTGTCTGTTGATGRTAACTCTTTCCCGGGGGTGAATTGTGCCACTCCTTCCAGTGAATGCGGTCTTCTCGTAACTCGGCTATCTTGCCATCAATCAACCAGTTCCTTTGGAAGAGCACTCTTTCCTTCTTCTTCTGTTCTTCGTCATCTGTCCAGGCTTGTCTGACTTTCCGCCATCTGCAATGAATCTCTGCTTGAATCATAGTTCTGGTTTYTGTCCATACCTTGTCCCTTGGGTTGGATTGTCCTTCAATTGTTCTGCTGCATCTCTCCTTCCAGATGATCCATAGTGTCACTTTCCTGATGAGTTCGAACCAAGTCCTCTCTGCCTTTGGTGTCATTCGGGGGATGTTAGTCAGGAGTAGTAGTTGGATGGGATGGTCAGGGAATGGGGATGAAAAGAAGGAATTCCAAAGTGAGGAAGGTCTGGCCCAGTATTCAACCGCCTCTTTGCAACGTATCAGACAGTGTACTATATCCTCCGCCACACCTTCGTGCACAATTCCGAACTGTTAGGGTCTGTGGCTTTTCGTCTGATGTGCAACCATTGGTTCACCGGCAGGGCTGCATAGACGATCAACCATTGCAAGCTTCTAATTTTGACTGGACTAATACGCTTGAATTTTTTCCAGTGGATTTCTGTAATTTTGTCTGCTTCCTGTCCCAAGAGATTTCGCCATCTGTTTTTGATGATAGGGTCTGGGTTTTTGGTCTTCAGTGACAGTCTATATCCAAGCTTGACTGTATAGTCTTGAATTGGGATTTTGACCTTAATGTTGTTGGAGATATTAGGCTTCCAAGCCCATTCAGCAGGATCGAATTCTAAGGATCGGATTGCAGTGACCAGTCTGAAGATTGATTTTGGCCACGAGCCTAGGACCCTTACTTTTCTGAGGAGGAAAGGGTTTAATACAGCTGATTCTACCTCACAATTCCATATGGCTGGCATATCCATCTTGGTGTGGGATATCGGAAAGGAGAGGAAGGTGGCAGTGGACTGGGAGCCTTGCTGCCAGTGGGAGAATTGGTAGGCTCTAGTGGGGGATGTGTCTTGAATCATAAGGCCCCATTCGCTGAGACTCCACAGTTCATTATTTGCCAAGATGTCTTTCCACTCCTGTGGAATGCGACCAAGAATGTATTGAAGATTGGTCCCTCATCTGTGACAACCTTTTAATCCGACACTGAGTTCTTGTTCCGTTATCCAGTCTTTTTTGTCTTCTTCCCATAGGTGATCTAATTTCCAAATACCATTCTTAATCCAGGACAGCCATCTTTGTTCAAGGAATAGTGGGTTATTTGCCTCATTGGTTAACCATTCATTGCCAAAGAGTGGTTGCCTCAGTACTTCGTCCTTAGATTTAGGTCTCTTTATCTTTTCAGGAATTATTTTTCTCCACACACGAAGTWGAGCCGGCYAGTAAGGCGTGGGTGGATAGTGGTCCTCTGATMTGTTRYTCCTTGTCCGATTTCTTCGTCCTGTGGTTATCGTCCATTCTTTGTTCATTACCCAAAAGAGGCYTGACATGTCGTCCGGGGAGGACACTGGGGCTATAGACCTGATGCTGTCGAGAGCCAGTTTGTTCCATGCGCTGTTCGGTTTCATCAATAGTTGGATGATCCATTTGATTTGCAGTGCTTTAGTTTCTGTTCCGGGATCGATGAGACCTAAGCCTCCATTTCGTGGGGTTCTTGTAACAAAATGCCAGGCTATCTTGGATATGCACTTATCTTTGTTGGGGTCGCCTGTCCACAAGTAACATCTGGCTTTTCGATTCAGTTCCTTAATCGAGTTATTGGGGATTGTCCAGATGGAAGCTATATACCACATCATTGAGAAGATGGATGTGTTGAGGACCAGCGCTCGACCAATAAGGGAGGCAAAGGCGTTGCCCCATCTTCCAATTTTGTTAATTTGTTTGGTTAGCATGGAGGGGTCCGTTTGAGGTGCTAGACCTTCTTTTGTCATTAAAATGCCCAGATAGCGAGTGGGTGTATCCGGCGTTTGCCATGTCATAGTAGCCTCGTCTCCTTGTAGTGTCGGTTGTTCATCTTCAGAGAGCCACCAACCGATTGTTTTCCTCCAATTAATCCTCATTTCTGAGGCTAATCTGAATGCTTCCATTGCCCTGGCTAGTGTTCTAAAAGACGAGTTTGATGCTCTAATTAGAACCGTCAGATCATCTGCGAACTTAATAGCTGTGGGGAAATCCATTTGGTGGGCTGAGCCTACATCGGTGCTGGCTAGTCTTTGAACTGATGGGTCCTTGGGTAAGAAGGATGCGATGGCCTCCATTACAAATAGGAAGATTGATGGTGCCAGCGGATCCCCTTGTCGGACCGAGCGGGAGATCAGATAACAGTCTGATAATAGTCCATTTACTTGGACACTACCTACTGCGTCTTTGTATAATATCCTCACCCATTTTCTGAAGTTTGGTCCGACTCCCATTCTTTCCATACTTTCTTCCATGAAGTCCCAATTGACTTGGTCATAAGCCTTTTCGAAATCGAAGAAGAGAATGGCAGTGTTGATTTTCCTTTCCCTGATTTTCCTTAACGACTCATTCAATGTCATAACATTGTCGAGAATGTAGCGGCCCGGGATGAAGCCTGTTTGGTCGATGTGGAAGCATTTGTTGGTGATCTTAATAATCCGATTGGACAGGGCCTTGGTTCGATCCTAGTTTTTGAGTTTTGAATTTTTGTATTATTTCTGATGTTTTGTCCAGGCCTTTAATTTTTTGTTTCTGGGCTTTCTTTCGGTGTGTAACCAGTTATGTTTCTATTATATGTTTTATTGTGGTTGTTGGGTTCTCGGGATTGATGGGATGGTCCTCAAGGGTTTTGTTGCATCTTTTTTTCCATAATCCGCAAGAGATTGCTTTTTTGACGAGGGACCAGAAGAAAGCTTTGAAGCCTTTGAGGGGGGAGGTTTGTTCCTGTTCTAGGAATATTGTGTCGGGGGGTTAAAGACCCAGGCCAAAATGACACCTAAGTTAACTAGGTGGGCCGCTGAAATAGACCAATATGACTTTGAGCTCAAACCGGTCAAAGGCAAGTATAACGAAATTGCGGATGCTCTGAGTAGGAGATGAGACTACTTTGGAGCTATAGTACACTATCTAGATATAGGGAGAGACCTGCAGGAAAAAGTTAAACAGGCATATGCGCAGGACCCTATCTATAGTGACCTTCTCAAGAGAGTCAAGGAGGCCCCAGAGACTGAACCAGATTACCGCACTACAGAGGGTCTACTATTCGAGAAGACTAATGTATTCGACCGCCTGTGCGTTCCCAACAACGAAGAGATTCGTAGTTTGATCCTGGGGGAATGCCACGATACTGAGGGACATTTCGGTTGGCAGAAGACCTTAGCCAATCTGATGCGTACGTATACCTGGCCAGGAATGAAAGCTGACTGTATAGAGTATGTTCGCAGTTGCAAAGTTTGCCAGAGAAACAAGACCACTACGCGTGCCCCTCTAGGTCTTCTCAGACCCTTGCCTATTCCAGATCAGCCCAGAGACTCAGTCTCCATTGACTTTATGGATGTCGGTGTCAAGAGTAGACATGGCCAGAGCCAAGTCATGATCGTAGTTTACCGATTTAGCAAATATGTTGTTTTTGTTCCTTTGCCTGCAAAGGCACGTATAGACTTAGTTATCCGAAAGTTCTTTGATTTCTGGGTTAGCGAGAACGGAGTCCCGCTGTCAATAGTTAGCGATAGAGATAGTCGCTTCACCAGCCAGAACTGGCAAGAACTCATGGGAGTCTACGGATCTAAGTTGTTGATGTCGTCTGGCCGCCATCCAGAAACCAACGGTCAGACTGAGCAAATGAACAAGATCCTACAGCAAGTTCTGCGCATGTATATTCGACCGGATCAGATCAACTGGGACGAGATGTTACCTAAGGTCGCTAGTGCGTACAATAACAGCGTGCATCTCTCCACCTGTCTTGTGCGAGGTGGTCTGCAGTGAGCCCGAAAACGAAGTGGGTGAGATGGAAGCTGAGCCATAGCGATAGGGTACTAGTGGCCATAGCCGCCATAGCTGTTAGGAGGGCGTAACGTGTGTGTGTGTATGTGTGTACAGAGTGTTGCGTGTGGGATATCCAGGGTGATCCTGTGTGTGCTAACAGAGAGTTGTACAGGCGCTGTGTCGCCACAGCCATTTGAAGTGAGCTTGTACTTGAACTGCGTTCTTGGCTACTATATCTCTGAGTTTCGAGTGGGCGCTTGTCGCCAGTTTGCTGCGCAACCTGCTGGCATGAATATGAAGTGTGAAAGATAGCGAGTCTGATTGCAAATGGGAGGCTGGCCAATCCTTTATAGTGCTGGACTGGTCTGGTGTGGCCTGCGTTCAGCTTCAAGTGTGCCTGGGACTCCTGCCCAGTACCTTTTGTTGCAAAGTGTGTGTCCCAGTATCTTTCCCCATGGTCTGCTGCTGCTTTGGGCCATCGGGCCTGTCTTTTGAACTCCTGGTCTGAATCAGGACTGACTCGTGGGATTATGACTGGACTGGGACTGTCGCCTTTGACTCATTGCCGAACAGACATGACTTTTCATCGAGGAGACATGACCCTAACTCAGTCTTGAAAACTGTGTCCAATACCTGTTCGTTCAGGACCTGTTTGTGACTTTTCGAAACGACTTTTCATCTCATTCTGGATGCGACATATGCCTCAGGGAACTTGTCTTTTGGGTTGCTGCTCGTGAATTTAAGTTCTGGCTGACAGGGCCCCTCGCTGTTGGGACATTCATTTGGGGTCTAATTCGTGAAGGCCTTTTTAGTTTGTTATGAATGATGCCTCTGCTCTGCTTTCTGTGTTAAAGAAACTTGCTGGATTTCCTGGTTCGTCCAAGGTAAAGATATCACAGCAGATCCAATTGTTGTTCTGGGTTCCGTAGGATTTGAATTTCAGGACTTCCAATGTCAATTCCTGCTCCTTTATTGTGGCCCGGTCGCCTGGCTGCCATTTCTGGACTGTTTTTAATAGGCGCCTCCATTCTGATTATTTGATTTATAATCGTTTGAAGGTGGTGTGTGCCATTCATGATTGGTCTTAGGTCCTTTTCTGATTTCCATGTATTGGATGTGCTTTCCCAGAGATGCTGAATCTGCCATATTCCCTTCTCTACCTAGTGCCCCCATTTGGCTTCTGATTTGGATAGAGAGCAACATTGCCCTTTCTCATTTTTTATCCATGGGTTTCCTAAGAGGGGTTGTCTGAGTACTTCATCTCTTTTTTTTGGACCCTATCCTGATTTGTGTCCATAGGGATTTTGGGGGTTCACTCTCATATGTGTAATGTTGAATTAGTTGTTGGTTTTGATTTCTTTTGCCTTTGGGAAGAGGCAAATATTTGTTGTAGATCCAGAAAAGTCGAGACATGTTTTCAGGAGATATGAATGGGGCCCAATGTGATTCAGGGTCAGAGGGCCCCAATACAGGTTGTCTTGAAGAGATATTCTGAGTGTCCACTTGATTTGGAGGGCCTTGATCTGTTGAGCTGGGTCGAGTAGACCTGGGCCTTTTTTGGGTTTGGATTGAGTAATAGTTTGCCAGGCTACTTTATAATGAAATGTTCTTTGTCTGGGTCGCCCGTCCACAGGAAGGCCACAGCCTTTTTCCTGATCTGGCCTTGGAATTCTTCTGATGGGAACCAAATGGAGGTAGCATACCACATCATGGCCAGGGCTAGGACTTTACCTAGGAATGAAGTGTGAGTGCTCTTCCACGTGTGCATTCTGTTAATCACGGATGATAATAGGGAGGCCACGGATGTGTTATGGCACCCTTTAGTATTTAGATTAATTCCTAGAAAGTGGACCGGGTCAGTTAGATCCGTCCAACGCATCCCTTCCAATGCGAGTTCTATGGGAGCGGTCTTCCAAAAACCACCAGCCTGTTGTTTTTGTCCAGTTTACTTACGTTTCAGAGGCTAATTGTTACATGCTGCACCTGCGACAGGCTGCATGGGCCATTTTCAGGCCCGTGTCGTTTTCAGCCCGAAAGCCTGAAAACAAGGGCCTACAGTCCCTGTGTCGTTTCAGCCTGAAAGCCTGAAAACAAGGACCTACAGGCCCTGTGTCGTTTCATTCTAAATCAGGGCCTTTCCGGCCCTGAGTCTTTTCAGCCTGAAACTGAGGGCCATTTTCAGGCCCTCATAAGATCGACCTGCCCTGAAACTCAGGCACCAGACCAGGGTTTTAGCTCAGGCCATTTTTGGCCTATTTGCAAGACAACCTTTGTTTGAGCTTCAACCCCAGGGTCTGGCACGTTTTGGCATTGGCAAGAGCAGCCTCCTGGATGGGCCAGCACTATATAGGACTGGCCCGCCCTGCAGGCTGCAGGTAGTTCCTAGGTACTTCCCAGGCACTTCACGTGCAGTTCAGGAGGCAGGAGGTAGTCTTCAGGATTTGGCAGCAGCACTCTGGAGGACCGCTGCAGTAGAGTAATAGCGCTAGCAGTAGTCTTCAGCTCTGGGCGCTAGTAGGAGCTAGAGTAGTGCTAGAGAGAGAGAGAGAGATTGGGCGGAGGCCAGGGAGACTTACCTGCAGCGCCATAGCTCCAGCTTCGTCTTCGAGGTACCTGCAGCACAGCGCCAACTTCACAGGTTGATACCTGGTACGTGAGAGAGAGAGAGAGAGTTCTTCTTCTCCCTCTTCTCAATCCATCTCCCTCTCACCCTCTAGCTACCTGACTTCACTGCATCAGCAGACTACGAGAGAAAGAGAGAGATTGGTGACATTTGGATTCAGACTCGAGATTGGGCTTCAGACACTTTGACGAGGGATTATTTGGGACTTGTAGCGAAGACTTGGTGTTGACGACTTTCCCATCTCCCCCCTCCTCTTCTTCGTCTGTTTCCCTCCTTTCGTCTGTGCATGATCTGGACCTGGCGCATTCTTCTTGTGTGTAGCGCCAGGCTCCCTTCACACCTTGTGGTGAAGATGATGTATGTTTAGTCTGCATTGCAACATTGATTGGGTTCATCATTGGTATTCTAGTGTTCTGCTGCGCTATCTTGTACTACGTGATGGAGGTCAGTCCCAGTCATGTCAGGACTTGTATCTAAGTCTTCCACTGCGCTATAAAGCACCATTCTTGTATGTATCAGAATGTACACTGATTGTTGAGATCCTACTTGCACTGCATTGTCATTCAGTCCTTTTTATCACATTGCGGATCCTTGGTTATATATGTAAATCGCCCAACTGGGCATGTAACACAATTTGAAACGCTTGTATTGCTCTTGTCAACACTTGGAAGGAGAAGTTGAATGCCCTGATTAGAGCCGTGAGGTCGTCTGCGAATAGAAGGGTGACAGGGATATGTAGGGGCTGACCTCTTTCATCTTTAATGTTAATTAGTCTCTCGATGGATGGGTCTTTTCTCATGAAAGCTGCTATGGCTTCCATTACGATTAGGAAGATTGGAGCAGCTAGTGGGTCTCCTTGTCTTACTAATCTTGACATTTTGTAGGGGTTGGAGAGAAATCCGTTGATTTGTACTATGCCTTATGCGTCGTTGTACAACACCTCTATGTATTTTCTGAAGACCGGGTTGACTCGCATTTTTTCCATTGAGGTTTTTGAAAAATTCCAATGTACTTGGTAGTATGCTTTTTCAAACCCGAAGAAGAGGATTGTTGCTGTTATCTTCTTTTGATTTATTACGCTGGTGGACTTGTCGAGACCCATAACATTGTCTAGGATAAGTCTGCCCAGGATAAACCCTGTTTGGTTGAGGTGGAAACATCCTGCTGTGATCCGGTTTATCCGAGAGGCTAGGAGCTTTGCAAGGACTTTGTAGGAGACATTTATTAGGGATATAGGTCTATAATTCCTGATGTCTTCTTTGTTTCCTTTTTTGTAGAGAAGGGTCACTACTCCCATGCTTAGCGTTGGTTGAGAAAAGCAAGTTGGAGAGCAAGGAGGAGAGGGCCTAGTTTGTGCCAACTTTCTAGCCAAAAAAAATTTCACAGACCGTTTTTGCCCGGTGCTTTGTTGGGTTTTAGGTCTTTAAGTGTCGAGTGCAGTTCTTCCAATGTGATAGTTTTTTCAACGAGTTTCTTGTTTCCTTTGATAGTGTTCGGAAGAAAAAAAAATAAAAATTGCTCTAGCTCTTGAGTGTTTCATTAGGTCTTTATGATGTTGTTTTGCTGGTGTATGTCCCTATAAAAGTGAGCTATGTTGACCAACTGGGTTGTTTCTAAGGTGGGATTACCATGTTCGTTGAATGAACTTTCTAAAGTTTCTATCTTACAGTTCCTGGAGTTGGATTTGATTTTTTGGAAGAAGAATTTCGTCATTTTCTCGTTTAGTTCCCAGTCCTTTACTCTGGCTCTTAGTTGTAGTCCCCTAAGTTTTAGTTTTGTCCATTCTGCTTATTCGTCCTTAGCTTTGGTGTATAATTCTGTGTAAAATTCTGAGTAAGTATCTCTTTGAAGATTTGATTCGGCAATTTCTATTGCATTTCCTAGTGTTTCTACTCTTTCTTTCCTTTGTGTTGCTAGTCTTCTTGAGGTTTGTGAGATATCGGTGTTATTGTTATTTAGTATTTCCGGGTCTTTGGTAAATATGTCGTCATTTTGGTTTATCTTTGTTCGTGAGTTTTTTTTGTTAATTCGGTCTGGAAGGTTTAACTAGTTGGTAATGCATTGTTGAAGCAATAGAAGCTCATCCCTATGTATCCGGTTCTGGTGAGTCTAAGGGTGAGTGTAATTGCTTTGTGATTTAGGCCTTCATAGTAGGGGTTGTTCTTTATTATGTAGTCCAGAATAACTCCTGATAGTGAATCTGACGTGAGGAAGAAATCTATTTTTGAGAATGAGGTTCTAAGGGAGGTTTTCCGATGCATGAGTAGTGTTTTGCATTAGGAGTTAGGAGACGATATGGGTCTATTAGGTTCTTTCTTGTAATGAAGTCCCTAGGTCTATGTTGTTGGATTGTGATGTGGGGTTCTGAGAGTTAGAGATTCTATCCAGGGTAGAGTCTTGGATAGAGTTTTGTACTAAGTTCCAGTCGCCCATGATGATGGTGTGATTGTGGGTAGGGATTAGTTGTTCTAGTGATAGGAGGAAGAGGTTTTTTTCCTTTTGGTGCGTTCGGACCGTATATGCCTAGGATGGTTATGTTCTCTTCTTTGAGTTGTATGTCAGTTTTGACCCACCTGCCTGTTGAGTCATCTTGGCTTGTGGTTTGGATTGTTATGTTGTCGCTCTATGTCGATATTTGGTGGAAGAGGATGGTCGTGCCTGCTGAACCGTTTGGTGTTGCGCTGGCCTGGACTGAGAATTTGACGAAGTGCAATTTCTTTATAATTGCCGTTTGGATTCTCCTGTCTTCATCACTGTTAGTGAGGTGTGTTGCTTGTATGCATGTTATGTTTGGGGGTTTCGACCTAACCAATCAATGGTTTCTGTCAGATTTCTCCATTTGGTTAGGTTATCCAGAAATGAGGCTAGCCCATTGACGTTCCATGACATTATGGATAATTCTGGTTGTTTTCGAATTTCCTTTATGATATCAACTTTTGTGGCAGGTTCAATCTCTTTGGTTTGTGACCCGCCCTTCTGTGTGAGGAACCATCTGCTGAGTTTTCCATTAGAGTGTGAGATGGCTAGCCACGACTTGGGACTGGTGTGGTGTTTAGGGGACAACATTGGAAATTCTCCTCTTTTCCCGCCTCTCCTTTTCCAATCTTCCCCTCTCCAATGGGCCTTCCTCGCGTTCGCCCAACCATTCTTGTCTTATGAATGCAGCAACGTTGTAAGCTACTTTGTCCACTTCGTCCTTGTGTCCCAGAAGAGCATAGGGAATCTCGCAAATCAGCTCCCACGGTTTCCATTGCAAATCGTCACTCAGGACTGTGTGCTGGTCATAGATTACCATGATCGCACTCAAGTCCCTGGAGTGTGATGCGGCGTTGTCGTCTTCCCATACTATATCGAGACTTTTGTCCTGCCATGTTTTGCAGATGAGCTGAGGACGCTGGCCTGCGATGTTTGCTTTTACGAATTGTGGCACTTTCTCAGTCTCCTACGTTGTGATCATGGTCAGGGAAGGTCGGACTGCGATCTGCCATTCGCCTTTCTTTTTGTTGAACCTGAGGGGCATGATTGGGACTGAGGGGGTGAGGGAAATGGTGTCAATTTTGATTGCTACTGCGGGATCTGATGGGTTTTCATCTGCAATTCTGTTCAGGGAGAGAGAGACCTTTCCGGACTCTTGATTTTGCTCTTGTTTGTCTGTCGAGGATAGCAATCCGTTGATTTTCCTTTTTCTGATTCTTTGATTGACTTATCAGATCAGTGGCCAATTGTTTGATTGCTTATTCTTCGGTTCATTGTTCCCCATTACCTTCGGATTTCGTAGTGGTCTCTTCCTCTTGTGAATGGTTCACTTTTTCCTCGCGCAGGTATGAGACTGGCCACTCGGTTTTCTGGTTGGCTGTTATGCTCTATTCAGTGTCCATACCCTTTTCATTTTTGTCCATGTATTGCATTACGAGAAATTATGAGAAGGTGTTCTCCACCGGCAGTGCTTCGTAGGGGTTTGGGGATGTTGGAAAGCCAGAGAGGTTGTTCGTGCTTGTAGCCTTTTGGAGGCGGCTGATATGTCTGGCGTGTGCCATCCGGATTTCCAGGTCCAGTTCTCTATATGATTTCACTGAGGTGATGTACTCTTCAAGCCACTCGAAGGAGTCGTTTGTGTCCTCCATTGCTGAAACCTGGTCATCGTCTGCTGTCCTTGCCGGCAGGGAGGTGTCCAGTTGCATGCCACTGGGTCTGTCTTCTGGTGCTGAGATGCCATCCTTTTGCTTTTTGTGATCTGGGACTTTGTCTGTTCCCTTGCCCGCTTCCTTGCTGTCTTCTTCTTCTCCTCTGGTTTTTCTTTTTGACTGTCCTGCGTTCCCCTTGTTGTTTCTGCCCCTGTTCTTTGTTTCCATGCCGTCTTTGTGTTGCATATTTTCAAGGTAAGTTTTTTCTGCTTGTCTTCCTATGGCGTGCACTTTGCTGAGGATCTGATTTCTATACATATTGTGCTCCAGGTGAAAGGTCTCTCCGAGGTTGAAATTATCATACCTGTGTGTTGACCTGTGGTTCCTTTTTTCCCCTCCCATCTGCCATTTGCTTCCGTGTGGAGGAACCACATCGGGTTTGCAGGTTGGTACTGCATCTGACAACGTCCAGATCCATGTTGGGCTTTCCCTGCATAGGCCGGGGGTGAAGATCTAGATACCCTTCGTTGCTTACGCTTCCACTAGCATGGAAGGGTGTCGTCTATTTCCATCTCCGTTCCTGTTATTCTGTGGAAACAGGGGGTCGTTCCCCATGTGTCCTTTGATTCTGCATCTGAAGCATATGGGGTTTGTTTTTGTGGAAATGTAGGTTGTCTGGACTTCATGCCCCATCCTGAACAACCATCCGTCTGGGAATTCTGGTGGGTTGCTTGACTTCAATTCTACGAAAGTGGTTCTCGAATTAGTATTGGGTGTAAGGAAACCAGGAGCTGAGGAGACCCACTTAACGAAAGGACATTGTGGGTACGAGGCCTTCAGCCTTTCTTTGATCATTCTGTGTAGACCGTCAGACAGGTTGTCAAACTGAATCCAGAAGTGTTTGGACATCAGCGATTGCCTGTGCCTTGCTGATCCTTGAGGTGCTGATCTGTTGGGTCTCCATTTTGTTATGATCCTGGCCAATTTCGAAGTGCACATTCATTAGAACGTACAATGTCGTCCAATTTCAAAAAGAAATGAATGAACTTGAGAGGAGAGAGAGGGAAAGAAGAAGAAGCAGCAGGAAGAAAAAGAAGAAGAAGAAGAAGAAGGAAGAAAGAAGAAGAAGATGATGTACACCAGCATAGACCAATGATAACGCTCTTCTTCTTCGTCAACCACTCTCCCCCTCCTTATATCCTCCCTATTATTCAGTCAAGAAATAATAATAATAATAATGAATGGCTGAACCAGAATCAATGTCTGAATCCCACTTCTACTGCAGGTATCATATGAGGTCCACCATAGTCGTGGCACCCTCCTCCTTCCTCTTTTCGAAGGCCTAGGTTATGGCGGACTGGTAGGGCCTTGCCCTGATGTGCAGAAGACAACTAAAGCAGCTATGGCTGCTCTAGCGTAGGCCGCCATGCCTGACTTCGCCTCGAAGCCTTTTGGTGTACCTCTACCTCTGTTGGGCCTTCTTGCTGCACCGCCCACTAAGGTGATGAAGATGGCATAGCCAGGCAAGTACCTCCGGCGCTCCCCCTTCCTAGTCCTCGTCTTCTTCCTCCTCTTGTCCTTGCTCCTTCCCCAGCACCGCTGCTCCAAGCTAGCGCTTCTCCAGCCAGCGCTCCAACCAGTGTGTCGCCAAACTTGCACACCAACAATGAGGAGCGCCTGACTACTCTTGGAGATATAGTCGCCTGCTTGCCTCGTGGCTAGTGACTTCCTAGGCCGCGTGGCCTCCAAGCAACTCGCACCTCCTCCTTTTCGGAAGGAGACATCATTGCAGACTTTGATATTGCCCCTACAGGCCCTAGACTCAAACTGGTTGGACTGGTACTCGCCTAGACCTAAACTACTAGGCCTCTAAAAATGCCAACTTTTGTCTTCTTCCTCTCGGCCTCGAGTACCCAGTGTTGAGTGCATCATGAGTAAACAAACACAAAACCAAGAGACAACTCGGGAACGACGCACAACAATCCCGCGGACCGCCGAGACGGGTGCGGTGTCGCACTTTTTCTAGTCGGGTCATTTCGGGTGACCAAAAAGCCAACAGGCTGTCACACAGGATTTTAGATGATGATTGCAATAAATAAAATAAATTAAGTAAAGCAAATCCCTTCTTGTTGTGTGCGTTCAACTTCGAGCGAGACCCTTCAATTGCGGTGTTCGCCGGTCCCCGGTCTTAGGAATCTTTTATTTTGATTCGGAACAACAACGATTATGCAAATAATGATCATGAAAGTCTGATATGTTATGCATGCATCAATTTTGCCAATTTTCTAGTTTTGAGAACTGTGACAGGATCATCAGAGAACGCAATCATCAAGCGGAGGCAATGCAAAAAAAACAATATTGACTGACTCGGGCAATGACAAGATAAACGAGGGAAGAATGAGAACTCGTTATAATCTCAGAGAGTACACAAGGAGCATGGCCAGCACTGGTCAAGAGTCCTCACTCATCCCTCTGGGTCATCTCTCATTTTGCTGTGCGTTTCTTATGCGTCGAGCCATGTCTCCATACTCCCTGAGGCTGTGGCCTTTGGATATAGAGCCACCTGAACCCTGCGAGCTCTGAACACTTCCAGCCAAGTCCCATGATACGGAAGTCAACCATGGCACAAAACTCCTCCCATAATGTAGGAAGGTATGGTTGAGAGAATATCCCTCGTCTGAGGTACTGAAACTCTGAAGGTTCAGTCACTGCCTCGTAATCAATTACTACAGGCGAGATATACCTCTTGGCTAGATCCTCCAGGTCACCCCAATTAGAGCCATCCGTGAGAGTGAAGGGTACTGGAGGCTTGGGGTCGTCAGAATAGAGCTTGGGTCTGAAGCTGCGGATCAACTTTGTCCCACTCTCATCAAGCTCCTTTCCCTCTCCCCAAGGTACCTGGCAGCCGAAACCCGGACTGAATCAAAGTGCTCATGGGCTTCTTTACCCTTCTTAACACATAGTCTTAGGTCATGAACGGCGCTGCCTGAGAAATTGGTAAGGACAGCAAAGATTGATACACCCCCTTGCCTAAAACGAACTGCACTGACATACTGGTACTAAAAAGCATCCTTAAAAGTGATATTGTTGAGACTGGTCAGAACAGCCTCCTGGATTAGAATGACTGAACTGCACTTATGTGCCGAGACAAGTACTGGAAAACAGGCCTGAATGTCTACGTGAGATACCAATAGGCTGATATTTGACCTGAGAATAGATTAATGACAACTTGCTCTGATGACCGTTTTCGCTGATGATGGACGTTGAAGTCTAGTTAAGAGGCTTAACAACTGTTGTGTACTTCATCATAGGCTGTGTACCACCATGGACCAGGTGTCGGAACGTAGTTCGGGCTGCTGAGCGACCACTCACTTAATGAGACTTGATTGGGAGGGGCAGGTTTGAATGATGTTGCCCTCAGACAAGGACAACCCTCGGAAGTGCCCACTACAGTCTTAAGGATCTTTGTTGTGCGCACTGGTTGAGTGACGTTGTCCCAAGAGCTGATTGATAGAGACCCCACAAAATGACTGTTGAGTTCTATCGTGAGGGTAAAAGAGCAATGCCCTCTGAAAATCGTCGAGGACGTTCAGTTTCCCACAAAATAACCGTTGAGTTCTATCGTGAGGGTAAAAGAGCAATACCCTCTGAAAATCGTCGAGGACGTCCAGTTTGAATTCTTCGACAGGTCCTGAGACCTTTTGTTTACAATTGTCTGTTCAGACCCACACTAACAGGGACAAAAGTAAGTGGCTGTTTATGAGAAGTAGCTGCAATGGGGTGGACTTGATTGCTTTGTATGCCTTCAAAGGGATCTCAAGTAATAGGCGATGGTGCGTAAGGTTACGACTCACAGATTACTCCATCTGTTTTCTTCTGAATGACCTCAAAGAATGGGACTGTACTATGTAAACTCTCATCAGATCCGTAGATGTAAAACACAAACTCTATAGAGTTGTGCTGATTCTCAATTCTTCCAGTCGACAAGTCTCTCAACTCCCTTTTGTGATCCTCGATCTCATTGAAAACCTTATCTTCCCAATTCTCCTCTTTGTCCCGATGAAGTGATACATACATCACAAGAGTATTTACACTTGCCATGCGCACCCCCTTTTCATTTTGTCGCCTCATTGAATAGATAACTCGATTCTTTGTTAAATGTGTCGACGTCTGAGACCTTACAGACTACCGAGCTATCACTGTGATGGTCTTATTGACCCCGAGGAGGAGGATCGATCCCCTAGGTGCCTCTTTCCAGTGGCTGCTTGCCGCCGTGTCTGACACCCGGGGATCGAAACCGGCAATTGTTATTGCTTTTGCGATTTGCGGTTCAGGAACTTTATTCCCATAAGGCCAGATGATAATTGAATACCATTTTCATGTCTGTATGAGGCTACAAAACTCAATGTGCTTTCGTTTGATGCTTCATCGGGATTAGTTGATTGCAAGGAGCTTAATAATTGCATTTGACACCGAGCTTTCCACTAGTAGCAAGCACGAAGGCTGAATCCATGGGTTTGTTGAGCCTATATCCAGCCTAAGGCTTGAATGAAGTAATGGATAGTCCCCTAAACTGGTTTAAACCTCCATGGGAACCGAACCAAATAATTATCGAGCGCCAAGCAGTCAGAGCCAACTTCTCGAGTTTGGCTAGGCTCACTATCGTAGGAAGGGCAGTACCCGGTGCAGACTTTTGCCAGAACTTCGTTCGGAGGAGATCATCCATTTTTCCAAAGGCCTTGGATACAGAACTCACTCGTACTGTCCTTGAGAAAAACGACATCGGACTACAAGCACGATTGTAAGCAGTACGATGATTTCTAGTGCAAAGCCCGTCGAAGTTTAATACTGCTATTTTGAATAGAGGTAGGTCTTGCTCAGAGTGATCGCCCTTAAACACAGGATCAAATGTGATTGTTCTTTATTTGTACAATGGTTGGGCATCTGTTCACTAGAAACTTTGTTCCTACTTTTATTTTGGGTAGAGTATTTCGTCGAACGTCTACCCTCTTTACATTTTGCTCGATAGATCAACACGTCGAGTACTTTCTCATAAACAACACCAAACACTCATGAGTTTGAAGCCAGAACCCATGTTAATACTTGCTCACTTGAATCAGGGTAAAGCATTAAACTGGTAAATAAACAAATAAATAGGGAAAATCTTGTTTTGTCTTGGATCGAGGGGATGCCACTCAAAGCCTGTATTCCCGTCTGTGTCACGGAAGATAAGAATGATATGACTCTTGATTGAGCGTCGTGAAGGACACTTAGGTGCCACATAGGATGTTACTGGACCCGCATACCGGGCCGAGTAACATCGGTCTCGTTGCGGCATTCGAGTAAAGGGACAAAGAACTGCCAAGCGTTCGCAAATAAGTTCAGAACAACATAAGTACCTCGTAAACAGAAGAACTAACAGAGGGGAGTCAAACACTACACCCCAAATTCTCACTTGCTCATTGTGAAAAGACAAATCGCGCTTTGCGTCTAAGACTTCGTTAATAACTACGTCGAATGAGACTCACTGCTCGATCAACTCCGATCAATCAGGAGATTAGTCCCCATCTATTAGGAATTTTGTGAGCAGGTATGCGATCTTCTTTAAGGTACGTTGTTTCTTACCCATCAATCATCCACACATAGATGTTGAGAAGTATCAAGATCATATCCCTCTTGCAATGTGTACGCCAAGTCTTACGTGATAATCCTGATTAACAGATAGAGACTTATCCAGTATGCGGAGTAGGCCAAACGTTACCAATGATTGTTCACTCTCCAATCCACTCATGAGCCTATCAGCTCTTCACCGGTCAAGAAAACACAACTCTTTATTTCTTCATAAGCCTTAATTCATCGCTCTCATAGTCTTTCTTTTGTTTCTCCAGTTCACCATTTTGCGTACCTGGAGGGTGACACGGTCTAATGACTCAGGGCTCGGCGAACAAGGCTCGTAAGAGGAAATAGAGAACAAGAGAAAACTTAACAGTCAAGCTGGTTTGATCAACCGAAGTCCTCCTTTGCTAACTGTGAGCCAAAGACCTGAAATAGAAGGAACTCTAAGTTTCCCGAGCGAGAGAAGTTACATGGGGTCGATATCCCTTGCGAGTAGCCCTCATCTACCTCTAGCTGAATAGGGTCTCAAGTATCTGTGAATCCCATTAATGCCGCTTGCCCTCTCAACCTCATGGCCATCACCCACCAAGGTCATAGTCACAGGAGAGGCGAGAGCTAGCGGATTAATATATTGTTCTTGACTGAAATTCGTTGATGTCAACGTTTCCTCCCATTCACGCACACTCAGTTGAACGCGCGCGCTTCATTTTCTGACGTCAAGAGCAAAGAGGATCCATAATTGCTAGCGAGAGTAGGTGATGTCAAACGGTTCGATTTTGCGGGGCTCGCCCATTACACGTGTTCACGTGTGCGCCCCTTCCTCGCGCTAGACACGCATGGAGCTTGGTCCCAGCCAGAACTTCCCCCTCACTAGTCTCGGCATCGCAGAGTGACTTGTCGTAGACCACTCACAGGATAAACGAAGACGCACAATAATCCGCCTTCGTCACTCCTCTTGTCGATCACCAAGTAACTGAGCTCATGTCCGATCATGGTAATGCTTGCAGGAACTGGCAGTCGTCAAGTGAGCGGACACCAGCCACACTAAATTGACAATGAGCTTCCGAGCAGGTACGTATCACTCATATCTCCCCCTCGCGTCGTTGAGTGACCCTCCACTCGTGGGAACCAGATCTGATCCTCTGCCCTCTACAAGCTCCTACTTAGTGAGCTTAGTCACACCGTACCACAAGCTGCTTTCTGGGGTTTCCCGTGAAACTCCGCAACATGTTGGTTTTGTCCCTCTTCTTGCACCCGCTCGTCTCTCTCAATGCACCCCTCAATCTGAGTTGACCTCTAGGACGTGCTTCTTGTGCACACCTTCTCCCTCCACACTCGTGACTTCACCTCTTTGTCTCTCTTCCACTGATCTCGTACCGACCAAAACTCTTCGTACTCGTGAAAACTAATCCCCTATCACACTGAGCGAGCGCCCACAGCCTTCTCGCACAGAAAATAACATTGTACCGCTGATGAAGACGCAAAGTCCCCCTTTTACGTTTTGCACAAGTCGTTGGTCAGTGACAATTATCTCGTGCGACTAGACTCTTGTATAAGTAGTTGAATGCCAATCATGGCTGCCCGTGCACCGCCACTCGTTCTCGCGCTCTTCGCCTGTAGAGCACTGTCCCCACCGGTTGCACGTGAGCTACTCGGACACCCATTGACCTTTTAGTCTCTCTCCTCCCACTCTTGAACATAATCGTCGCGCGCGTCCCTGTCACGTCGTCACGCACGAGCCTTACATAGTGAGCATGCTAAAACCTCTCTCTTGTCTACTCGTCCGAGGAGGTTGCAGTGGCGATTTTCTCTCGCCCTGGTTCTCACACGTGTCCCCTCTCTCTAGCTTCCCGCGCGCTGAAGTCAAGTTAGCGTCAACATCCCGAGCACACATACTGCACTCGGACACACAGTCTAGTCTCTCTTGCGCATGAATCGTCCGTCGCGTCACCTCTGTGCAATCATCCTTGAGGCCTTACTGTCTGCTTGCCCGTCGTCGCGAGTTGGCCTCAGGGCCACTCTCTACAGGCTCTGCTGGCGGGTGGTCCTGCCGCCACTCGTCCAGTCCATGCCAGGATTGAGTCCGGACCTCCCGGTTACTCTCCTCGCTCTCCGCCTCCGTGTCGCGGTCCCGGTGCCTCTGTTCTCGCTCTACTTTGTCCGTCGAAGTCTCTGCTTCCAGGTAAGAAACGGTCACCTTCAGTTCATCTGTGACCCCGTCTCTCCTCCGCCTCCTTTCAGCCCGGTCCTTGGCCTCTGTGATGGCCAACTGCAGTCTCTGCTCTGCTCTCATCTCTTCTTCTTTGCCCCTTCAATGTTGATCTTCAACCTTGCCTCCTGATTGCAAAGGCTATAGTTTAGAATAGTTGTCACTGCAGGTCCCTCCCCCGACATCTACTCCCACATCCAAATAAACGGGAGGTATTTCGGCCTATACCCGTGCAGCCCACTACTCTGTACCATGGTCACGCCCCCTTCGGTTGGTTTACACACATGGCGCCAGACCGCAGAAATCCAAGACAACCAAGACCGAACACTTAGCGCATGCACACATAAACAGGGCTGCCTCACGCCCACACTACAGCCCACCCCTCTTCTCAACTCGACAACAAGCAGTGTGAGACTGCTCATGCCCAGTTAGCCACGTCTCAACTCGATAACAAGAAGTGTCGGCTGACACACGCCCTAAGGGATGAATCTCTCAACGCTAGACAACCACCAAGGCGGTTGATCACCACACCCTCTTCTGCAGCCTGTGGAGAGTGGGTGGTACACAGGTTCATACCTGTGGTGGCAATCGTCTCTTATTGCCTCAAAGCATAATCTGTTTAACCCTTGCGCACGGTCACAATAGGCCGTGCCAACACCTAACGCGTATTTGTGTACATATATATAGAGGGTTATAAATATGTGACGATCACTTCTCACAATCACAATGGGACTCCTTTCAGCCATGTATACTTAAGTAATCGTAGGCAGTCAAATCCAAAATCCTAACCACCAAATATACCTGCAATCACATCAACTATTCAACCAAAAGTCCATGCACTCCACGGGGTCAACTTCAACTATTCTTTGCGCTCACACCACTCGCTTTAACCATACAAGCCTCACTCTCTGTGCAACTCTCAAAATAAAATACTCAGCATCTTTATTAAATGGCCATTCAAATAAAGTCCGGGTAAAAACACAACGAAACAAATCAAACCACAAGGCTAAAGCCTTTAGGTTGAGTGGCAAAAGTGGATTAAAGTTGAGTCGAAAACCGATGAATCGGCGACCGACCTGTTATCAGTGATAACAGAAGATGATGCTTTGTAGGATCAGGCCGAACAAGTCAAGCCTTCAATCGAATTCACAGCCCTGCATCACAGTACAGGCCAAAGAGAGTCACTACTACGTTTGAGCCAAATGGAGAAGATGCTCCATCTCGTAGCCTAACTCCTCTACTGAGTTTCCTTTCTACCTTCCTCTAACTGGTATCAAGTTGTTGGCATTATCTCCCCAAAATAAGGCGAAACTTTAGATTTCTCATAGCAGAAAATAATCTAACTCTCCAAATTCTGCAAAATTTCGGCAGCGCTTGATGCATCACAGTACAGGCCAAAGAGAGCCACTACTACATTTGAGCCAAATGGAGAACGTGCTCCATCTCGTAACCTAGCTCCTCTACTGAGTTTCCTTTCTACCTTCCTCTAACTGGTATCAAGTTGTCAAGACTTCGGCATCATCTCCCCAAAACAGGCGAAACTTTAGATTTCTCATAGCAGAAAATAATCTAACTCTCCATATTCTGCAAAATTTCGGCAGCGCTTCCCGTAAGAAAAGTGCCTTTTCAGAATATTCAGGTGTCAAAAAATGACTAACTCTTTCAGATCTGTAAAATTTCGGCAACACTTCTCGTAGGATCAAGAGACTGTCAAGATTTATACAAAGCTGAAAATGCAAAGGACAAAACACAATTATACTTGGGACCAACTTCTTACACTTACCTGATAGGTAGAACCGAAGATAGTCAGCACGATCCCTTCTTGAAGATGGCATCGTGAGCTAACACCGATCCTAACTCCTAGTAAGGTTAGTCCTATCTTATCCCAAGTTTCCCTCCCATCTTCCATCTCTCCTACCTGTAGCTCCAACACTTAGCGAGCACCTAAAGCGACTAACCTACTAAAAGAGAAATCCCGAGAGATAGCCCCAAAAGCATACAGAGGTGAGTGTAACAACATCTCTCGCCAACCCTCGGGTTCCTTTCCAGGTCGCATAGTTCGTTCAAAAACCCTTGTTATTCCCTTTTACCCTTCCTTACATAAGACATAGGGATAGCCAACCCAACTTATGGATGTGATTGACCTGCCAGTTTATATGACTACGCCACACCAACTTATGGTGTCCTAGTCTGGTAGCACAAGTATACGTAGGGCATAGGACCAAATCACACCAACTTATGGTGTGACCAATTTCTGCTTAGACGATTGACATAAGGCGTATGACCGAGGCGCACCAACTTACGGTGAGGCTGGTCAGCCTAAACGCTCGACATACACAAAGAACCGAACCTCCTCAACTTATGAGGGGCCAGCCTTAGCCTGAACAAATGATCAAAGGCATATGATTAGAACACACTAACTTATGATGTGCCTAGCCAGCCCAAACAGTGACATATGGCGTAGACCCAGCCTACCCAACTTATGAGTAGTTCAGCCCAGCCTAGACAAAAACACATGCGCGAATGACCGAACAACCTGCAACTTATGCGTTCGCCCACCCTTCGCAATACAACCATGTTCGACGAATAAACATAAGGCATATAACTCACCACACCAACTTATGATGTGATTAGCCTCTGCCTGAACGAGTGACATAAGGCGTATGACCGGACCGCACCAACTTATGGTGAGGCTGGTCAGCCTAAACTTTCGGCCTACACAAATAACTGAGCCACCTCAACTTATGATGTACCTAGCCAGCCCACAGATGACATATAGTGAAGAACTAGGCTACTCAACTTATGAGTAGACTAGCCTGCCTAAACAAGCAACAAGCGCGTGTGACTGAACAGTCCACAAGACAACTACATTCAATAAGTAGGGTCACAAGTTTTTTCTGTCTTCAGACGAGTGGTCAGGTCACCTCAACTTATGAGGCTCCCCATCCAAATAGCAGCTTATGTTTAGAAAGAAAAATAGCCAAGTTTTATATTATCTCTCTGCCCTTTGTGTTATCAGGGGCATAAGACCAACTACCCAACTTATGGATGAGTCAACCTGCCCAAAGTTACCACTGAATTTTATACTTTGAATCTTATTTTGTCCTCTGCTTTATCTGCTACCGACTTATATGGTTAGATCTCCCCACTTATGGCGTTCAGCCTGCCAATGATATACGTAGTATATAGTAATATCAGATTTTATACTCAGGTTCCACTTATGTTCACGGCTCATGACTTGGTCGTACCAACTTATGGTGTGACTAGCCGGCCAAAAAAAGTAAACATAAGGCATAGGATTGATTCACACCCACTTATGGCGTGGTCAGTTTCTGCCTAGACAATCGACATAAGGCGTATGACCGGGCCGCACCAACTTATGGTGAGGCTGGTCAGCTTGAACATTTGGCATACACAAAGAACTAAACCACCTCAACTCATGAGGGGTTCAACCTTTGGCTTAACAAACGACAAGAGACATATAACTAGACCACACCAACTAATGGTGTGACTAATCAGCCCAAACAATGACATATAACGTAGAACTAGGCTACTCAACTTACGAGTAGCCTAGCTCCGCGTAAAACAAGCAACAAGTGCGTGTGACTGAACAACCCGCAACTTATGCGTTCGCTCAGCCTCCGCAACACAACAAGAAATAATATCACAATCTCATTCTGTCGGAATGCACACAAATAGTCTGACTTTATCGTACATACTTGTCGAGGTGCAGGCGAAACGGAGTGAGTCAAAACGCATCGCCCACAACAGTCGTGCGCAGTATCAAGGCCCCGCAACACTGTTCAACGGTTGTGCTTCCTTCTTTAAGTATGTGCCACCAGCTCTCGGATACAAAAAAAAAAACCTCATCGGCGGAGATACGCAGTTATGCAGTCAATCCGACGACGATACTTAGTCTCTCGCAACAATCATGACCGACAGGTACGTACCGACTTTTCGGGCCTTCTGAATTAACAAGTGTCCTTGCGGTTCACACACACATTAAGTCGACAAACGCTCAGATAGGCAGACAGACCAGCACGCATGCACGCTCATAAGCTTAGTAACACCTGGAAACTCAACAAGGAATACATTCCAAGAGTAAAACTCAGAAATCCGTTGTGTGTCTCAGTCCGTGTTCTCCCCTCCCTTCCTTCATCAGTGTCCCGTTTTCAGCGAACCTGGCTGCGACCCCGACTAGATACGGTCGACTCAAGGTAAACTGGGACTGGCCTCGTATCCAAAAACACATCTCTTCCCGAAGTTGGGATGTGATATATGTTTCTAGCTCCGGAATTACCACGATTATCTAGGTGCAGTTTCTCAGCGCAACGCATTCAGACTTAGATGTGCATGGCTTAGTCTGTTAGACCAGCATATGTCTATCGGCAGGATCAACCAGGTATAAAAAAACAACAAAAGGAAGAAAAAAAAAGGTGAATCTTCAGCCACGAGATTTAAAGATGCAGCTACAGTTTCCCACATTGTTGCGCCCATATTTGGGCAAACAAGAGTGAATCTCCCAAACTCCCGCTAGAAAGTGGTAGATGCATTTGCTGAAAGACTATCGTCTAATAGCGAGTCTTGAAACCGTAAGCCGACTTTCAGTTTCTCCAGATCACCCATTCCTTAAGGTAGGCACCTTCTGTCTCTCTCTCTCTCTCTCTCTCTCTCTCTCTCTCTCTCTCTCTCTCTCTCTCTCTCTCTCTCTCTACCTACCCACCACCATTGTGGTGGCCGAGAACATCGCAGCCGAGGAGTGTATTGCGATCAAATTCAGATTCAATCGACGATAATCTTAATAGCCTGGCACGGAAGACTACGACGACAAAACAACGACAACTATAATAAGAAACAAAATGAAGAAAAGTGAGATGAATCTCCTCTAGAACGTGGCCAAATGTGTTGCTTTCCAATCATGCTTCGCGGAGAGATAGCGGGAGGCTACTTCCTTCTATAGATTGAGCGAAATCGGAATCAATTTGCCGAAGGTTTACGGACCGATACATGGCCAAGATTGACCATCGGCTCATCCCGCATCGCTCCTTCTGCTGTGTACGCAGAGAGAAAAAGAGTGGCTCCTTCCATTGCTAGGATGAGCAATACACCCGCCAGAGTATGTCTCCAACTTCTCGGCACGCCCCTCGCTCCTTCCATTGATAGGACGCATAAGAATGTAATGAATCTCCCGCTAGAATAGGGGAAGATACATCGCCATATCCAACTGAACTTCGGCCATTGTCGGAATCGGGGCTGCCGCTCCTTCACCCACGAGATACGTTGTAGGGCCTAACCCCGGTAGACTTTGGAGCCTTGGTCAACCCCACTGCGGGTCCCATTTGGCTTGGCCCACCCACGCTTATGCTCAGGGCGCGGGCCGTTCGTCCCAGGGTCACCCCCACCTAGTGCTTTGAGATGGATGGGGGTGGGCCATCACGCGAGAGAGATTTGACATTGGGGATGTAGCTCAGCCCTCACGCCGGGTGGTAGTCTCGCTGGTCATTCAACAAGGCTTTTTTTTTTTTTTTTTCTTGGTTGTGTTCTCAAGCAATTGCTCCTTCCAATACGCATGCAGTCCAGGGGTTCTTTGAGAGGTTTTTCTTCTCTTGTGCGCAGGCTAAGCGCCATCCTTAGGCCGCGCACCATTTCCCTAAGCATTGTAATTCTTTGGCGTCATCGGGGTGCGGCTATGCCGTTCTCCCCCTCACCTCTACGCACCCCTCGTGTCTCATGCATCTCATCCATCATTCTTGACGCAAACCCCTTAGTCTTTTTGGGGCCTTCACAGGCACGCACATGCCACTTCACATTTCCCATAGCAAGATTGCACTCCTTCCCTTCTTTTGCACTCCAAGTCACAAACACAAAGATCACTTCCGTGGGTTGGTCTTACGCTAAGGTCCCATAGCACCCCCTTGTCCCCTCATTCGTTTCCTTTTGCCGCCCAGTCTCTCCCGACCCTGTCCCGCTCAAGGCATCACAGGCCTTTACTTACCTGCAAAATCCGACACAAAGCAAAGACCGACACAATCCCCCATTGGAGGTCAACGCATAGCCCTTCCCACATGCCTAGCTTTCCTTTCTCTTCGCCTTCTCTTTGTGCTCAATCAGCTCATTCTCTTCTCGTAGTCTTGCAGTCGGGGAAATGGTTGAGTCAATACTGACCTTGCTTAAAATTTCACTTTCTCCCGGGTTTCGCCTTTCTCCTAGTCTTTCAATACGTTCTTTCCTTTGCCTTCTTGGCGGCACAAGGGACCGGCTACCCTTCCCTTGCCCTCTTTTTCCACCAAGTGAGGCTTGATTTTCTTTTACCGTTCGTTCCCCGACAATGTAACAAGCGAGGGAAGAAGGGTTAGTCATATGCCAAGTGAGGGGAAGGGAGAGAGAGGGCAAGATGAAGAGGGAGAAAGAGAGAGAGTGGGAGGGAGGGAGAGAGAGAGAGAGAGAGAGAGAGAGAGAGAGAGAGAGAGAGAGAGAGAGAGAGGGACTTCTAGTAATCAAATCATCACACCGTAGTAGCAGCCAAATGTCGGTCACCTATCCCATAGTGGTAGCAGCCAAATGCTGGTCACCCATCCAATAGCGGTAGCGACCAAATGTCGGTCACCCATCCCATAGGGAAAGACTCACCAAGCGTTGAAACGGGACACTACCATGCACATGAACTTGACAAGGCGAATGTTGAACTCTTGAATATACATGCACATGGAGAAAAAAACAACCAAGTGATGAATCGGAACAATACAACTCACATGAACTTGACAAAGGGGAGATTGAACTGGTGGAACATATTCACATGGAGGAAACAACAACTAAGTGTGAACAAGAACATCAACACATGCTTGAACTTGACAAGGAACTAGTGGAACACATTCACATGAGTAGAAAAGCAACTAAGTGTAAACCGGAACATCAACACAGTGGAAAACATTCTCATGAGTAAAAGAGCAACTAAGTGTAAACCGAAACATCAACACATGCTTAAACTTGTCAAGGAACTGGTGGAACATATTCACATGAGTAGAAGAGCAACTAAGTGTGAAGCGGAACATCAACACATGCCTGAACTTGACAAGGAACTAGTGGAACGCATTCACATGAGTAGAAGAGCAACTAAGTGTGAACCGGAACATCAACGCATGCTTGAACTTGACAAAGAACTAGTGGAACACATTCACACGAGTAGAAAAGCAACTAAGTGAGAACGGGAACATCAACACATGCTTGAACTTGACAAAGAACTAGTGGAGCACATTCAA
Organism: Chara braunii; assembly: GCA_003427395.1. NCBI lineage: Eukaryota > Viridiplantae > Streptophyta > Charophyceae > Charales > Characeae > Chara > Chara braunii. Next base: position 464,916 of record BFEA01000306.1, on the reverse strand, counting down.
ATGAGTAGAAGAGCAACTAAGTAAGAACCGGAAGATCAACATATGCTTAAACTTGACAAAGAACTAGTGGAAAACATTCAAATGAGTAGGAGAGCAACTAAGTAAGAACCGAAACATCAACACATGCGTGAACTTAAAGTGAAGATTGAACTAGTGAAAGCACATGCACTCAGAGGAAAGATCAACCAAGTATGAATCGGAATGCTATAACTCACATGATCTTGACAAGGTGAGGCTTCAACTATTGAATACACATACACATGGAGGAAAGAGCAAAGTGATGAATCGGAACACTACAACTCACACGAACTTGACAAAGTGAAGCTTGAACTAGTGAATACACATGCACATGGAGGAAAGAGCAACGAAGTGATGAATCGGAACACTACAACGTACATAAACCTGACAAAGTGAAACTTGAACTAGTGAATATACATGCACATGGAGGAAAGAGCAACCAACTGATGAATCGGAACACTACAACTGACACGAAGTTGACAAAGTGCTTGAACTAGTGAATACGCATGCACATGGAGGAAAGAGCAACCAAGTGATGAATCGGAACACTACAACTCACATGAACTTGATAAAGTGAAGCTTGAACTAGTGAACACACATGCACAT
>BFEA01000306.1:435261-454720 GCA_003427395.1 Chara braunii | reverse complement strand
TATGTGAACAGTGAGATGTTTGGGCGCTGAGGTCGCCATAGCCAATTGGGAGTGAACTCGTATCTGAAAACCATATCTCTGAGTTTTGAGTGGGCACATGTCGCCAGTATGCTGCGTTACTGTTTACATGTGTGAAAAGTGTGTTTGAAAACGAGTCTGATTGCAAAACTAGTGAAAACACATGCACATAGAGGAAAGATCAACCAAGTATGAATCGTAATGCCATCATGTGAGAGTTGAGCCATGCATGTGAGTGAGACTTGCTCAAACACATGCTCATGGCTCATGAATGCAACCAAGTTTGAAACGAAATGTCATTATGTGAGAGTTGAGCCACGCATATGAGTGAGACTTGCTCAAACACATGCTCATGGCTCATGAAAGCAACCAAGTTTGAAACGAAATGTCATCATGTGAGAGTTGAACCATGCATGTGAGTGAGACTTGCTCAAACACATGCGCATGGCTCATGAATGCAACGAAGTTTGAAACGAAATGTCACCTTGTGAGAGTTGAGCCATGCATGTGAGTGAGACTTGCTCAAACACATGCTCATGGCTCATAAAAGCAACCAAGTTTTAAACGAAATGTCATCATATGAGAGTTGAGCCATGCATGCGAGTGAGACTTGCTCAAACACATGGTCATGGCTCATGAATGCAACCAAGTTTGAAACGAAATGTCATCATATGATAGTTGAGCCATGCATGTGAGTGAGACTTTGCTCAAACACATTATCATGGCTCATGAATGCAACCAAGTTTGAAATGAAATGTCATCATGTGAGAGTTGCTCAAACACATGCTCATGGCTCATGAATGCAACCAAGTTTGAAATGAAATGTCATCATGTGATAGTTGAGCCATGCATGTGAGTGAGACTTTGCTCAAACACATTATCATGGCTCATGAATGCAACCAAGTTTGAAATGAAAAGTCATCATGTGAGAGTTGAGCCACGCATGTGAGTGAGACTTGCTCAAACACATGCTCATGGCTTATGAAAGCAACCAAGTTTGAAACGAAATGTCATCATATGAGAGTTGAGCCACGCATGCGAGTGAGACTTGCTCAAACACGTGTTCATGGCTCATGAAAGCAACCAAGTTTGAAACGGAATGTGATCAACTACTACGTGAGTGGCAAGCACAAGCCTTGGCTAGTTCAAAACACAAGTCTTGAGCATGAGATCACCCATGGAAGAATCATAGCACTACCTACTAGCATGTGAGTGAAAAACAAGAGATAGAGTAGATGAAATCACAAGTTTTGAGCATGAGATCATCCATGGAAGAATCGGAGCATGGGAGTGAAACAAATGAGATAAGATTAGACCAAATCACAAGTTTTGAGCACTAGATCATCCATGGAAGAATTAGAGCACTACCTACTAGCATGTGAGTGAAAAACAAGAGACCAAATCACAAGTTTTGAGCATGAGATCGTCCATGGAAGAATCGGAGTACTACCTACTAGCATGTGAGTGAAAAACAAGAGTTGGAGTAGACCAAATCACAAGTTTTGAGCATGACATCATCCATGGAAGAATCGAAGCACTACCTACTAGCATGTGAGTGAAAAACAAGAGATAAAGTAGAGACCAAATCACGAGTTTTTAGCATGAGATCATCCATGGAAAAATCGGAGCACTACCTACTAGTATGTGAGTGAAAAGCAAGAGATAGAGTGGATCACTAGGAAGAAAAAGAGGAAGAAGAAGAAGAAGGAGACGAAGAAGAAGGAGAAGAAGAAGAAAAGTATGAGAAAGAGGAGGAGGAGGATAAGAGAATGAGGAGAAAAAGATGAAGAAGATGAAGATGGAGAAAATGAAGGAGAAGAAGAAGAACGAAGAAGAGGAAGAAGAAGAAGAAGAAGAAGAATCGTATTTCTTCGACTCACCTTGTTGATGTCTTGGAGATGGAGTCTCAACCTTGATGAGGCTTCTTCCTCCTTGCACAAACACCTCCTTGGCTATGGTTTTCTTCTTGCTCAAGCCACTCTCCTCTTCCCCTTCTCAGCCTCCCGCAAGTTGCAACAAGCTCCTATTACTATGGCTATGGAGTCCTCACCTCTAGGAAGGCTAATGGGACTTCCTCTAGCCTCTCTCTCTTCCTCACACCCTTGGGGCTATGGCGGATCACCTCCCCAGTGCCAGCTTCACTACCACTAGCCTCTAGAGCTCCTCTTCCTAGCTCATAGTCTCCTCTAAGCTTCCAAACTGGCATGGGTTCCCCTCTTCTCTCTCCAAGTGAAAGAATGTTCCTATGAGCTCACTTGGGCAGCATGGGCACTCCTCATGCAATTGTGAATGTGGCGGACTGAATTCCCAGATTATGTAGGCTGAAACCAGCAGTCCAGCCAGTCCATAAGCCTCCCGATGTGCCTTGAGGTGAACCGAGGTACCCCCAAGGCAAAATTTCACTACTAGGCCCCGTGTGGTTGGTACCAACTCGGATTGCCTCTTGGCCTCCTTCAACCTCCTTTTCACTTCCAAAGTGCTGCCCCCGTGGATCCTAATGCCCAAGGGGCAGCTTTACTTGAGAGAAAAAGGCTTAGTGGGCCTTTTTTTTTTTTTTTTCAGTTTCTACCCCATGCTGGGTAGATCGACATATTTTCCCATGCAGCGGTGCATTTTCAGCCCTGGATTTGGCTGAGATCCAAGGCCAACAATATTCCGTGCCACCCCCAAGTAGCCCTTGCTTCAAATTTGGGCCCCTAATTCTACTTTTTCAATTTTTGGTGCATCTGGCTCTCTTTTTGGGCCAAATGCACAGTTTCGTCTCTTTTCCTTTTTTGTTTCTTTCCATTTTGGGCTGCCACCTCATTCCAGAGCTAGCCGTTTTGAGCTGGCCCACAAAAAACGGCTAGTTCCTCTCTACCATGAGATCTGATCTCAGATCCATCTCTACAAAAAAATTGGTCATCTCCCTTGTGCATTTTTTTTTTTTTTTTCTTCTTTTTAATTCAGATTTTGTAGACTCTGCAATCCGGATTGCCCTCCCTCATTCTAGGAGGGACGAGGTTACAGTTGGGACCTGTGCAGATCCCAAAACGCCGACACATTCTCCTCCACTTTTTTCTCCCCTTTTGTCTCATTCTCCCTCTATCATTTTTTTTCTTTTTCTTTTATTTCAGTTGTGACAAGTGTCAAGCGGTTGTGCACCCTCTTTCTAGGCCTTGGGCCTCATTCATGGCCAGATTCATGGCTGGTACTTGAGCGTTATATCTCGAATTACAATAATGACACCCCCATGCTCTTAGGGCGTTCCATTTTGCTTCCGTGAGTCCCAATTTTGAGCCCCCTTTGCTCCAATTTTTTTTGGGCAGCCTTTTTCTCATGTTGAGTCTCTTGAGGCTCTATTTTTTCATACCTAGCTAGTCCGAGATATCTCGGACTGCTGGGCAGCCTCCCAACACCATTATTTCACATTATTTTCTCTCATGACTCTCCCACTTGCCTCCACTAGTGCATGCACTAGTGGTGCTAATATTTTCCACCGTCTAGATCCTCGATCTCGACGATGCCGCTTGCTTGCCCCATTATTTCTTGTGTTGGCCCGTAGTTCCCTTGGGACATCTCAAGTCTCCACCACTTCCCTCCGCACTAGTTCCGTTTTCTCGTCCCGCCGGTAGTTCCACCGGCGCGTGTCCTGTTTTTTTACTTTTATTTTTTTTGGGCCCCCTTGGTCCCCGGCAGGTGTCCCATTTTTATTTTGGGACCCCCTTGCCCTTGGTGGTTCCAACCCTCCTTTAGGTGCCACATGTGTGCCGATTTTTCTCGGGCGTGAGATCTCATCTCATGGTTGACGTTTTACCCTTCCCACTTGCCTCATGCCGAAATTATTCCCTTCTAGCCTTTCGGGCTTGCCGCAGCTCATTTTGCCTTAGCCCAGGCATCCCCATGCAGTCCATTATTTCTCGGACCTCAATCATGGTCATTTTCCTAGTCCCACAGCCCCACAACTTGCCCCATGCTAAAAGAAAATGAAGCGTTTAATTTCTAAGTGCATCCAGGCTCAATATTGGTTCCGGATGCACCTAAAATATGTGTTTTCCCTTCCCCATGCAGTCCGTTGCAACTCAGACTGCAATAGGGGTCAATTCCCTAGCCCCAATGCCCCACAACTAGCCCTTACTTGAAAGAAAAAGAAACGGTAAACTCCCAAGTGCATCCGAACTCAATTTTGGCTCCGGACGCACCTAAAACATGTGTTTCTCCTCCTTCATGTAATCCGTTATTTTTCGATTGCATGGGGCCTTGATTTTCTTTGATTTTCTCTGCAAAAATCAAAGTCCTTTTCCAGAATGAATCTGGTCACGGATGTATCTCCCCAAGTGACCGTTTTTTACCGTTAAGGCCCTTTTCTCTTTTCTTTTCTTTTCTGTCTCCTCCTTTCTTGGACAGTAGGGACTTGCCAGTCCCTACTTGTGGCAGTCCCTACTGACGGCGAACTCACTCACTCCCTCTCACTCTTTTTGTCTTATTGTCCCACATTTTCTTTTCTTTTCTTTCTTTTTTCTAGCATGTCAAGCGTCAAGTGGCCGCTAAGGCCGTTTTCTAGGCCCTTCCTCTTAGTTTTGTCCCTTCCTATGCCCAAGGTGCAGTCCGTTGTATCTCGGACTGCAATAATGGCCTTCTCATGCTCATGGGAGCTTCCCTTTTCCTCTATTATTCTCCCATAGTGACCCCTCCTACTCCGATTTTCTCCTGGAGGCCTATTTTTCACATGGGGTCTCTCTTGACTCCATTTTCTTGAGGGAGGCTAATCCGAGATTTCTCGGATTGCTCCCATGCCACCCACTTCATGTTTCTTTACTTTTCTTTTTCCTTTTGGCCTCTTCGTTTGCTCCCACTAGTGCTTGCACTAGTGGTGCTAATATTCTCGGCCGTCAAGATCTCGATCTTGACGGTGCACCTTGTCTTAATTATTTTTCCCTCATGCCGCGTCATAGTCCTTTGTCGAGGCATTCCCATATCCCCGCCATTTGTCCCATGCTAGTCCCCGATACTTTGTCCACTAGTGGTCCCGCCGGTGGTCCCGTCGATACCTGTCCCATCGGTGGTCCCCGACACTTTGTCCCACCGGTGGTCCCGTCGGTACTTGTCCCACCGGTGGTCCCCAACACTTTGTCCCGTCGGTGGTCCCCGACTTATTTTGTCTCGGATACCATTATTTTTACTTAGTCCTACGTGGCCCCGGGTGTCTTCCCTAAGGGTGTCCCGTGTTCCTTGGGCGTCTACCGCCCTACGGTGACCTCTATTCCTCGTCTTTATTGCGCTTTGCGCGCGCTATTTCTCTCCGGTCGCGGGCCTCCATCCTGAGGCTCCCGTAGGTGGCCCCCATATTGGACCCTTATTCTCTAGCTTCCCACGGCCTCCGGGGCCGTCCATCTCTCGACTTCCTCATTCTTTTGTCGCTGCCGTTGTCGCGCCCCCACTGCTTCAAGGGTCTGGTTGGATGTTTTTCCCCGGACCGAGCTCAGTGGGTTGGAGGACTGGCACGCTGTCACGCAGGATTTTGATAGGTATAAAAATAGAGGTGTATTCAAAGGCAGTCACACTTTATCATACAGCCGAGTAGTCATGGTTATCCCTCCTGCCAGCGGCGACACGTCTTAGAGTGAGGCGTTCGATTTTATCGCCTGCACCTGACCCTGTATAAAGGATAGACCCAAGGTTACCGGAGTCCGTATCATTCAAGAGTCCTTCAAGCTGCCTTGAGTGTAACCTATATAAAATAAGGAGGAAAATAACAAACATGCATTATAGAGCAATTGACACTGACAAAATGAGAAGACCAGAAACCAGACTCTGCAAGAGTATGACCAGAGATACGAGACTGAAGAGTAGTACATAGAGTATGTAGGGAGCAGCTATTGGAGGGTTGCAGTCACTAATAAATAATAATGTTGTAATACATCATAGTGACTGAAAAGAGAGAACCTCAATCAATGATAATAAGCGGTACCCCCTCGTGAGTAAGTGCTGCCGTCTGGGACTCCATATCTGGCGCCTCGTCATTGAGAACCCGCGTGGCTATAGACTCTGGAACCACATAGCTGATATCGAGAGGCGCGGCTGGATCAATCTTGCAGATATAGGCCATGCATCTAGCCATCTCCTCGTCTGCGACGCTCCTGAGATAAAGCTCCTCCGCAAGAATGATATCGCCTGTAGCTCCAATCAATATCTCAATCCGCCCTCTCCCACCAGAGTAGATGTAGGATACCTCGAGGAAACGATCTCCGTAAAGAGGCTTTCGATAAGCCTGCATAGCAAAGTCTGTCCCGACCAAATGACTATAGCCATCTCCGAGATATGGGACCGGACCCTCCCCTCTTGGGGGACCATAAGTGTCTCAGACCTAGGGTTGTCTGACATGTAGGAGTCAATCACCCTCAAGTAAATACCTCGCGAGAAGATATGCGATCCTCCTCAATGTCGCTCTCCGCCGTCGCCGCTTACCGGTCTCCAGCGCTCCTGCTACTGTCCACAGAATCAGTCCCTGTGAGTGTCCCAGTCGAAGTAGTCGCCCAGATCAATGTCACTCACAGAGCAGGGCTCCAAGTCCGACTCATCTGTCTCTGATCTCTGGACGCATGTAGTGATTGGGACCCCGGATCTGGCTCTCTCTCTCCTAATCCGGTCGTCCTTCCGCCTCTTGACCTTGCTGCGAGACTCACTAAGGGGCATGGGGTTGCACCCATCAAAATCGAAGAGCACGCCCCCAGGTGCTGAAGGTACGCGAGGGAACACCACATGTAGCTAGTTGTCCCTCCAATAGCTCTCCCTGCGAAATATGTAATTAGCAATCCTGTTATATGTGGTGCCCTTCACTCCCGTCTCTGCCCCCTTCACCGAGTAGGTGATGACGAGTGTGTCTCGAGGTCGATGACTCATTGGCCCTAATAGTGAAACTTTGATGTCCCACATGTCTGTAGCAGAACCTCTCAATCAATCTGCCCCACGTAGGGGCAGTCTCACGACGACGGGCCAGCTTGGGTAAAAGGTGCACTCTCACTAATGCAAATACTCCCTCCAAGACCTGGCCAGATAGTAATCAGCAACTCAATGTGGAGGCTTGTCTGAATGGCCTGACTGAACCGCAACTCGATATAGGGCCCGCCTGAATGGGCCCGCCTGAACAGCAACTCAATGTAAAGCCCGCCTGAATGGGCCCGGCTGAACAGCAGCTAACTCAGAAGAAAGGCCCGCCTGAAGGGGCCCGGCTGAAAAACTGCAACAATCTCGAGAAGTGGGCCTGCCTGAAGGGCCTGGCTGAACAACAACAATCTCAAGTAGGCCCGCCTGAAGGGCCCAGCTGAACAACAACAATCTCAAGTTGGCCCGCCTGAATGGCCCGGCTGAACAGCATCTGATCAGTAGAAGATCTCATGCACAAGGACCCGTCGTAAATGCGGAATGTACTGGGGCTAGACTGAGCCGGGTCATCCGTGCAGGGACTGAACTGCCAATGCCCCCCGTGAGAGGAAAAATATCACGTGCATGAGGCGTTGCTGATCAGCAAGGAAATAAATCAACGGTATCATGACGGCAAATCATCCCAGCTAGCAATCCTATTGCTCGGGCGTACATGAACTCGCACTCAAACGACCATATCCAGCCTGGGCGCACACATATCCAGCGCAAGTGCACATGGGCGCGCGCTCAAATAATGAAATTCAGCCTGGGCGCACGTGGGCGCACACTCTAATAACAATGCCAAGCTTGGGCGCGGATGGCGCACACTCTAACTGCAATGCCAAGCTTGGGCGCGCATGGGCGCGCACTCTAATTGCAATGCCTAGCTTGGGCGCGCATGGGGGCGCACTCTAATTGCAATGCCTAGCTTGGGCGTGCATGGGCGCGCACTCTAGCTGCAAATACCAAGCTTGGGTGCGCATGGGCGCGCACTCTAACTGCAATACCAAGCTTGGGTGCGCATGGGCACGCACTCTAACTGCAATGCCAAGCTTGGGTGCGCACGAGCGCGCACTCAAAAATAATATCTGGTCTGGGCGCGCGCTTAAAAATAATATCTGGTCTGAGCGCGCGCGGGCGCGCGCTTAAAAATAATATCTGGTCTGGGCGCGCGCGGGCGCGTGCTTAAAATTAATATCTCAATCTGATGGTCAAAGATCAATCTTTGCTTGGGACCAATATACCACTGCTTGCAGTGCGCAAAACTTCGCCTTCTCTTAGGGCCAAACCATTAAATGAGAGTTGATCAAGAGAGTATGTGCAGACTAAATACTCAGTTGAAATCGGTCATGTATGACTCTCAGTCGCGGTGCGCAACAGCGCACAGTTGCGAATAGCAAAATGGTTCTCAGTCATGGTGCGCAACAGCGCACAACACAATGTTCTGAAATAGCCCTCAAGTATAGTGCACATATTCAGCCCTTAAGTGCGGTGTGCAGGCTGCGCACAGTTGCAAACTCGGATATGGCCCTCAGATATGGCCGTCAAGCATTGTGCGAACGGCGCACTGTTCAGATATGGCCCTCAGATATGGCCCTCAAGCATGGTGTGAACAGCGCACAGCATGGCGCGAACGGCACACTGTTCAGATGTGGCCCTCAGATATGGCCCTCAAGCATGGTGCGAACAGCGCACAGCATGGTGTAAATGGCCCTTAGATATGGCCCTCAAGCATGGTGCGAACGGCGCACTGTTCAGATATGGCCCTCAGATGTGGCCCTCAAGCATGGTGCGAACAGCGCACAGCATGGTGCGAACGGCGCACTGTCCAGATATGGCCCTCAGATATGTGCTCGCTTGGCGCACAACACAATATACCAAAATAACCCTCTGTCAAGTGCTCACTCGGCGCACAGTTGAATAGCACAATATTCCAAAATAGCCCTCTGTCAAGTGCTCACTCGGCGCACAGCACAATTTTCCAAAATAGCCCTTGAGTACGATGCGCTCTCTGCGCAGTTGCGGAATGCTCAGATATAGTCCTCGTGTGCGGTGCGCACTCTGCGCAGAGTTACGAACTGCGAAATGCTCTGATATAGCCCTCAAGTGTAGTGTGCACGCTGCGCACAGCGAAATGCTCAATGTGGCTGTGCAATCAGCCTGGTGTGACTGCGCAAACAAAATCTGGATCGGCTTGATATCTGGTATGGCTGCACAGGTGGTCTCAGAATCGGTTTGGTACTCGGTGCGCCTGCGCTAGCAGTCTCCAAATCGACTTGTTACTCAGCGTGACTGTGCTGGCAGTCTCAAAATCGGCTTGGTACTCGGTATGACTGCGCTAGCAGTCTCAAAACCGGCTTGGTACTCGGTATGACTGCGCTAGCAGTCTCAAAATCGGCTTGGTACTCGGTATGACTGCGCTAGCAGCCTCAAAATCGGCTTGGTACTCAGTGGGACTGCGCTGGTAGTCTCAAAATCGGCTAGTTACTCAGTGTGACTGCGCTGGCATTCTCAAAACCGGCTTGTCACTCAGTGGGACTGCGCTGGTAGTCTCAAAATCGGCTTGGTACTCTCACAGTGAAAGATTGTCCTCAAATTCGGTGTGCGCAGGCACATAGCTCCTCAAGTACAGTGTGCGTAGACACACATCTTGATTTCACCCCACAAGTATGGTGTGAGCAGACACAGTTCGGACTATTTTCTTCGGACTTAGTGCACTCTGCACACAGTTTACCAGCATTATGCATAGCCCGAAGAGTTCAGACATCAGCAGCGAGCAAGAGCAGCGATAGCTCACTAAGGCAAGTGGGTGTGAGCGACCATAAACCATGAGAAAATTGGACGAGAAGGAGCAAGTGAGGACTGAGAGAGGAAAAGAAGAGAAAAGAAGGGAGAGAGAAAGAGAAGGTGAGGGGCAGATAGAAAAAGTTGCTGCAAGAGACAAGGGACTAGGTGAACTCTCGAGACACTTTCCCCTGCTGGCCTTGCCCCTCCCTTTCCTTACCTCTGCCCTTGCTTGACTCGATTTGACCCTCTTGCCCTTGCCTCCAGACTCTTCCCACGTCCCAGATGGCACGTCGCTGCTCCTTGTGTATCTCGCTCCCTCTCTTGCCGTTCTTCCAGCCCCACTGTACTCCAGCAATTGAGGGTTCTCTCGGTCTGTCTGATGTGTGCCCTTAGCTCACGCACACTGATCTGTCCCGAACTGATCTGTGCTCTTGGGTGACGTGGCCTCTCTTTTATAATGGAGAGGCCAAGTGATCGGGGCTGAGTGCTGCAGTCCCAAGGTCGGGGCTGTGGTGAAACTCTAGACCGGGCGTGTGCTAAAAATAGCAGCAGTCCCGACCTCGGGATATGAACAGTCAGTCCCGGCAGACGAACAGTTAGTCCTATGCTAAAAATAGCGTGGGGCTGGGGTAATTTTAGAACGGGACTCGCGCAGGCCCAGTCCCCGGTAGATGAACAGTCAGTGCCGCGCTAAAAATAGCGTGGGACTGTGGTAATTTTAGAACGGGGCTGGCGCAGGCCCAGTCCCCGGTAGATGAACAATCAGTCCCGCGCTAAAAATAGCGTGGGACTGTGCTAATTTTAGAACGGGACTGGTGCAGGCCCGACTTTGGGAGACGAACAGTCAGTCCCGTGCTAAAAATAGCACATGACCCTATCTTAATTACTCGGGCCTGGCTGTTGATCTATATGACTTCTTAGGGCCGTTCCTTTTCTGGCCAAGTTATGCGGTCGTTTCGGTCCGGTCAAACTTGAATATCTCACTAACCCTTGGCCCGTTTCAGGTGCCGTTTGGACTGGACCCCACTAATTGGCCCATTGTGGTTGCGTTGGTCCAGTCCAACGGGGACGATTCAGATCTCCGGAGGACCGTACTGCCGCGCCGTCTTTCCCTTGATTTCGGCTCAGGGGAAATCCAACCGACGCGCAAGGGTCCAGTTTGACCGTGACTGTGGACGTCCCAAGGCGCGATTTAGACGCAGCGCGGGGTTGACTGCGGCGAGTCATTTTCCGCTGCTGCGCCGCACCGTCTTCCGACACCGTGCCGCTTTTGTCGGTACAATGGCCCCTTGGCCTTAGTCTTGTTGAATTCCGATGGCCCTTCTGGCCTCATGCTATGTTCTATACGCCCCTGTTCTTGCGCTTACTTGCTTGCCGTCGCTGGTTCTTTCCTCGTGTGGTTCTCACCCCAGGGCATCACTCCCTCCTGTGGCCTAACCCCTTGTCTTTTCTCTCTCTTTCCTCCTTATTCCAGATTTCTCTGCCATGCACAATCTAGCTATATACAGTCTCTCAAGTGACAGGATGTTATTCGGGACCTACCTGTCCCGACAACGGCTCCGGGGTCGTCCATCTCTCAACTTCCTCATTCTTTTGTTGTTGTCGTATCGCGTTTGCTGGTTCAAGGGCCCCTTGGCCTTAGCCTCTTTGAATTCCAATGGCCCTCCTAGCCTCATGCTATGTCCTATGTGCCCTTGTTCTTGAGCTTACTTGCTTGCCGTCGCTGGTTCTTTCTTCCTGTGGTTCTCACCCCAGGGCCTCTCTCCCTCCTGTGGCCTTATCCTTTCTTTTTTTTTCTCTCTTTCCTTCTTGCTCCAGATTTCTCTGTCGTGCACAATCTGGCTATATACAGTCTCTCGAGTGACGGGATGTTATTCGGGACCCACCAGTCCCGACACATTCTCCCCACTCGTTCACGATGTCTTCATCGCGCACCAATCTCCTGTCAGTGGGGTTCGGAGGGATAGACGGGAGAGAAGGAGAGAATGTCGTAGGTGGTTAGTTTGTTAGGGTCCGTTTTGTCTTTTCTTGTTCCTTTCTCGGATTTTCTTCTAGTCTCCGATCCTCGGAGCGGGGATGGGTGTATAGGGTTCAAACTTTCTTTGTCCTTTAGGCATCTCATGTCTCATTCATCATTCTTAGAACATCATACCCCTTTCGTCTCGTTCATCACCCTCAGAGCATCAGATCTCTTTCGTCTCGTTCATCACCCTCAGAACATCACCCGTAGTTCATTAAGCCTCCTTCCAACTTTCCTCGTCTCACTGCCCCTGTTCTCCCTCGAGCCTTGCCATTCCAAGCGCCCTTCGGCTGATCCTCCTTCCATCCCGTGTCAACCAGGTCCCTTTTCCGGCTTTCGTCACCCTTAATGCCTCTTCTACTTGGCTCTTCGGCCTGTGCAATCCATGCCTCTCGTCACCCTTTTCTCAATCTTCAAGCTCAACCAAATTCAAACGTATTTCTTCCGGGTCATTATGCCCGACTTTTCTCTAGTCCTGCCTTTTTCACATGCATGTCTCCCTTATTCGACCTTTCTTGTATCCATGCTCAATCATTTTTGCATGCGTGTTACCCAGTCCATTTCATATGTCTCTTTGCTTCTGGTCATTCTGCCAGTCCTTTCTCAAGCCTACGCAAAGTCAATTACGCATGCCTTTCTTTTCTGGACATCTTGCCAGACCATTTCTCAAGCCCACGCTGTCGGGGTGAATACCCTTACAAGGGTATCCGCCCTGGTTTTTGCAAGTGACAGGAAGGCCTGGCTAACTTGGATTTTTGAGTGCCTGCGCGGAACACACGGGGATCGTTCGCACGCAGGCTACGGTTTGTCTGAGTAGGAAGGGTGAGTGGGCGCGCAGTCTAAGGCGCGCGTGTGATTTTCCCGTTTAAAATTAATCGCAATGCCGGTATAATTATCCGGCTTTGTTTTTGTTTATTGATTAAATTAAGGATTTAGAGATCCGTTTTTTTCTTTCTTATCACGTTCGGCTGGCGGTGGGTCCGACATGTGGGAAGGTGTGAATGGTGACCGCGACGTGACATATACAAGACGACGCGGATACTCAGCAGCCGCGCGTACGGTCGAAGAGGAAGGAGAGGCTTGGGTTGTTCTTCCCAGGCCTGGGCGCCGCGATGCACCACGTTATATTGGAATCCGCGCCTGGTAATCCGCGCCTGGTTGTCTCAGGCTTGGGCTTAGCCCTATAGGTTACGGCATTTGGGTTAACGATACGGCGGTTCGGGGATCGAGGCCAGCGGGCGTCGGCGCAGCGACTGTAGCGGAGCGTCGTGGAAGGAACCGATGGGGTTGAGGGCCGCCAGGGCTATCCCCCTCGGTTTTGTCTACGGGCGCGGCGGCGGGCCGATCCACGGGGCTGGCGAGGCGTCAGCAGCCCCGCTGTTCCCCGACACAGCTGTTTTTTTTTTTTTTTTTTTTTCTATTTATTGCGGCCTGTTCGGGGACGCGGGACTGCGGTGGGGTCGCATGGGATGCCCGTTTCGCCTTGGGACGTGGTATCATGGGTATAATCAATGCCCAAAAGCCTAGCTCAGCGGGCACACCCATGAACTGTTGAAGCATAGACCCGTGTTCCGACCTAGATGATGGAACTTGACGAGTAGAACCAAATAGCACGAATCACCTGGGGGTCGGGGCAGGCTGGCCCCGTTGCCCAGACGTTTGTCCTTCGGGACATCCGTTAGAATTGGAACGATACAGAGAGGATTCGCTTGGCTACGGCGCCGGGAGGGCTTGAGGGCATCCAGGGATGAACCTGGACGCCGGCAGGGCCAGGGGCGTGCGGGAAGTAAGGGGGACGATGTACGCACCACACCCGGCATTTTGCGGGCCGGGGGTAAAAAGACCGAGCGGCCCTTGGTGCCGCTACGGGGTGCTGCTCGGTCGGGTCCCTCGAGGCATCCGTCAAGGGTCGGACTTTGCGGGAAAGACTGGTACGGCCCGTGCACACGATGAGGCACATAAGTCGGAGCGGGTCCGACAGTCAAGTGTTGGGATACTGTCAGACCGCGCGGTGCCAAGGGGCTGAGGTGAAGACAACGGAGGCGGGCGGTAGGGAGAAGAGAGCTGGGCGCGGGTGAATGAACGTGGACGAAAGGGAGAAGACGAGCGGAGGCAGCGAGCAAGGCAGGTAGGGCGGAGCGCAGCGGAGTGGGCAGGTATCGAGGAGGTAGGCGGCAACCAGGCAGAAAGAGCGACAGGGCAAGCGAGGGGGATGAAGCGATGAATCGGGACGACTTATCGCGTCCGATACATGCAGGGAAGAAGAGCGGGCTATGTCGGAGGAAAGTGTAGGTAGGGGAGAGTAGGAAACAGAGAACTCGCCCGATCCTTTATGGAAACGAGTGGGGAAAGGAGCTGGTCTGGGGTTTTGGGGTCGGGCGAGGCTAGTAGTAGTGTTAAGTTTCAGTTCTAGATTAGTAGAAGAGATGTAGTGCGAAAAATGAGTTGCGCGGAGAGGCTCGCGGGGCAAGGGAGAGTTGGTTATGGCGAAGGAAAGAACGGAGTTCTTGCCCGATCCTGGATGGAATCGGGCGAACGAGAGGTCGTTTTTGGGGTTTTTGAGGCCAGCGAATTCGAATCTGCTGTTAGTTTTAGTAAAGAGTTAGTAGTTTAAGAGATAGATGAGAAAGGAGCCCCGGGGAGATATGGCGAAAGGGGAAAGTGACGGGGAGTAGAAGACGAAGTACCGCTCGATTCTAGACGAAACCGAGCGGGGGAAGACTCGAGGTAGGGGTTTTAACCCCGGGCGACTTTAGATATGTAGCCAGACGAGGAGGGGAGTAAATGGATCGTAAGTTAGTGGGGGAGAAGTGTGCGCCGAGGCTATGGCAGGAGGAGGAAAAGCGAGGAGTGAAAGATTGAGATTTCACTCGATTCTGGATAGAATCGAGTGGAAGAAAGTGATGGAGTGATGTTTTCAGGCCAAGCGAAATCAGTGGTGCTGTTAGTTTTAGCTATAGATAAGCAAGAAGAAGGCAGGAGTTGCGTGAAGGATACTACTATAGAAAAAGGATGTACCTTCCCACCTTAAGCGGAAGAATTCATCCTGTTTCTTTCCCTTTTTTTTCTCCTCCTTAGCCAGATGATTGACGAGTGCGAGGGCAGGGGTCGCGGTCAGTGGCTTATCGGATTGCAAGTGTGACACTCATTCCGTCGGACAAGGTAGCAGGGAATAGCTGCGGGTGGAAGCCTTAACCGTTGGTCGCGGCAGGGGCCCAGTCGGCAGTACGGGGTAGTAAGGGGCAAGCGGCGGGCTTGGAGGCTTACCTACTGGCCGAGGGGCTGCCCATTTTCCCGAAAGAAGCAGTGGGGTTTATAGCTGCGTATGTAACCGCCTTCGTTGTCTCTGCAGATTCGGTGGGTAGTGCAGCTGGCGGTGGTTGAGGTATGAGATAGAGGGAGTGAGAACGAGTGAGTAAACCTCATTGGGCGGGCTGTTTGCGGTCAGCTGAGCCGATAGCCGGGCCACTATCAAACAGGCCAGCGTGCGGATTGTTTGGTTGCCTGTCGAGCTAGCGGGCGCAGGTATTTGGGGTCCGGGGTGCAGACCTGTGTGGCCACCTGATCGAAGGGGAAGCAGCAAGGGTAGCAGAACACAGCCAGCTCGTTGTGTTCTTCTCTAAGGTATTTGTCTAAGGAGCATACTTGTTGTTAAACACATTGCGGGCAGTCCCTGAAAGAACTGAAACCGGAGAACAGATGGGCGCAGCGTTGGCTGAAACAGTGCGGCAACACTGTTGTCGCTATGTGCCATGGCCAACTGATGAGGACTTGTATTCGAACTGTGTCCCAAGTTGCCGTATCGTCAGATTGTGAGTTCGGGTCAGTTGGTGTATCTCCGTGCTGCATGCATATGAAGAGGGGGGCCCGTACCTGGGTTGGTGGCACTCGGCAGGGTTGGCAGCCTGCGAGGTGGGCAGTCTGCGGGGCCGGCGGTTTGCAAGCTTGGCACGGGCATACGCTACGGTTGCTGCTGCGGAGATTGATATTGTTGCTGTTGTAGGGTGTTGGCTGGGGGCGCAGGTATAACTGCAAGGAGGGGGTGGTGCTGCGGGTTGAGAGGTCGACAGGGAGTTTACGTCGACAGTATGACTGAAGTTTGACCAAGCTGTTGTTACCCGACCACCATTGTGGGGCCCTCAGGCGAGTGAAGGTAACAAGGCCCTCTCCTGCAAGTCTGAGTGCACCCCTCTTGGATCTGAGAGTCTCAAACTTATCTCTTTCTGCCCTTCCTACTTTAAATCTAGTCTATTGGTTCTGAGAGGAAGGCGGCAGGCGGGATTGCAACCCGTAGGTCCGCATGAAGGCTCTGTGGGGAGTCAACCCACCGATTGCGGGAGCTCTGCCGGAGCCTAGGCGAGGCTCTGGAGGCAGGGAATTGAGAGGTAATCGTTGCTCCCTCTTTATGTACCCTGGTATAACCCTCTATCTATACATCTCCCTATGTTTGGCTGAGTATATTGTATGCACCGCTACTTTGACTTTGGTTTGACATTCGGGATATAAGTCAAACTAAGTAAAGGAACGCCTTTGCAATCTAAGTTTCAGTTTTGTTGATTGCGTGAAGGCAGATTGTGAACAAAGGGGAATTGTATCAGGGGGGGAGGTTGGGAAAAAAGTGGTTTTGCCTGAAGCTGGAAGGGTCTTATAGAGTCAGGCACGGTTCCATAAGATTGGATGGCCTGGCTGCTGTGTTTTATTTTGTTGAATTGCACTGAGAATCAGACAGGTTCCATAAGATTGGATGGTTTGATTGCTCCGACTTGCAAGGGTCTGACTGTGGTCGACTTTCAGGAGCCAAGCACGTTCCATAAGATTGGATGGTTTGGTTGCCTTGTTTAATTGGGTTTTATTTTGTTTCATTAGTCTCTGGGCGAGAAGGTTTGAGCAAGTTTCATAAGATTGGATGGCTCAACCTCTTCCTGCTTTTGTTCTGAGGGAGTAACTTTGGCTGGGGGCGAGGCATGTTCCATAAGATTGGATGGCCTTGGACTCATGCCACGCACAACTGGATCAGAGAGAAACGAACCTGACAAAGGACCAGATATGTTCCATAAGATTGGATGGTCTGGCCCAAAGCCTCGCACATGCTGGAACCCAAAAGGTTATAATTTGGCTATATTTTATTACTATCTTACTTAAGAACAGGCTAAGTCAGACAAGGGTTTCAGAAGATTGGATGGTCTGACTATAGCTTATCATAAATTTGAAGAGAGTATAACTAAGAATATAATTGAAGGTAACTTTGGGCAGGCTGAGCTTTGTTTCTAAGATGAATGGCTCAGTCCTATGCTCAGTTTTTGAACACTAAGTTCAAAGATATATATATATATATATATATATATATATATATATATATATATAGCTTGGATATTAAATAGTTCAGGGCGACTAAGCATAGTTTCTAAGATGAATGGCTTAGTCATGTGCCCAAAGGAAGAGAAAAGTAGTTGTGAAACCTGTTTGTGTATACTTGATGGCTGAGTCAGGCATGTTCCATAAGATTGGATGGCTTGACTTTACGCCTTATATAAGGAGGGTATAAAGGGATAAATCATTGAAAGATTATGAACTATTGTTTGTTAAATTGACCTTGGGATGGCGAGAGTACTTACCTTTGTGGTTTGGCCCGCATGTGACTGAGTGAGGCTACTACTTGGTCTGAGTTTCAGTTTGACAAGTAGTTGCTTTAGAGGCTCGCCACGTGCTAGAGCGATAGGAGTTGGCTTCAATTCCTGCATTTTCTGAGATAAGTTTTTTTACTTAGATCAATTCTCCCATTTTCTGGGGTCTTTTTTTGTTATACTTGGCTTTGTATAACTTTTGGTAAGCTACTTTCTCTACGGGAAGCGCTGCCGAAATTTCTGCAAATCCAAGGAGTTAGTCAAATTCTGACTTTCAAAGTTCAAAACTCATATATGGCTTAGTAAAAATCTGGAAAGTCTCCTGTTCTAAAGGGAGTGCTGCCCAAATTTTTGCTAATTCAGTGAGTTAGACAAAATTGGACTTTGGAAAGTCGAAGACTACTCCTGTTTTTATATTTGAGCTGATATAGATTGTGGAAGGGCACTTTTCCTACGGGAAGCGCTGCCGAAATTTCCTTAAATTAAAGGAGTTAGATTATATTTTGACAAGTGGCGATTCTGGCAATCCACCTTGTATAGGGGAGATTATGTCAGGGTCTACCTTTGCTTTGGGCACTGCTTAGAGGTCGATTCAGGCTTAGTCAGTTAGAAGGATCTTGGATGAGAGTGTGTTATGGAGTTGTCTCTCCATACACTTATGATTTTAGCTTGGGGATTGACCTGTCTTGTGTTACAGGTCTTTTGGATCGGTTGATTCAGGACTTGGACTAGATTCAGCTTGATCCTACGAGGATCATCTGCTGTTATCACGAATAACAGATCGGTTGTCGATTCGTCGGCTTACGATTAAACTCCAGTTCACTCCTGCCACTCAACCTAAAGGATTTAGCCTTGTGATTGAACTGTTTTGTTGTGTTTTCACCTAAACTTTATTGAATGGCCATCCAACAAAAGTACTGAGTATTTATTTAAGAGTTGCACGAGTGAGGCTTGTATGGCTAAAGCGAGGGGTATGAGTGCAAGGAACGGTTGAAGTTGACCTCGTGTAGTGCGTGGACTTCTGGATGAATCTTTGATGTGACTGCAGGTATGGTTGTGGTCCGACTTTTGGATGTGGCTGTCTGCGATTACATACATATATGGCTGAGAGGAGTCTCACCGTGACTGTGAGAAGTGATCGTCCTATATAAATAAGCCTTATGTATTTACTTATATGTGCCTTGGGTATGCGCGCGGCTTGCTGAGATCGTGCGCAAGGGTTAGCCCCCCTGTTATCCTTTGCTTTTTCGTATTTTTATAGTTGGACATTGTAGTCCGTGGCAGCCGTCAAAGTCGAACCCCTTGACTTTTGCCCAGGCCCGAAGTAGGACTTACCCCCAGGGCCGCAAGAAACGACTGTCACCACAGGTATGGACCTGTGTACCACCCGCTCTGCACAGTGCAGAAGAGGGTGTGTGGTCTTCAACCGCGCATGGTGGTTGTCCAGCGTCGAAAGATTAACCCTCAAGGCGCGTGTCAGGCGACACTCGAGTGTCGAATGCGACCCTCGAGATTAACGAGGACCGCACGATTATGGGCACTACATAGTACGCCATCATTGCGATTGCTTGCGTACGTTTGCATTCCGAGTCGATATGAGTTAGCCCTGCGCCCGCTGTCGCACTTTTTCTAGTCGGGCCACTTTGGGCGACCGGAAAGCCAACATGCTGTCACGCAGGATTTTGTATGTGATTCCAATAAATAAAATAAATTAAATAATGCAAATCCCTTCCTATTGTGTGCATCCGGCTTCGAGCGAGACCCTTCAATTACGGTCTTCGCCGGTCCCCGGTCTTAGAAATCTTTTATTTTGATTCGGAACAACAAAGAATAATGCAGATAATAATCATGGGAATTTGGTGTGTCATGCATGCGTCATTTTGTCAATTTTCTAATTTTGAGATATGTGACAAGACCATCATAAAGCATAATCATCAAGCAAAGTCAATGCAAACAATGAAGGACTGACTGACTCGAGCAATGGCAGAATCAAATGAATGAGGGAAGAATGAGAACTCGTAATAGTCTCAGGGAGTACATATGAAAGAGAGCATGGCCAGCACCAGTCAAGAGTCCTCACTCATCCCTCTGAACTTCACTTTTCTAT
>BFEA01000306.1:416568-429417 GCA_003427395.1 Chara braunii | reverse complement strand
GAAGAAAAGAAAAGAAATTAGAGATCCCATAATGGGATACCAACGACCGCATTTTCCCTTTCAAAACAGACCTTCGGTTTACCACTATCGGGTGCACATGTCCGATGGTAAGGAGGGGGCTCATGACCCCCTTCAGGAGTGATAAGCCTCCTACCAATGCGGTCGCGGGTCGCCCTCCACTTTTGGGGCTCTACTGCACGGCGCCAGGTCGGAGCTCACCCACAGACAGTACACGCAAGGTCGGCCTACTTAGGCCGCGGACCGCTGACTCGAAATTCGAACCGTTGGCTTTCCCGCGAAAGGACAGGCCAACAGGTAGAAAACCGAAAATAGGAAAATTAAGTAATAATAATAATAATAATAATGATAGTTATGAAACAAAAATGGAAAAAAAAGAAGAAAACGTAAAGTCACAGTGGCCCAAAGCCACTGGATTTCCCCCGAACTAAAACAAATTCATACTCGACGTTTTATTATTTTTCTTTTCTTTCTTTCTTTTTATTTCTCTTTTGACAGTGATTTCCGCCTTGTGCACCTAACCCATAACTCAACTAAAGGTCACTCGGCGCGCAGTAGAAAAGACTGCGCCAGTCCCTTCACCTTCGCGTCCCAGGGCGAGCCCGGCGGCTACCACGGCCACAGGCCGGTAGTGCTCTGCTGTACAGCAGGGCGCCGAGCGTGCGTGGACCAATGGAAGCCCTGTGGCGCACCCCTTTTGCTGAGGGCCACGCCACCGGGACAGGTCCGCCCCGAGAACAGTCCTGGTATCAGATCCATCTACAGCACGAACCGCGCCTGCAGAACAACAAGTCGAGACGTGGGACTGATACTGAGCAAGGATACGGTACGCAGAGGAGGGCCGGGACACCGCGCCCTCCGACATAATACCAAACCCCCACCCAACGTCCCCGCTGGGTCAAGACGAGCTGCTCAACAAGTATAAACCAACCGCGTCCTTTAACGTTTTCATTCATTCTTGCCGTGACCTATGTCGAGGCTCGTGCGACGATTTTGCGCCAGCTTGTTTTCTAAGTTCCTTTAGCGCTTATTCCTCCTTTTTTTTTTTTTTTTTATGGCGCTCGCTCTCTTTCTCTCAGCACTCGTCTTCTTTTTCTGCGCCAACCATATTTCTTTTGCATGGCTCTTGTACTCAGCATAGCTATTCCCTTTTTTTCTTTGCCATTATTTTCTCTCATATAGGGCTCCCTTAGTTATAGCTATTAGTACCACCTCACTTGTCTCTTATCTTTCCTCCTTGTTGCTACCCTAACTTCCACCATGCCTGAGGCTCGTCGTGGACAGGGTAGAGGAAGAGGAGGTAGGACAGGGAAGGGTAAAGAGGAGCCGCCAGTTAGGGCACGACGCTCTTATAGTTCAGAGGAGGAGGCGGAAGAAGAACCAAGAGGCTACGTGCATCTGAGGCCCTACCCGCGTTATCCATCATCAGCGTGGTACGAGAAAACTCCATCCCCAGACAGGATGGAATATCTCGGAAAAAAAATTGATGCGCGCTACAGCACACCCAGTGCTTCTTCTCCCCTTATATCCCTAGAGCTCCTTCCACCCCTGCAGTTAGTAAGGCCATAGTGCCATCCCAGCCGTCCTCTGTCCCATGTGGTGTTTCGCCACCTCATCATCCTGGCCATTGTATTCTTTTCAGTATCTTCCTTCTTCTCTTTCTTTTCCAGTTGGATCTTATGACCATCTTTTACGTCTTATATAAACATGATTTCTTCTCAACTCTCTGAGTCCGTTTTCTGCCCATAAAAATTTCAGTTCACAGCCCGTTCTACAGCGTCCCAGGCCTGAGAGTTTGGCTTCCTTAAGGCCAGGGATGCAGGTTCCTCGTGAACCGGGCCGCTTGTCGGCCACCAAATAAAATTTTAAGAAGGATTTTGTTTCCTTGTTTGACTTGTTCGGCTGCTGGCCTTTCGTATGAAGGTTACCTTAGCTCTTGATCAGGCATTTATGCCAGGGATGACCCCTGTAACGAGAGTACTCACTCTGTCTGCCATGCTGGAAACAGGGCATACCAAACCCTCTTTTTTGTTCTCTGACCTGAGTGAGACGACTTCTCAGCTTCTCAAGCACCCGATGAGAATACCAAACCCTTGTTTTCCTTTTCTGATCCGAGTGAGGCGTCTCCTCAACTTCTCAGATAAAAGGGAGGGGATACCAAACCCTTTTTCTCTTCTCTGGTCTGGGAACTTCAGATAAGTATTTGTATACCTGTAAAATCAGCAAGTCCCACAGACAACAACCATGCCCCAGCAAGCAGACCCCTTGACACCCAACAGTCAAACATTAACGAATTAAAATAAAACCCATAAATAAAATAATAAATAATAGTTAATACATAACAACTCTTCATACCCAGGATTTATTGATTGCCTTGGTTTCGGCCCACCACTGGCCAGGAATGTTGGACGTCCCGACAGTCTGACATACCTCATTCGGCCCGCCTCAGGCCAGGACTAGTCAGACCATTTGTCTTGACAGCCCCTTTGACCTGCCTCCAGGTCAGGACCAACATACCCACGACTCGAGTATGACAACCCTTTGGCACTTTCGCCAGGACATCCAGACTATAGCGGGTCTGGTCACCCTATGACAGTAGACGTCCCGTCGGTCACTGTCCCGAACCCGGATTTGACCACTGCGGTCAGGAACCGGCTCACCTACCAGTTCTTGGCCAAGGGCGCTGGCTGCCCCGCCCAGATTTTTGAACGTGGGACCTGGTCTAACCATTGTTCCAGGCTCAGGCTAACCTCACTGGATTGCAACCTCTGGCTGCGGTAGGGTTCCAGCTGACCCTTTTCGACCTCATAGGCCAGGCTCCCGGAGCCTTAGCCTCAATCGAGTACGGAATTCGACACTCGCATCGAGGACCTGCTGGCCCCACCAGATTGCAACCTGCTGCGGTAAGGCTCTGGCTGGCCCCGACAATCAACGCATCCTTAGGTTAGAGAATAAAACTCCCAGACAGAGACAATCAGGCAAGCATATCATGACCCACAAGCAGACTGCCCATGCCCTATAACAGGACAAACATTTCTCAAGAGGCGTCCCGTCAGTCTCGAGAGGCACTGAACAACAGCATGATAACCAACACCAAGCCCTTCCAGGAGACCTCCCTTCAGTCTCAAGAAGGATGCTTAGTGCTGGCCCCAGAGAGGTCCCTTCCCTCAACTGGGAATTTCCTTTTCTTTTCCAAGAGACGTCCCGTCAGTCTCAACGAAGTATTGAAATGTTGATCTCAGAGANCCCTCAACTGGGAATTTCCTTTTCTTTTCCAAGAGACGTCCCGTCAGTCTCAACGAAGTATTGAAATGTTGATCTCAGAGAGGTCCCTTCCCTCACCCGAGCGAAGACAGACCCTTAGCCAAAGGTACGAAGTCCCTCTACCGACCACTCTCAGTCAAGTAAAGCTGAACTTCTTTATGCCTGCCTTCATCTGAATCTCTTGGATGGACATTTTACTTAGAGACATGAAGTTCTTCTGCTGATAACTCTTAGTCAGACAGAATTGAACTTCTTCATGCCCACCATGCTCTTCTCTTTATCTTAGGATAGTACTGATCATACCTTTTGATGTGCCACAGCCATGAGCTTCTCAAATCTTTGACACTGTGTCAATACATACGAAACTGATTTCACAGTTATTCCCCACTCTCAGGGACTTGACACTCATGGAACGATTGTAGCACTGCAACAAAAGACCTGACTTAGTCGTTTGCTGAAATACTGAATGAAAGGACTTACTGAAAACTGAGATATTGAAACTAAGATGTTGAAGCTGAAGACTGAAATTAAATTACCGAAACTGAAATGATGAGACTGAAGTTCTGAAACTGAAATGTTGAATCCGAAATGCTAAATTGACTATGCATGAATGATCACAGCCTCTTGAATATTCAGGCTTGCTGTCTCATTGTCTCACTGTACCTTTTGTCTTAGTTCTTTGGAACTGTTCTCTTACTTAGATGACTAACCTCTCTTCCCTCTCCTTGGGGTTACTGTATGAATCAGATCTGGGTCTCTGAATATGAACTTCCGAAGTCTGGAACCTGATACCATGTCATGAAACCTGGATCCATCTATTTCTGAAATCTCATAAACCTTGCCTTCTGCCTCTCCACTGATTCTGTAAGGACCAAGCCATCTGGGCTCCAACCTTTTAGTCCATTGTGTCTCAAGAAAACCGTCAAACAGAAGGACAACATCTCCAATCTTGAATTTCTTTTTTCTTATGTATCTTTTCATGTTCCATCTCTCTTGATCTGATAGCCTGCTGGATGCCATTCTTTCTGCGGTATCCATCACTACCTGATCAACTTCTGTTATTTGCCTCATCCGGATCTGAAGAATCTCTCAACTAGAATAGTCTCTGTCACTTTCTTGACTTGACCATGTCTTGACAATACTTTCAATTGGCAATGTAGCATATCGGCCATACCACAGAGTAAATGGTGCATAGTCAGTAGTTCTCTTGACTGTGATGTTGTCAGCATATACAGCAGCTTTTAATACTCTTGGCCAGTTACTGAGATTTCCTTCGCACCACTTGGCCAATGAACCTTTCAAGGTTTTGTGACCTCTTTCAACATGTGCATTCGCTTAAGGATGGTAAGTAGTCACATACCGAATTCTGAAGCCTAACCTGAGTGTGGTTCTTCTGACTATCTCATTTCTAAATTCTGATCCTCTGTCTGAGACAAATTCTCTGATAAAAGGATACCTGAGATAAACTTCTTCTATCCAGTCAGCCACTTGCTCGACTGTCTTCCTTTTTAGAGTTTTTGCCTCAACATATCCAGAGAAATTATCCCTCATGTTTAATATATATCTCATCCCACCTTTGCCTGGAGGCATAGTGATGAGATCCAGATGAACTCTGCTACCTGGCTCTACCCAGATAGTCGTAAATAAAGGTTCAATCATTCTTGTGGTAGACCTCTTTTTACATAACACACATGATTTACAGTATCTGAAAATCATGTCTCTCATGCCAGGCCAGAAGTAGAGTTTGACAGTTTTGGAGTAGGTTGCCTCAACAACCCTGTGGCCACCAGCAACCCCCTCATGTGGAGCAACAATTATCTCTAACTGCCTCTCTTTATTACAGACCACTCTTAGTGGAGGTAGACCTCCCTTACCATCCACAAAGAGATATCCTCTTTTTAGCCTGAATTTCTTCCTTGAATTTTTACAATTATATTCCTTTAGCTGCTCCTCTTTCATCTTCTTGCCAATCTCTTGATAACTTTCTTCTTCCTTTGAGCCTGAGCTTTCCCCAATCTCATGAGCAGCTAATGCTGCTGCAGTAACTCTAGCATACCAATCGTCTGGTTCATCTTCTTCTTTTTTTCCTAGAATCGATTCATAAACGTATGCGCTTGGGATTTCTCCCCAGCTGTCTCTCTCTTCTGGCCACAGATTCCACTTGTAGGAGCATGGTGCTTCATAATCCTCATCATCTTTTTCATTAAGGAAATTATCAACATAGGCAGATTCTTCAGTTGTCTCATTCACATCTCCTCCTTCTCCTTCTCGCCACTCAATCCGGCTTAAGCCATCCGCTCTGTTCTTCTCAGTGGGGATCTTTTCCAACTTAAAATCATATGTCCAGATGAAGGCGATCCACCTGCTGATTGTTGGATCTACCTGTTGGTGCTTTTTAATGACACCAATCACAACAGATGAATCAGTCCTCAGGATGAATCTTCTTCCTAGTACGTAGTGCCTAAAGCACTTGAGGCTATGGATGATTGACAGTAGCTCTTTCCTGAATTGGGTGTAGCCCCTTTTTGTAGAATTGAGAATCCTGCTCTCAAATCTCAGAGCTCTCTCTCTCCCATTTTCATCTTTCTGAATGAGCACTCCACCCAGAGCAACTGGTCCTTCATCCGCCTCAATGATGAAAGGTCTTGCCTCCTCATCATCATAATATGGCACTCCCAGTACTACACCACCATCTCTTAGTTTCCCTTGTAATGTCTCTGCAGCAGCCTGTTTTTTATCATTCCATGCTAAGTTAGCCCCTTGCCTTACCATCTCCCTCAGAGGATCTGCAAGGGTAGCAAAATGAGGAATAAAAATCCTCCAGAATCCGCAGACCCCCAAGAAGCTCCTGACGTCTGTCACTCTTTTGAGAGGCAGAGGCCAGTTTAAGATCTTATCTATCTTCTTGAGATCCGGACTCCTACCCTTGGAGAAAATATGAAGCCCAAAATGATTACTTCTGGCTGGAAGAGATGAGACTTTGGTCCACTGGCAGTCAGACTATACTTCTGAAATCTCTCTAGGACCATCTTTACTCCTTCAGCATGTTCCCAGACAAACTTTTTGACTCCCTCTGCGACCAAAGTCTCATTTCTTACTAAAGGTCCTTTTACAGGGTTATCATCAATGTAGGCGCTGGTTATTTCAGGAGAGATATCTTGCATGACCTTGATCATATCCCTTTGGACCACTGCCACACCGTTAGTCCAACCCTGAGGAACCACACACATCTGAACCAGTCCCGTTGGCGTGTGCATGACAGTCATTGGTCGACTAGTGGGATCAATAGGGAACTGATCATAGCCAGAATACAGATCAACTAAATAATAAATACATCGACCAGCAAATGATTCAGAAAGGAGATCAGCATTGGGAAGACTACCTGCGTCACGTACCGTCACAGAATTGAGCTTCTGAAGATTATGTATCCATCTTAGCCCGCCCCCTGGTTTCCAAAAACAAAACCAGTGGTTAGCATACAGTCCATCAGCAGGTTCAACAACATTAGATGCAATCTTTTTGTCAAGATACTTTACAACTTCTGCCCCTTCCTTCAGGGCATACTTGGTTGGCCTATCATTCCATGGAACATGATCAACTGTCCAAATCTTGGCCATCTTGATCATGTCCACGTCCAATCGCCCTCTCTCTTCATCATTAAAGGAGAAAGTATCAGAGAATTTCTGACACATCCTGAAGATATATTCTTTCTCTTTAGGCAGGATAAACTGGTCCAATCCTATCTTCATTGGGTCAAACCTCTCTTTGGTGACCCTATTCTCCAGTTTTGCTGATTCTCTCAATGCTTTTATAATCTTCCTCTCCTTTTCCAATGCTTCATCATGGCTATTTTCCTAAAAAAGGGTGAGTCGACACAAATCTTAATTCCATCTTTCCTCCCTTAGCAGTTTCTACAGCTTTCTTGAAGAATTCAATTTGCCCATCCTCATCCTGGAGTTTACCAAGGGCTTTTATCATTTTCGAAACCTAATTGATTCCCACCGAAATCTCTTATTTTGCTTCTTGTTTTCCTTCTTCCTTAAGTCTCCTAACCCTTTCAGCAGATTCTTCCCTTCTGATTGAATTAGCAGATAATTGATGTTTGAAATCACTTTTTGTGCAGACCATAAAGGTCTGTTCGTGAGCAGTCTCAAGATCTTGTAGACCGATCCAAGATGACCCCTCATGACTGAAAAATTGGACTGCTTCCATCCTATGCAAGAATGGAGTTCCCAAGATACAGTCATGGTCCAGATCCGGCACTACAAAACCCAGTAATTCCACAGTCATTGTCCCAACTCGAATAGGCAAATTGTTTATAAACCCAGCCACAAACAATTCTTATGCGATATTGCTCAGTGCATTTACATGCCTCCATCGTTCTTCGTGAAAGAAGTATCATCTCTGCCCCAGAGTCCACTAGGGCTAGAATCTTCACTTGATTAATGCGAATTGTAAGGTGTCCACATCTTATGGTTGCGAATCTCATCTTGCAACCTGGTAGTGAACTGTTCTCCTGATTGGGAAAACTAATCCCAAGTACTTAACTTCCAATTTTTTCTTCTCAAACTTTTCTCTCAGTTTGGGTATTAGTGTCATTGCTTCCTTGAAAGACAATGTCACTTCTGTCTCCTCCAGCATTTTAGCAATTACATCAGAAATCACTGTCTCATCATCCAAATTACTCTTGAGAACAAATTTCCTCTTTCTCCATTGTTCATTCTTTCCCAGTGAACGTTCCTGTTTAGGGTCATCAAGGATGTTAATCAATGACTCCTCAGCCTTTTTCCTTTTCTTTTCCTCTATCATTTGAGGCGTCATACGGGTTTGAAGGTTTCTCAATTTACCAATCCGGATACTAGGTTCCATGACTAGTTCTGGGGGTAAATCGCCATGAAACGACATCATGTTAGCCAGAAAGCGAACCATCTCATTAAAAGAGGCCTCTACTAATTCAGAAAAATTATGAAAAGTAGGATTTTCTTCTAGTGGAGGCTCACTTGTAGAAGCCTCACTAGGCTCACACTCTGTCAACGTTAAAGATTGCAGAGACAGTCAAACCGCTGTCTGAGAATCACTTGTTCCCTGTACTAACCGTTGTATGAGAATCACTTGTTCCCTGTACTAACTCATTAGGCAATTCTTCAATGAGAAAATGAACATTCACATTGGCCTTTCTCTTCTTCTTAATCTTCATATTTTCATCATGTTTAAGAGCAAGAAGCCTCATACCTCCCGGATGTCTAGGGTCCAACTTATTCCAAAAACTATCACAGACATGGCCCATTGCATTTTTCTTTGCCACCCCACTCCTTACATCCTCCTCAAGGGGCTTGCAATAAGTGGTAGTATGTCCCCCTTCACCACAGTAGTAGCAGGTAAAACTCCTCTTAGGACGCTCATCGTATTTTCTCCTTTCTCTGTTTTCTCCATCACCATTCTTGCCACTCTTTTTGGATCTGGAAGAATCCCCTTTCTTACCATAACCCTCATTATCATCATCATCGTCATCATCCTCTTCACTTTCAGCCTTCTTCTTTCCTCTGTCATCCACAGCATGCGTTGCAGGTCTTGCATGCATAAAGTTAGCCATTACCTTTTGAAGAATATTCTCAGCAGTCAGAGAGGAGACAGTAGGTAAAGTTTTTATGGGAGACAGTAGGTAGAGTTTTTATGACTGCAACCATTTTATCCCATCTGAGAGGATAGTGTTGAGCTTGATTAAGAACTGTTTGCCTTTCAGTGTCAGTAAAATTTGTCAAAAATATATGGCATCTCTGAGCTTCATCCAAATATGGAATTCTTCTTGCTGTTCGGATAAAGGTATGAAGAAAAACATTGAAAGTGGCATATTAAGCTTTTCTGATGTGGAGTAAGTCCTTAGTTGTGGTTGGAACTGAATCTTTCTCAAAATCATTTTTTAGTCTCTCCTTGACCTTTTCCCAGGTAGTGGCCCCTTCCATCAATTCCTGAATGGCCAACCTTAAGTCAGTATCACAATAAGATAGAAGGTGTTTAAGTCGTGACTTGTCTGTGCAGCCATAACTGAGTCCAAATAATTGATACTCGTCCAAGAAATCATTAACCTGGGGCCCTCTGAAACATGGAATCCTCTCATCTGGCCTCTTTGCTCTTGCAATATCTGATCCTCCTTTTATAGTATCTACTCTCTCGACCAACTCCCGTATAACCCCAACCAAGGCCTCCTCATTGGTCCCTGCAGAATGACTCGGTCTTCCTCGTCCTGCCATCTTAACCATAGGTTTTTCCCAGATTCGCTTCTCTTTCTCTGTCACCCTTGTCCTTTTCTTCGTTATCCTTCAATCTCTTACTCTCCTCGCGAGAGATACAGGCTCGTTTCTCTCTTCTCTCGTCTGCTCTACCCCTTGAGAGTTTCGTACATATAGGGTATAAGCAATAATGGATTGGGTAGTGATCAAGGGCAGTGCAATCCTTCTCAGCCTTCCAATGTAATCTTCAATCAATTCTCTTTCATCATCCCTACTCAATCTTCTATTATACCCTTTTATAGTACCCCAAATCATAAAATACCGAGTCAGGTCTATAATCTCATAATCAAATTGCGTCGTTTACGGCCCACTATTGATCCTTCTTGCAAGAGAGACCCGTTCCTGAAAAGTGTGATATGATACTCTCTCAGCAATTCCCACTTTCTCCACCGTTAACAGAAAGTTTATCTCAGTCTAGTGAGTGATAATTCTCAAGGCAGAATCTCTCATGCGATCAAAGAAAGGCTGCAAAAACTCAAGCTCGTCTAGGGTTGAAAGATTCCTGTCAGAGATCCGAAGAGTCCCTTCTACCTTGACTTTTGTACCTTCCAACACAACTCCTAGTGTCAGCTGTTCAGTCAAGGTGGGCATTGCTAAACATCATGAGCAATATCTGAAAGGTAGATCTCAGGTTGGGCATAATTAGGGATCTCAAATCTGTGTTCAAAGGTACTCAAAAGTAGGGATTTTATCATTACAGTGGAGTCTTTTTCTCTTGCTCTACCAATCTCAGCAATAGCTTCCAGCAGAGGCATCCAATCTCTTCTACCTTCAAATCCCTTAGCAATTAAGAACTCAGGGAGCCTCTCAAATTGTCTTACTTCCTTCCCCCAGGTTACCTTTCTCTTTAATTTTTCAAGTCACTCCTTGGTTCTTATGAGACTAATATAAGCACCTGTCTGACACTTCAAGTAATCATCTTCCTTTTCCAGGCCTGCGGGTACATAAATCCGTACGTTCAGGCTGCCAGTACTCAGGAATTTGACCACTGGGATGTGAAATATTATGGACCCTCTCACACAAGTCTCATATCTCAGGATCACAAAGGGATTATCACACTCTATCACCTCATAGAGTTTACCCCTCACAATAGTTATCCTGACTACTGAAAGTATTCTTCTTGGGCCCTCTTCACTTTCCGTGCAAACTTTATCATGGCATACCAATTGTCTCCTGGGAATGTGAGTCCCTCAACAGGTGGAGATAGTATCCCAACAAAAGGTCTGACATAGGTGCTAAAAGAAAAGTTTCTTCCCTCTCGCTCTAATCTTCTTTTGTCATCATGCACAAGATCCGACGCTCGTTGCCAACACACACCTTTTTTGCATTCTTCAAATCTTCGTTTCGGCACATAAATCCCAATATCATATTATGAAGATCAGTATAATAGCATGTAAGAACATACAGGCTGTCCTGTTTTCGTCCAGGTCTCTTTATTGCTTCATACCTCACGACTTCATAAGGGATTACGACCCTACCTGCTATAGAATTAAGGGAATCTAGCAGTTTATCTGATTCAAGCTTACTCAATCCTTCATGGCCTCTAAATAGTATCAGCTTAGGTTTCTCTCTTAAGGGTACATACCGTCGCCTCATCTAACTTTGATCTCGTTTCACTTTCAAAGCAAATTCAATCACTGCAGACCAATTATCTTTTGACAAGTTTATATTAGGCAGGGGTGGAGCTGGAAATCCCTCAAAGATAGTAAATCGAGTAGATCCAGTGAAATTTTTATTTTCCCTCTCAAATCTCTCTTCCTCTTTTAGTACCACTCCCTCAGCAAATCCCCAGCATCTCCCATATACTGCTTCAGCACTTCTCTCCTTTGGGACATAAATTCTCACATCATACACGTCCAGTTCCGTGAAATAAAATGTCAATATGTATAATCATTCCTGCTCCCATCCGCTCTCGACCATCTCATATCTGACAGTCTCATATGAGAACACCTCTTTCTTGACTCGGGCCGGAACCTCTGTCGAATTTTTGCCTTCTCTGTCTGATTTCTTCTGCTGAAATCTCTTTAGTTCTCATGACCACCGCTTCTTTTTTCCCTTGTCAATACCATGTTGATTATCGGCAATCAGTTAGTCCCATCACAATAACTGTTAGGTATAGGAGGGATTGGAACGGTTTCATATGTCACTGGCATTAAACCCCATTCCACTTTCTTCTTCTGCTTAATTAATTCTTCCTTCTCATCATAAAGAGACTGGATTGCAATTTCTCATAGCCAGTTGAAGGTCTTACCAACGTCACAGTCTCCCTTCTTGACATAGGGGCGAATATCATAAACATCTCCCTCCAAAAAGCGAACCAGCACTACACTGATGGCTGAATTGTCAGAACGATAGACCCAGCAATGCTCATACTGATAAGGGAATATTCCTTTTGTAGTCACTTTCGAGAGTTCTCCCAATGCATCTGAAGTTAGCATTCTTGATGAAATCTCTGAGCTCTTGATTCTTCATTTCTCTTCTCAATGTTCAAAGGACATCATAGTCTCATGAGGCATACCTGAGTTCGAGTCTGATTCTCTCTGTCAATAGTATCAATCTCCTTCTTCAGTTCAGTGTGGTACCTCACACAAGGAAAGAATAAGACACAGTTAGTAGCTGTGATTCTCAAGAGAATCGAGACTCAATAAGAATAATAAAATTAATAGGAAGCTCACAATGTTGTCAACAGTTCTCACACTCTAATCAAAGCTCAAAGATGATGATGATGACCCAGGCTCGTTCTGGACACGAGAATCTTTTCATGTCCCTGGCAACGACGCCATTTTTGTCGCACTTTTTCCAGTCGGGCCACTTTGGGCGACCGGAAAGCCAACAGACTGTCACGCAGGATTTTGTATGTGATTGCAATAAATAAAATAAATTAAATAATGCAAATCCCTTCCTGTTGTGTGCGTCCGGCTTCGAGCGAGACCCTTCAATTACGGTCTTCGGCGGTCGCCGGTCTTAGGAATCTTTTATTTTGATTCGGAACAGCAAAGAATAATGCAGATAATAATCATGGGAATTTGGTGTGTCATGCATGCGTCATTTTGTCAATTTTCTAATTTTGAGATATGTGACAAGACGATCATAAAGCATAATCATCAAGCAAAGTCAATGCAAACGATGCAGGACTGACTGACTCGAGCAATTGCAGAATCAAATGAATGAGGGAAGAATGGGAACTCGTAATAGTCTCAGGGAGTACATATGAAAGAGAGCATGGCCAGCACCAGTCAAGAGTCCTCACTCATCCCTCTGAACTTCACTTTTCTAT
>BFEA01000306.1:388314-414998 GCA_003427395.1 Chara braunii | reverse complement strand
TTGCAGACTATCTCTGGTCTGCTGACTGATCCATTTGCTGCTCATGTTTCAATGATGTATTTTATGTCTGGTTGGAACCAGTCTCATGTCAGACTTGTCGGAGGCTTGCACATTCCTCTTAAAATCAGCGATTTAAAATCCTTTATTGATGACCAGAAATGACTTTTCTTGCATAGTCGATAAAACCAATAGTAGAGAGAGTGTTGTGTAACTTTCCGTCTGTTCCATAAAAATAGAAAGTGTACTCAACGATGCGCTGATTTTTCACAATCTCCAGAGCCCGTTCCATCATTAATCTTTGGCTAGATCGGATATCATGGGCAATATCTTATTCCCAACCTTCTGCTTTGTCTCGGTGCAAGGTACACGTCATTCTTAGTACGCTTTCACTCCCTTCCCCTCTACACAGACCCATGTCATCAATTTTTTGGGGGTGGAAACTGAGGGTCTCACCGATAAGTCATTGGCCAGCTGAGACTCCAGAGAGATCACTTCATACAAGTTTGCTGTATATGAGTAGAAAACCAGAATCACGAGCGAATAGCCCTTTGGGGCTAATTTACACTCAGTGCTTCTCACGCCAGTTCCGTTACCATAATCAGTAGCTTAGGCAATAATCAAGCACTCAACACTTTATCCCCAGTTGCCCTTTATCTTTCCACATAGCCTGCACTGTTCGAAGTCGGGTTTTTCTCCAGTCCAAAGCTAAACAGAATCTTTCAGAGTACGAGGTTGGAACAATGATCCTCCTCATGACTATGCGTTAAACTTTCCCAGGTACCATCTTCAATCACTCTACAAGGAAAGTTCCAGTCAAGATCACCTCAAATGGGTTAAAAGGAGATGCATGAACTTAGAGGCCTCGCGTAGGCTAGCTGGCGTCGGTATGAATTATCCCAGTATTCTCTTGATTTCTGAGACTTGTCGTGACAAGTCCACAAGAGGGGTTTATGCAATGGCTATTGTTTTACCAATGGCACGGAGAGACCTCACGCACATTAGATACATTGGTATACGACAGGGACGTTTGTACAACATCAGACTTAACCGACAACGACCTTTTTCCCGATTCATCAATCAGATGTGAGGTTATGTTCACTCGAACGGAAAGGCCCATATAGTCTGAATACTCTCATAGTATCTTCTCCGTTTTAGCACGTGGGTCACTGCTATCTGGGTGAAATCTTTAGGAGGGGCAGTTAATCCTTGGTCAGGCGCTGCCCCAAGAGCGTGGTAATTAGCAGTTCCTCTCAGGTAATGCACTGTATACGTTTTAACACCATCATTGACCAAGCATGAAAGACTTTCGAGTTAACACTCAGAGACTAAGAGTTGATGATGTCAGTCTCCATCAATCAGGATCTTGACAATCAGGTAAGCTAACTTTCTCAGTTGTCTCTTCTTACTCCAACTTTTCATTAACGTGACCTCAATGCTCAGGGAAGGCGAGAGAGGTTGATAGTTCTACTGATCGACAATGCGCATGTAGACCTGGAAAAACTTTCGCAAGCTCAGTCTGTGTTTCCTTCTTCGTGAATTTGCAAACTTTGCATGATCACTCGCTAGTTCTATCGTCGTTTTCTTTTGAGAGACTKCCAACCCGAATGAATAACGCTAGCTCGCATAGGGGAAAACCCTTGCCCAGTACTGGTTAATTTAGTTCCCTTTTATATTTCTCCCGCCATCTATCAATAGTCTTTTCTTAAGAGTGAAAAAACAGAGAATTTACTCGACCCCGATTGAGCACTTTTGATGCAATAACAGATCAGTAAACCATTTTATCTGTGATGATATAAACAAGTCAAACTCTAAATATACTTAGYTGTTACATGGCGCAAACTGACTGCACTTTAATAGTAAGCAGTCTCCTGACAATGGCCTTCTGAGGGTTCGGAGCAGCGTTGACCTACACTTAGTTCAGAACCAACCTATAGGCCTCGCACACTCTCTCCCTCTTCTTCTTTTCATCCCGCTCGTAAAGTCTATTCGCCTAACAGAGACAAGTCTATGACAACAAGAAGCATCARATGACRTCCGCGGACRAGGAAAAGAAGTCACGCTTGTCAGACCGGTCCCTCAGAAGTGTCCTGCTAAACGCTACTCACGAGMTCAAGCCAAAGGCCTAGTTATTGGAGGGCGTGTACTCCATCTTGTCCAAAATACTCACATAAGTAAATGACTCCCCCTCTTGCSTTAGTCTTYGACTAGAGGAAGACTAGCCCAAGATCWTTAGAATCAGACCACTACAAACGTACRTACATTTAATACCCTGCTAACATACAAGACCCGTTCATCCGARGGGACCACTTTGATCACAGYTGGCCTACCRCATGAGCGCRCGTGCACTGATTATAACAGGGTAGGACGCGAAGTAACGATYCGCACTCAAGTGTTGTTACACAAAAGTGGAACYGAAGCTGATRACAGCTCACGAGTGGTAGGGGATGAGCACACTAATGAAGARGCAGAATCAGCCGGACGATCTTGCAAGAGCCGTGCGAAGTCAAAGTCCYCGGGGTTATCTCACGCCTGTCTGCTGAGCRAGGAGTTTGATGGCGAGCCAGCSATATTTGCTCACGAGGGCACTCGTCTGCTAGTGAAAAGTATACATTGCGGCCTTCTCCCCAACCCTCACGCCTCGCTTGTCACCGTGACAGACCAGCAAGAAGCTCATGCGAACTGGGTTGTTGATGACGACAGCGGGCGGGCATGCCCACTCAGACTTCCCGAGGAAGCCACTCACGTAACCAATGTTTTCCTCTCCCCCTCGTCTTCACGCTTCACTCTAGTGTTCACGCCTCTTATCCTCCTTTCGTCATCTAAGAACACTCGCCCCTGCGATAGCGAGTTCATAAGTGACATTTACCTCCACTGCCTAACACAGTCCTTGGCAAACGGTTTTTCCTCACCTCCCCCTTCTCATGCTTGCACCACTAGCGCTTCATCGTTCAAATAGTTCCTATGGTCTGTACTCATTCTCCTGCGATATGGCGACCCTGATCACAATACAGAGAGTGGCTCGTCTAAGAACTCATTTGCCTCAGTTCCAAAGAAAAGACACGGAGTGCCCTCCCTCCGGACAAAGTGCAGTCCGCTGGCACGTGGGAGTGCTGACGTCGGCCAAGAGAGCGAGGGCTGGAGTCGTACTGCAACGCTCGTGTTGATGTCAACATCGTCTAGCTAATGTGAGTTGTCCAGCACGCGTCTGCGAGAGAAACCTTCTGCTCACTGCCCTCTTGAGTTGACTTTCTCACCCACACTCTCTGTTCCTCCAGACCGCGAACATATCTGCACTCTTCTCGATTTCTGTTCTGCCCCTTTCTAGCCTCTGCGTTCTGTGGTCCTGTCCCCCGCTGAGCAGTACTGCTCACGCCGCGTGTCGGCCCTCTCGTGTAACCGCCTCATCGTCCTTGTTTTCCGTAGTAATCACTCTGTGTCCGCCAGCTGGCCTCCTCGCCCCATGCTCCTGCCCCCTTCTCATATGTGTCTTTTCCCCCTGTTTTGCTTCTCACCCGTCCCGTGGCCTATGGGCGTCAGTTGTCGAGAACTGGCCTCGGGTCCCTCTTCCACCGGCTTCATAGCCCGGTGATGCCTCTTGACCTCGCCTGGTCTATTCCAGGATCTGAGGTCCGTTTCCCGATCCCCAGCCTCACTCATTTCGCTCTCCCCACCTGAGTCTCTGTCCACGTGGGCTTGTTCCAGGTCCGCTGTGTCCATTGAGGCCTCGGTCTCATGATACGAGACCGTTACCTGCAACCTTGCAGTCACTCCGTCCCTCCTGCAGCGCCTCTCCGCACGGTCTTTCGCCTCCGTGATCGCATCCTGCAGTTTTCCATCAGTCCTCATCTCCACCTCTTTAGCCCCTTCCACATTAATCTTCATCCTCACTTCTTCACCCCCATCGTAGTTGAGCATGACTGTGATCCAGGGCCCTTCCCCAGACATAGGTTTCCAACGGGCCTGATGATACTTGTACCCGGGCCTGTACCCATGCAGCGCCATAGCCACTCTCTTTCAATAGCCAACGCCAGTGCCCGGTCCGCACTATCCGTGTTCACAGGAATACTTAGCCAGGCTGAATCCCGAGTGCCGGGAATCAAGGCTTCAGCGCAATACCATTACTCACATTCGAGGAGTGATAACGCTCCCCTCACGCTTTTGCCTGAAGACCCAGGGGCAGCCTCTGTCTTATAGAGCTCCGGATGAGTGCGACCCTGGTGTGCTAAAAGAGGGTTTTTCTRATAGTAACTCGGATTTTCAAATTTTAATAAAGTAACACAAAATTTAAATAAATCTTGAATAAGACTGGCGGGAACCTCAACAGCCCATGCACAACCAGGGCACTCGAACCACCATGGCGCCGGTCCCTAGACTGTGCAACATGACCGTGGTCCGAAGAAAAGAAAAGAAATTAGAGATCCCATAATGGGATACCAACGACCGCATTTTCCCTTTCAAAACAGACCTTCGGTTTACCACTATCGGGTGCCCGTGTCCGATGGTAAGGAGGGGGCTCATGACCCCCTTCAGGGTTGATAAGCCTCCTACGAATGCGGTCGCGGGTCGCCCTCCACTTTTGGGGCTCTACTGCACGGCGCCAGGTCGGAGCTCACCCACAGATAGTACACGCAAGGTCAGCCTACTTAGGCCGCGGACCACTGGCTCGAAATTTGAACCGTTGGCTTTCCCGCGAAAGGACAGGCCAACAGGTAGAAAATTGAAAATAGAAAAATTAAGATATAATAATAATAATAATAATAATAACGATAGCCATGAAACAAGAATGAAAAAACAAAAAAAAAAACGTAAAGTCACAGTGGCCCAAAGCCACTGGATCTCCCCCGAACTAAAACAAATTCATACTCGACGTTTTATGATTTTTCTTTTCTTTCTTTCTTTTCTTTTCTCTTTTGACAGTGACTTCCGCCTAGTGCACCGAACCCATAACTCAACAGAAGGTCACTGGGCGCGCAGTAGAAAAGACTGCGCCAGTCCCTTCACCTTCGCGTCCCAGGGCGAGCCCGACGGCCACCACGGCCACAGGCCGGTAGTGCTCTGCTGTACAGCAGGGCGCCGAGCCTGCGTGGACCAATGGAAGCCGTGTGGCATACCCCTTTTGCTGAGGGCCACGCTACCGGGACAGGTCCGCCCCGAGAACAGTCCTGGTATCAGATCCGTCTACAACACGAACCGCGCCTGGAGAACAACAAGTCGAGACGTGGGACTGGTACTGACCAAGGATCCGGTACACAGCGGAGGGCCGAGACACCGCGCCCTCCGACATCTCGCGGATTTATACAAAGTCGCGCGCGCGACGCCTATCCGATTTCCGCGTCGAAAAGTTATGGGATGGCTACCAAGGGACCAGGAGTGTTGTCGCGTTGTTCGGTGTGTGTGTGTGTGTTTTATTTTTGTGTTCGTAGTGCGGTGTATGCGTGGTGTGTGGGATGTGTCCTAGCCGACCGACGACGGGCCGCGCTTGGGACTTCAGCCCCCCAAGATGTCGGTTCACGTGCGGGTCCGATAGGCGTATTACCGTGCGCACCCCCTATGCTACAGCGAACAAGAAACGCCCTCGGCTGGTCCACCTCTGCGATTGCAACTGATTAGCTTTCGTACTGTGGACTGGTAGCTCGGCGGGGATACGCCCACCGAAGGGAGGTGACAACTCCCGTAAGGTGGAGGTAAGTTGTGCCTCGCGTAGGCCCTATCCTATCGTAGGGGCTCGTGAGAGGTATGGCTGGCGCACTCGGTCGGAGCGGCCTAAGGAAGCTCCATTTGTGTGTTCGCGGCAAGGTTGGTCCAACTCCTGCGTGACGCGGCCGAGAGGGTCCCGCGCTGCCGCGTGCGGTGCCGGACCGATGCGCTCGACAACGCAAAGTCAACTATACATGCCTTTCTCTTCTGAACATCTTGCCAGACCATTTCTCAAGCCCACACAAGTCAATTACACATGCCTTTCTCTTCTGGACATCCAACCAGGCCATTTCTCACGCCCATGCAAAGTCAATTACTCATCCATTGTTCTGATGGACATCTTGCCAGGCCATTTTTCAAGCCCATGCAAAGTCAATTACTCATGCCTTTCTCTTCTGGACATCTTGCCAGACCCTTCTCAAGCCCATGCAAAGTCAATTACACATGCCTTTCTCTTCTGGACATTTTGCCATACCATTTCTCAAACCTATGCAAAGTCAATTACTCGTCCATTTCTCTTCTGGACATCTTGCCAGGCCATTTCTCAAGCCCATGCAAAGTCAGTTACTCATCCATTTCTCTTTTGGACATCTTGCCAGGCCATTTCTCAAGCCCATGCAAAGTCAATTACTCATCCATTTCTTTTCTCGACATTTTGCCAGACCATTTCTCAAGCTCATGCAAAGTCGATTACTCGTCCATTTCTCTTCTGGACATCTTGCCAGACCATTTCTCAAGCCCATGCAAAGTCCATTACACAAACATTTCTTGAGTTCGTTGCAACCTTATCTTTTTGCACGCTTTGTCATCGGTAGATGACACATCTTCCCCCCACTTAAAATGCGATGTCCCCATCACACGACTGGTTCTCACTCGGAGGTAGGCAGACCTTGGCCCACCAACTGAGTCAAGAACAACAACCCACCTGCTCCTAGAAAGAAGGGTGATCAGTCCTCCATCGGCAGGTAACACCTCATCCTTCTACTTAGTCCGACCTTTTGCCGCCTTACGAGACGGGCGTCATCACTGAGGTACCACCTCACATCCGGCAGGTAGGTTCAGTCCAAACCTCCCAGGACCCCGTCTTGCCATAAAGGTTTTCTCGCGAATCGTTCCTCCCGAGTGGTGTTTTCTTGGATCCGGCCTTTTCCTTTCAAGAGAGTTTGGGCTCTCTATTAGTCTGCGAGTGCAGTTACGAAGACCTCGCAGTTAGTCCCGGAACGGTTCTAATGATCCGGCAGGGCGGTGTCACTCGCCCTGTGGTGGTTGCGGCTTCCACCTGGTACCACGTCCGACCCCTCCCTTTGGACAGTGCCGCGCAACTTGATGCGAGCGACCTTGGTCCATCCCAAACGGCCACGCCGCTGTCGAGCGCATCGGTCCCGCACGGGAACCCTCCCGGTCGCATCACGCAGGATTTTGCAGGACTTGTCGCGGAGAGCGTTTGCCGCTCCGGCCGAGTGCGCCAGCCGTACCTCTCGCGAGCCCCTACGACAGGACAGGGTCACGTGAGGCACCACTTACCTCCACTTGCGGGAGTTGTTACCATCCCTTAGGCGGCCGTATCCCCGCCGAGCTACTGAACCACATGCGAAGGCTCTTCATATGCAATTGCAGAGGTGGCCCAACTGAGGGCGTTTCTCATTCGCTGTAGCATAGGGGTTACGCGCGGTCGAACGCCCAAAAATCGAACCCGTACGCGAATCAACGCACTGGGGGGTTGAGCTCCCAAATGCGACTTGACGCCGGTCAACTAGGACGCATCACACACACCACGCGTTACACCACAACACTCACACCCAAAAACACACGACACCATAACACAGTAACATATCAACATTCCTAGCCCCTTTAGTATCCAACCCATAACTTCTTGCAGCGAGAATCAAACAGGTATGGCGCACTGGACTTTTGTATAAGAGTCGTGTGGGCGCATGGCCTCCTTATATCGACCAGCCATGCGGGCATACGCAAGCCTTCGCGCCGATGGGGTACTACGTATTACTCGTAACCACGCGGCCCTTGATAATCTTGAGGGTCGTTTTCGACACTCAAGTGTCGGCTGACGAGCGTTTTGAGGAGTTACCCTCTCGACGCTAGACAACCGCCAGGCGCGGTTGGAGACCACACCCTCTTCTGCACCCTGTGCAGATGGGTTGAGTAGACAGCCTCAGGGCTATCGTGGTAGCCAAAAATCAAGGGGTTTGACTTTGACGGTTGCCACGGACTACAACGTCCAACTATGAAAATTCAAAGGAGGAAGCGACCGCAGATAGGGAAAAAGGCTCACCCCTGTTTTTTTTCTCTCTACCTATCCCATATTCCCCCTTGTATTGTCTGATCAAATAGGAGGGGCAGGCCGACGCGAAAATGCGTGTGGATAATTCCCAATGTCAGACCCATAGGCAACCCGATGTTCGAAACGTTCGAGGCTCGTACGCGGATTCCCATAGGCCGACTAGGGCTGGTACCTCGCCCACGCGTCGTTTCGCACTATCGAAACGCGGGTCTACTAGCCATAACGCGCTCGCGTCCTTTTCGCTTGACCCATAACTTCCCAATGCGGAAATCGCTAAGTGTTGCGGGCGAGGTTTAGTATTAAACCGCGGGGAAGCAGGACTTACGCATACCGACCAGTAATGCAGTCCTACGCTAGCAGTCGTGATGACGGCGAATTATGTGGTGCGCATGCACGAGTAGCCTCATCTGAGCCATGAGGTCGCTCTCGACGCTCAGGCGTCGGCTGAAGTGCGCGCTAGGGGGGGAAAACCTTAAGCGAGCGCAAAATCGGCCTGAGGGCCTTACCGTCTTCAGCACCCTGTGGTATCCCAGAGGGTGCGGGGTAAGATGGTCCCTAGGGCAGGAAGGAATTCGGAGTGGTGGTGAGTTGTCTGGCGCATCACCAGTGACATGCTAACCCTTCCGCCTGGAACTCTATCGTTCCACCAAAATAATTTAAAACAAGGAAAAAGAAAAAAGGACAATTGACGTTAGCAAAAGAAAACATGAACACCCCGCCGGACCAAGTTGCTGGGAGACAGCCCCTCATCCTCGCGGCGCTCTTGCTTCGTCGGAACAACGTCGTGCGAGCGAGTAACTCAGCCTCCGCATGAGGGGTAACCCCTTCTGTGCTGAGCCTGGGACCTAAGGCGACCCGGACAAGGGCCTCGAATTTCAGGCCCGGGGCTCGTCCAACCAAGTCAAATCATTGAGTGAAGAAAACGTAGGCGTGCGGTCGCATAGCCCTATGAGGGTTACCCGAGCGTACGCTTACTCTGACTATCACATTATCAGGATGGGAAAAAAACAATCTAACTCAAACAAAAAGTTGTGGGGTAGTTCACTCTCACGACAGTTGTGTGGTTTGGCCATCTGAATCCAAAACATAATCATTAACCAAAATACTTAATCGAGATTCTCCCATACATACCTGCAATTATATGTACAACATTCAAACACCATCACACACACGAAAGGGGTCAACTTTTCAGCCTTGTGCAGCTCACACACTGCCTTATGCACACAAGCCCAACCATTTCCCCACCATTCCTCAACAAACATACTCAGTCTTTAGGAGATGGCCACTTATAAAGAATCTGGGTGAAAACCCAAAAAAAAACATAAAACCTAGCAAGGGCCAAGGCCTTAGGTTGAGAAGCAGAAGGAACAGGAAAGTTGAGTCGTGAACCGACGAATCGATAACCGACCTGATATTAGTGATAACAGAAGAGTGACCCTTTTGAAGGACCAGGCTGAATAGATCAAGCCTTCAATCGAAATATGGAGACCTGCATCACAGTACAGGCCAAAAAGAACCACTACTATGTTCATGCCAAAATGGAGAATCCTCCCTAAGTCGTAACCTAGCTCCTCTGCTAATCTCATTGTCAGCTCTCCTCACTAGTACCAAGTCGT
This sequence comes from Chara braunii, assembly GCA_003427395.1. NCBI lineage: Eukaryota > Viridiplantae > Streptophyta > Charophyceae > Charales > Characeae > Chara > Chara braunii. Next base: position 405,386 of record BFEA01000306.1, on the reverse strand, counting down.
TGAGTATCTCCCCTATTCAGGGTAAATCTGCTAAGTAGCTCCTAGCTGAAAATATTCTAACTCCACGAATTCTACGAAATTTCGGCAGCGCTTCCCGTAGGAAAAGTGCCTTTCCAGAATTTCTACGAGTCCAAGAATAACTAACTCTCTCATATTTGTAGAAATTTCGGCAGCGCTTCCCGTAGGAACAGGGGATGCCAAGATTTATACAAAGCTGAAAACAAAAAGACAAAGCAAAGCTATACTTGGGACTAACTTCTGACACTTGCTTGATAGTTAGGATTGAAGATAGTTTACACGATCCCCTTCCAGAAGATGGTATCGTGAACTATCATCAATTTTAAGTAAGGTCAGTCCTATCTTTATCCCAAGCTCTCCCTCCCATCATCCATCTCATCTACCTATGGCTCCAACACTTGGCGAGCAGGTAAAGCGACTAACCTACCGAAAAGACGCCCCAGACAGAGACCCCACATGCATGCATAAGCAAACATCTCTCACAATCCGACATAAGTTTGACCCAAGTAGTTTGTTAGATCACTCAGTTGTTTTTCCCTTAGTAGACCCCTTTGCCTATGGCATAGGATCAGACAACGCCCTAACTTAAGGGTATGCCCAACCTGCCTAGGTGAACAAGTAAAGTACGCACAACTGGACTGCCCTAACTTAAGGGTATGCCCGACACCCCATCGACTCTAATCATAAAACATATGACCAGACCGCCCTAACTTAAGGGTACGTTTGGCTTCTGCTTAACTGACAACACGAAGCATAAACTAAACTGCCCTAACTTAAGGGTATGCCTAGCCAACTTTTGACAAGGTTACGTAGGGCATAGGATCAGGCTGCCCCAACTTAGGGATGTGCTTAACCTACCTAAAACAAGTACGAACGACAAAAGGTCGGACCGTCCTAACTTAAGGGTACGTCCAACCTACATAACATCAACGATAAGAGCATATTATTAGGCCGCCCTAACTTAAGGGTACGCCTAACTTAGCTTAAACAGTTTTAGGTACATAAGACAATATGACCAGGCCGCCCTAACTTAAGGGTACGCCTGATCTGCCTAAACAATCACAGACGACGTATAACTAAGCCGCCCTAACTTAAGGGTACGCTTAGTCTCCGCAACGATAATATAAGAGAACGACCATTGATATACTTGCACAAACTTTATATTTTTCTGTCTTATTAGGCAGATGATCAGACCTACCCAACTTAGGGAGACATCCAATTCCGTCTGGTGTTTAAAAGGGAAAATAAAAGAAGATTTATACTAACTCTTTGCTCCTTCATATTATCACGAGCATAAGACTGAACCGCCCTAACTTAAGGGTACGCTCAACCTACCCGAATTGCCTTTATTATATTCTTTACTTGCTTTTCTATTCTTCTTGTTCTACCTGACTTACTGACTGGCTTTCCCAACTTAGGGTGCCGGTCTGCCAGATGGTATAGATTCGTATAATTAGAATATCCCCATCTCTGCTTTCAACAACCGAAAAAGGAAACATTAGGATTCTGCGCCTTCCCAACTTAGGGTGCCCATCCTCCTGTTCAGAACCCCCCAAAGAAACAACGACTGGTCCGTCCAATTTAGGATAGGCCCAACCCTCAAAGATCATACAGTCAGCCCAACAAACATAAATAAAACATAGCACTGACACCACATCAACTTAGAGGAGCTCAGCCTTGGGTTGACCCAGTCAAACGGATGCAAAACACTTTTCTCCCACCTTCCGCCAATTCAGTTTGCCTGGATTCGCTCGAAGTTTACCTGAACTCTCATATATACTTGTTCATTTAGCTTTTCACAAAACATGTCCTGCCATACATAAAGATAAAGGTAATAACCTTTCATAGTTATATTCAGATACCCAAGGGATAATAGTTAGGGGAAGGGATCACATGCGTCAGACGAAATTATACCCGAAGTTCCCTGCCTCCAGAACCCCACTTGGGCTCCGACAGAGATCCCGCAATCAGCGGGTGGACCTCCCACAAGGTCTTGATGCAGACCTACGCATTGCAATCCCGCCTGCCGCCTTCCTCTCGTAACCTGAGATTAGACTCAGAGTAAGAAGGGTAGGAGTAGAGATGTTTAGACTCTCAGATACAAGAGGGGTGCGCTCAGACTCACGGGAGAGGGCCTTGAAACCTTGATGCGCCTGAGGGCCCCGCAATGGCAGCCAGAGAGAATGCAGTGAAGTTGGCCAACCCCCGGTCAAATCGCAGGCTGCAGTCTCCTGACAACCTCTCAAGTTACAGCAGTAACCTCCTTTGTCAGCAGATGCGCCACAACAGTTCCTCAATAGGTCCGCTCACATACAAGTTGTAGCAGCCCGACCCAGCGGCAATGGCAGTCGCGGTAACAGTCCCAGTGGGATTGCTGTAGTAACGCAAAGTCCCACAGTCTGCAGATAACAACGGCTACCCCACCGACGCTTAGTCTGAATACATACCATAAGACGCGTTATGGCAGAAGTCGGGAAACCAGCCAGGAACACAATATCCGCGACAGACCCAGCAATTAGAGTCCGTCGGAGAGCAACAGACGCAGTTAATCCCAGCAACGCACAGTTTCAAAGCTGCCACAGTGAAGTAGGAGCAGCAGCAGCTGGTTAGCAATGTAGTACCCGCCTTGGGCAGCCCAGCGGTTGCCCAGCACAACCTGATGCACAGCGATCTGCACCAACCAGCACTGGCCCGCAGTCTTTGAGATGACGACTCAGTTACGAAGCAGCCACGCCTGCTATAACAGGCTGGATCCTTCTGCAGCCGTAGCTCAGAATCTAGGTAGCAGCAATCAACTTTCACAGCACCAACTGTCTTGTTGCAGATCCATCATCTCGCCATACCACACTCCTATCCTGATCAGGTCAAAGTAACTCGCAAGTTGAAAATAAAATCTTGCCCAGACGAAATGGCAACAGCGTCCATATCCCAAGTAAACCCCGGGTACCGCTTAGCACAGTATAGTAGTGGTTCTCATAGAAAATACAGTCGATTCTGTGATGCACAGCGCCTCAGACGTAGTGGTTTGCTCAGAAGTGGTGCAGCAGTCAGCTGGCCCAGGTCAGCAGTAATGCCAGACCGACGAGGGAGCGATAGTTCCAACACAAGAGCGGCCAGTCTTAGTAGGCCTGCCGTGTAGCCAAGATGGTGACTCCGAACAACAACACAGGTGGCAGCGATACACGAAAATAGAAGAAGCATAGCGGTTGCACACGCGTCAGTTAGACAAGGTGGCAATGTACAATGATGCCCAGCGTCGCATGGCCGTTGTGTGTAGTACCTGTCTTTCCAGAGGTCGAATAGCAACAGCCGCACGATGTTTAGCAGCACTAGCCCACCACCCAACATACACGAGTCTTTCTTGAAAACACAAGCTGTGAACAATCGCCTGAGTAGCAGTCACGGTCTCCTAGCAGCAACAACCTCTCAGCCATTCAACAACTCTGTTTGCCAGTAGCTGCATTAATAATCCACATCCCTTGGGAGCACGAAACCGAGAGTGAATCTTCCCCAAAGACATGGGAAGGTGCATTTATCCACAACTGTGGTGACTCCCATGCTCAATCCGGATCCCATCAGCTAGGTGAGTTTCCAAATTGCAACTCTCTTCACACTATTCCCCCTACCTAAAACAAACCAGATCTAAACGAGTCCTTTGCCTGAACGTTGGCGGATACATCATTACGCTTCTCCACGTACTATGACGTCGGAGCCCGACTTATGGTTCACTCGGCATCGTCTGCTCACACTGGTAAGTACTCTCGAGTGTCGTCCCCTTTCTCTGCATCACTATCCTCCTTCATAATCAGTTCCGTGCTGCCTTCACCGTCTTCCTCATCTCGTTCATGCACCTAGCTAGTGGCGATGTCCTGATACGCGCTCGACAAACAAACAAAGTGAACAGGATTGCGTACACGCCCATTCTCTACGTCAGGTAACCCCCCTGCGCCCCCTTCCCGTCAATTTTCTCACCTCTTCGTGACTTTCGCCTTTCTCATTCTTCACTCCTTCCTCTCGTGGTCATCCCCTTCGTCTCCTTCTATGCTCACCTGCTCCTTAGCTCTCATCTCCCTCGTGCCTTCCGTGCTTGCCAATCACTGCTCTTTGTTCGTCCGCTGTTGTTACCAACAAATTTGCTTCCTCCTTCCCATTACCTCGTTCCTCCCAACTTCTACTCCACCTATTTCTCTCGCGCGCTCGCTCATCCGCATGCGCTGTGCTTGCCCCGCGCATCTAGACCGGAGTCCGACCGGCTTCACTCACGCCGCTGCCCCCCTTTCTCCTCCTCACTATCTCAGCGCACCGCATCTCTCTTCCTTCTCATTTTCTACTGATCTAGCAGCCAAACTGACGTTACTAACCGTTTCGCCCCTGCACAAAGCCCCTACCTACCTTTTTTCCTCCCTCGGATCTATCCAAAATCAAGTGAGATGTGCGCCTCTTCGTGCGGCCATGTCCAACTCCCCGACACTCTCCGCGCACCCACTTTTCTACTAACCTCCTCTTTTGCTGACTCTCCTCTAAAACTGACTTCATAAACTGATTCGCACGGGGCCAAAACCCCGTGATCGCCTCTTTTCCCGTCCAATGCTGTAACCAATACAGCATTGGATCCCGGGATCCCCACAATGCCATAGCCAATGGCTGATGACTCTACATGTCGTGTCTTTCTCTGAAGGGCCGCCCTGCGGCTTCTATTACCGACAATATACGGTCGGACCTAGTAGTTGCGCACTCCACATGATGCGACCCCAGAATGCCGCCTTCCAACGAGTCACACAAAACCCTCCCTTAGTCGCAATCTCTCTTGATCCACTTTGCGCTGCCGGTAATTCCGTCCGTGCGTGGGAGGTTGCGACTTCCTCCAAAATTCTAGCCTAGCACTTGTTCTACCGGCGTCTCATAGCCTTCCATTGATCAAATGTTCGGTCAAGCTAACGTGTGCCCACAAAGTGCACGCTCACAAACTCTCTAATCAACTCAAAGCGTATGTCACTCCCAATCCCTGAGGATTGGTTGTGGCTGCACAAAATGGGGCACGCCCCTGGATACCGTCATAGAGCGTGCTTCTGTAAGCTGCAAAAAGGCGCCCAAATACCCTTGTAAGGGTGTTCAAGCCGACAGTTTTCCGGAGCTTATTAAGCGACGTCCCCGTCGCGTCGGACAATCAAAACTATAAGTAATCAAAATCCCAACTGCTGACGAGGAACTGACCAATCCGACTCACCGGCTCGACTCCGTTCGAGGTTTTCTTACCAATCTCCTCCCATCACGGCGTTCCACCGCCAGGGTTCCAACCTGGGTCTCCCACGTCGTGGCCTCGGAGTTAGGGGATACTTTGTCCCGCTCCCAGGTAGCAGGTTGGTAGTCCTTTCCCTCTGCCATAGATATCTGCCGGTTCACCGTTGGGTGTCCTGTGTAGTCATCGTCCCACGTACGGGGTCATAACTTAGGACGCGGGCCCTAACCGAGACCTCTCAAAATACGGGGCACCTTTAGTCCCCAAATGGTAATGCTTACCATCTAAAATATCCAATCATAATGAACGCCCATCCTGGAGTCTAACACAGGTGGCTTTAGGTCTCCATCTTGGCCCACCATAGAACGGTCGATCACGCCGAATCCACGACCCACCACGTTGTTATGCAGCGATGGTGCCCTCGTTGGTTACGCAACGATAAGCAATTCTCCCTATCTTGGTACCCTGAAGGGTCCCGACTCTTGACTTAATCGACCCCAATGACCTTCCCTCTAGCTAAACCTCCCCGGGCGGCCGACCCTTCAAGACTCAACCTTTGGTAAGCCATGGTCCCGCTGCCAGGTTGTGCCGGTCAGCGGCCCTCGCTGGGAGTTGGGTTCCACAGTTCCATCATAAGTATAGCCCCTTAGCTTGGCCTCACAAAATACACCCCTTGGACTACGTGGAGGGATAGTGCCTTTCTCAACCACTCCACCAAATTTCTCAGTAATTCCACAAGGTCGTGCCTCCCTTACTTTTATCAGAGTAGGCGAGGTCACACGTCTTCAGGGATCTCTCAAAATATTTTCCAGAGTTTTATCATAATTGCCAGGAATTTTCATCCATTATTCTCACAAATTTTTTGGCCTTTCCTCGTCAAACTTATGTACACAAAAAAATTTATCATCATTATAGCATCTCTTTTAAGTGGTCTCACAATTTTCATCCCTTTACGAAAGTCCAATCGACCAATGGGTTTCCCTCTCCCCTTTCCACATCATATAGAAGACACAAATTTGGTTGTGACTTTTCCATTCGTCATATAAATCTTTACAAAATACAACATGTCATCCTTTGCTCAAAATCCTGAGGGGCACTCCCTCCCATTATACTTTGGGCTCCACTTGTCACTTGGACCCGGATGCGCAAGTACAGCGGAAGGAAGCACAAATCAATTCATTTCACAACATTCATTTCATCACACCATCGTCCATATGGGCAATTCCACAAACTGAGAGTGAGTGTGACATATTATCGTTGCGGAGACTAAGCGTACCCTTAAGTTAGGGCAACTTAGTCATACGTCGTTTGTGATTGTTTAGGCAGATCAGGCGTACCCTTAAGTTAGGGCGGCCTGGTCATATTGTCTTATGTACCTAAAACTGTTCAAGCTAAGCTGGGCGTACCCTTAAGTTAGGGCGGCCTAGTGATATGCTCTTGTCGATGATGTTATGTAGGTTGGACGTACCCTTAAATTAGGGCGGTCCAACCTTTTGTCGTTCGTACTTGTTTTAGGTAGGTTAGGCACACCCCTAAGTTGGGGCAGCCTGATCCTATGCCCTACGTAACCTTGTCCAAAGTTGGCTAGGCATACCCTTAAGTTAGGGCAGTCTAGTTTATGCTTCATGTTATCAGTTAAGCAGAAGCCAGACGTACCCTTAAGTTAGGGCGGTCTGGTCATATGTTTTATGATTAGAGTCGATGTGGTGTCGGGCATACCCTTAAGTTAGGGTAGTCCAGTTGTGCGTAGTTTACTTGTTTACCTAGGCAGGTTGGGCATACCCTTAAGTTAGGGCGTTGTCTGATCCTATGCCATAAGCAAGGGGGTCTACTAAGGGAAAAACAACTGAGTGATCTAACGAACTACTTGGGTTAAACTTATGTGGGATTGTGAGAGATGTTTGCTTATGCATGCATGTGGGGTCTCTGTCTGGGGCGTCTTTTCGATAGGTTAGTCGCTTTAGCTGCTCGCCAAGTGCTGGAGCCATAGGTAGATGAGATGGATGATGGGAGGGAGAGCTTGGGATAAAGATAGGACTGACCTCACTTGAAGATATAATTGATGATAGTTCAATACAATTATCTTCAATCCTAACTTAGTCCCAAGTATAGCTTTGCTTCGTTTTTTTGTTTTCAGCTTTGTTTGGCAGCCTCCTGTTCCTATGGGAAGCGCTGCCGAAATTTTTACAAATCTGAGAGAGAGTTTTTCTTGGACTCGTAGAAATTATGGAAAGGCACTTTTCCTACGGGAAAGGCTGCCGAAATTTCGTAGAATTCGTAGAGTTAGAATATTTTCAGCTAGGAGCTACTTAGTAGATCTACCCTGAATAGGGGAGATACTCAAGGACTTGGTACTAGTGAGGAGAGCTGACAATGAGATTAGCAGAGGAACTAGGTTACGACTTAGGGAGTATTCTCCCTTTTGGCATGAACATAGTAGTGGTTCTTTTTTGCCTGTGCTGTGATGCAGGTCTCCATATTTCGATTGAAGGCTTGATCTATTCAGCCTGGTCCTTCAAAAGGATCACTCTTCTGTTATCACTGATAATAGGTCGGTTGCCGATTCGTCGGTTCACGACTCAACTTTCCTGTTCCTTCTGCTTCTCAACCTAAGGCCTTGGCCCTTGCTAGGTTTTATGTTTTCTTTTGGGTTTTCACCCAGATTCTTTATAAGTGGCCATCTCCTAAAGACCGAGTATGTTTGTTGAGGAATGGTGGGGAAATGGTTGGGCTTGTAAGGCAGGGTGTGAGCTGCAGAAGGCTGAAAAGTTGACCCCTTTTGTGTATGTGATGTTGTTTGAATGCTGTGCGTATGATTGCAGGTATGTATGGGAGAATCTCGATTAAGTATTTTGGTTAATGATTATGGTTTGGATTCAGATGGCCAAACCACACAACTGTCGTGAGAGTGAACTACCCCACGACTTTTTGTTTCAGTGAGATTGTTTTTTTCCCATCCTGATAATGTGATAGTCAGAGTAAGCGTACGCTCGGGTAACCCTCATTGGGCTATGCGACCGCACGCCTACGTTTTCTTCACTCAATGATTTGACTTGGTCGGACGTTAGCCCCGAGCTGGAATTCGAGGCCCTTGTCCGGGTCGCCTTAGGTCCCAGGCTCAACACAGAAGGGGTTACCCCTCGTGCGAAGGCTGAGTTACTCCTTTGCACGACGCCGTTCCGTAGAAACAAGAGCGCCGCGAGGATGAGGGGTTGTCCCCCAGCAACTCGGTCCGGTGGGGTGTTCATGTTTTCTTCTGCTAACGTCAAATGTCCTTTTTTCTTTTTCCTTGTTTTAAATTATTTTGGTGGAACGATAGAGTTCTGGGCGGAAGGGTTACCGTGTCGCTGGTGATGCGCCAGACAACTCACCACCGCTCCGAATTCCTTCCTGCCCTAGGGACCATTTACCCCACACCCTCTAGGACACCTCAGGGTGCTGAAGACGGTAAGGCCCTCAAGCCGATTTTGCGCTCGCTTAAGGTTTTCCCCCCCTAGCGCGCACTTCAGCCGACGCCTGAGCGTCGAGAGCGACCTCATGGCTCAGATGAGGCCACTCGGGCATGGGCACTACATAATGCGTCATCATCACGACTGCTAGCGTAGGACTGCATCACTGGTCGGTATGCGTAAGTCCTGCTTCCGCGCGGTTTTATACTAAACCTCGCACGCAACACTTATCGATTTCCGCAATGGGAAGTTATGGGTCAAGCGGAGCGGACGGGAGCGCGTTATGGCCAGTAGACCCGAGTTTCGGTAGCGTAGAACGACGCGTGGGCGAGGTACCAGTCCTAGTCGGCCTATGGGAATCCGCGTACGAGCCTCCAACGTTTCGAACATCGGGTTGCTTATGGGTCTGACATTGGCATTATCCACACGCATTTTCCACGATTGGCCTGCCCCTCCTATTTGATCAGACTATACAAGGGGGAATATGGGATAGGCAGAGAGAAAAAAAAGGGGGTGAGCCTCTTTCCCTATCTGCGGTTGCTTCCTCCTTTGAATTTTCATAGTTGGACGTTGTAGTCCATGGCAGCCGTCAAAGTCAAACCCCTTGATTTTTGGCTTACCACGACAGCCCTGAGGCTGTCTACTGAACCCCTCTGCACAGGGTGCAGAAGAGGGTGTGGTCTCCAACCGCGCCTGGCGGTTGTCTAGTGCCGAGAGGGTAACTTCTCAAAACGCTCGTCAGCCGACACTTGAGTGTCGAAAACGATCCTCGAGATTATCAAGGGCCGCGCGGTTACGAGTAATACATAGTACCCCATCAGCGCGAAGGCTTGCGTATGCCCGCATGGCTGGTCGATATGAGGAGGCCATGCGCTCGCACGACTCTTATACAAAAATCCAGCGCGCGATACCTATCTGATTCTCGCTGCAAAAAGTTATGGGTTGGATACTAAAGGGGCTAGGAATGTTGTTGTGTTATTGTGTTATGGTGTCGTGTGTTTTTAGGTGCGAGTGTTGTGGTGTAACGCGTGGTGTGTGTGATGCGTCCTAGTCGACGGGCGTCAAGTCGCGTTTGAGACCTCAGCCCCGCAGTGCGTTGATCCGCGTACGGGTTCGATTTTTGGGCGTTCGACCGCGCGTAACCCCTATGCTACAGCGAACGAGAAACGCCCTCGGTTGGGCCACCTCTGCAATTGCATATGAAAAGCCTTCGCATGTGGTTAAGTAGCTCGGCGGGGATATGCCCACCTAAGGGATGGTGACAGCTCCCGCAGGTGGAGGTAAGCGGTGCCTCGTGTGACCCTGTCCTGTCGTAGGGGCTCGCGAGAGGTACGGCTGGCGCACTCGGCCGGAGCGGCAAACGCTCTCCGCGACAAGTCTTGCAAAATCCTGCGTGACGCGGCCGGGAGGGTCCCCGTGCGGGACCGATGCGCTCGACAGGTGGCGCCGTTGCCGGGGATCTCGGCAGCCTACCGGGGTCCTTAAGAGAACGAACCCAGGTTAAGTGCAGGCTGATGATCCAAGGAAAACGACAAAACTTATGGTTTGGATTGTCTTATATAAGAGAAATGTATATGATATAAAAGATATGACACTGGCGGGAAACTTATATAATAGGAATAAGCGATTAGGAGTGTGACTAAAGATTGTAACTAAGGCTTTGGATAATTAGTAGTAGAGTGGCTAGTTGAACCTAGAGGTGAAACGATTGGATTGTCTGATGGGCTATCTTTTTTATTCCTACCAGGTTGGTTAGCAAGAGGATATAAAGATGTCGGACGCAGATGGAATCGAGCGAGGCTCGGCTGCTACGCCGGAAGATTTCGTCAAAGCCATTGAGAAAAGAGAGTTGGCACGGCTGCAAGTGCCGAAAGTTGACATCTTCTGGTTTGAAGGGGAAAGGGTGTCTAATGGCTAGAGTTGTTGGAGCAGATTATAGGCGAGGCATCTGATGAAGATAAGTTCAAACTTCTACCCCGGTACATCTGGTGGGAAATCCGGCCCGAAATTATGAAGGTGGCTGCTGAAGCAGGGGGAGACTGGGCCAAGTTCAAAGGAGAGATGCAAAGGCGTTTCAAGCTGGGGGATGGTCTGCTAACGAAGGCAGACCTAGAAATTTTACAATGAGATGAGTTCACTACTGTGGGGGCTTTCGCTACGGCGTTTGAAAAGATGGCAAGAAAGGTTCCAGGGATGGCAGAAGAAGAGCAGTGTGCAACCTTCCTGGGACACTTCACAAATTGGGAGGCCTCTGCGCTAACCATGAAAGGTGCGCCGGGGAAGAAGTTGACTTGGGCTGCTATAAAAGAGAGCGTGATAAACGGGGAATTGGACCAGGTTGACATCTTCCAGATGCGGCAAGCCAGGAAGAAAAGAAAGGCCTTGGATGCCACGACGAGCGACGGGCGAGACTTCAAGAAGATGGTAGAGGATGCGGTAGCCCAACTCGATGCGGCGAAGGAGGCAAAGGCAGCGAGAAAGGCTATGGCGGCACCACAGGCCCAAGGAAAAGCAAAGAAGACGGTGGTGCAAGAAGAGGAGGAAGAAGAGGAAGAGGAGCCTGAACCTCTAAAACAACGGTTCATAGGAAGGCAAAAAAATTGACTCAAGGGGGGCAAGGCTCAGGTCCCACAGGCAACAGTGCTGCCACCCCCTGAGTCGCATGGGCAGGCCGCGCCGGCACCATATGGGCCGTGGCCGAGCTATGGACCTCCAAGTCCTTGGCCTGGGTACAGTCCATACATGCCATGGCCGGTAAGTGGGCCGCATGGATCATGCGCAGGAGCACCATTGAGCACAGCTTCCTGCGGATGTCCAGGGCCCCAGTCCCAACAAGTAAACCACCCGAGCCTGCAGCCGAGCCAACCTCAACAGTCGGCACCACAAGGGTTGCAAGGAAACCAAGGCGGCGAACGGGGACAAAATCAAGGATGGGGCCGAGGGCGAGGGAATGGTGGTTGCGGAGGAAACGAAAGGGGAAATGGTGGTGGTAAGTCCACGGGAGGAGGAAACGGAGACTGGAATGCGTCAGGAAGTCAGGAAAGTCAGGAGGCTGGACGAGGCTTTGGTAGAGGAAGGATAGATTGGATGAATGCCATTTGCTGGCATTGTGGGCAGAAAGGTCACACCATCAAATTTTGCCATGTTCGAAGGAATGACGAAGATGAGGGGTTGATCAGTACCAATTATGATGGGGATATGTATGACAAATTTGGGTACTACATCGACCCAAAGACCCCTGGCGGAACGAGGAAGGAAGCCCTACGACGAGCCGAGGCAGGCATGCCACCCGCTCCTCCGGCTATGTTTCGGATTTGGCAAGAGAAGGAGGTCCGCTGTGACATAAGGGTGGAAAAAGTAGGAGAGAGTGAGGAAGTGGAGCAAGGAATGGCGGAACCATCAAAGAAGAGCCAATCATAGTGGAATCTGATGATGAGATAGAGGAAGATTGCTGGAACGAGCCACGAAAAACAAAGATAGGGGAAAATTGCTGGAAGGAGGCCCGACAAACGATGGAAAGGATGGAGGATTTAGTGGCTAAAGTCGGGAGGTACCAGCAAAGACTGGCCGATATGTGTGAAGAGGTTGAGTGGAGAGGTAGGGAGCCACTGGTATACCTCTACGATATGGATCCAGGGTCGCAAGGAGGGTTTGGGAACTTACTAGGCGTTACGACTTCAGGGTCGACGCCTCGGTCCGACCTGGCTTATAGGCCACCCTCCAGATTGGGGAGAGTACCACAAGCTGTCCGGACAAGGGCCAAGGGGCCGGTGAGCCCCGAGGAGCCGGCAAAAGATGTTCCGGAGCCTAGTGGGGAGAAAGAGGTCGTAGATGTTCCAGGGGAAGAGGAGGAAGAGGACGACGAATTGAGGAAGGAAGAGGACGAGAAGGCCGAGCAAAGGGCCAGAAAGAGAGGCGCTAAAACTGATACGGACAAGGCCTCATAAGGAAAGAAAAAGAAGTACGCTGTCCGAGTGGAGGAAGGGTTTGACGTAGAGAAAATAATGGACAGGATCCTTGAAGGCCATAATCATCTTATGAACCTAAAAGACGTCCTAGCTTCGGCACCAAGGCTCAGGGATGAGCTGAAGGCGCGGTTATCTAGAAAAATGGTGGCCAGCGTACGATTAGGGCCGAGACCGGTACGAAGATGGATTGGAAGTCTGTCGCATATGGGTGCCTTGATATAGTGGTAAAGGGAAAGACTTGCAGAACTATGGTGGATAATGGCGCCAAGATGAACCTCATAAAAGAGGAGCATGCTATGCGCTTAGGGATGGAAATAAATCGCTCCGACAACGGGGTCTTGATGGGAGCGAACAATCGGTCAGTATTCATAGGGACCGCATCAGTGGTGATTCGGGAAATTTGGAAAGTAAAAGTTAGGAGTTGTTTTTTTGTAATGCCTGATCTTGATCACCCCATTCTACTGGGTAGATCGTTCCTGAGTCGAACAGAGACTGTCATACTTAACAAACATGACGGGACTATGTTTTGTTCCTCGTTTTGTGCGATCCAGTTTGTGGCAATTATGAGGTTGTCACTTGCAAGAATACAGGACCTAGGAGTATAAGGAACCGGCCCAACCCTGGTTCTTTCACAATTGAAGAATCAGAAGAGGAAAGATTGAGGATTGGAGGCAGTAAGTTTGAAGAAGAAAGAGAGCCAGAAGCACTGACTCTGAGCCTGGCAAGCATAGGTGATGCCATGGACATAGTATCGACCTATGGGACGGTGGATCCGGAGGCTGTGGAAGCCTTAAGAGAGAAGGTGGTGGAACAGATGGGAGAAGGAGAAATGAAATTGGTATATCGAACGCCGGGAAGGATAGGTGGAATAATTGGAGACCAACCCCAAAGTGCAACTCGACCTTTTTTAGGGGTAGGCTCAAGCAGGGGTCACAAAGGCGGTACAAAAGAGTAGATCAGAAATGTCGCCCTGTTCCCGTGCTCGTTGCTGAAGAGCAAGAAGTTTACTACGAGCGGGAACGAGAGTTGATACGGCAGATGCGAGAAGACGCGGAAAATAGGTCGTGCCGTATCACTCCTGAAACAGAGAAAGCGTTGATTATAGGGGAGTCTGGCTTCCTTACAGCGCAAGAGGAGAAGCTTATGGTGGATACCATAAGAGGAAGGCACACTGCATATGCCTTCAGTGATGGTGAGAGAGGTCGTCTGGACGTGGACATAATCCCTATGATTAGGATACACACCGTACCTCACGAGCCATGGAACTTGCGAGGTGCGCGATATCCTAATCCAGCCGATGAAGAAAAGGTAGTCAAATACCTTGATGGGAAGATCCGCACACATGTGGCAGACTACTCGAGTGGGCCGTATGCATCCCCCTGGTTTTGCTTTGTCAAACCCAATGGGACTTTGAGGTGGGTACAGGATTTGCAGCGCTTGAACGCTGTAACAGCGAGAGACGCAGGTGGTCTCCCCAACGCTGATGCGCTTTCAGAGGTCTGCGCTGGGAGAGCCATAATATCTCTCATAGTCTTATATTCGGGTTACGATCAATTTCCTGTGTACCCATCTGATAGACCGCTGACGGCTATGCATACCCCTCGAGGGTTGATTCACATGAACGTCGCGCCGCAAGGGTGGACGAATGCGGTCACCATGGTCCAGAGACACATGGTGAGGGCAATGCAACCAGTAAGCCCTCACATCACGCAACCATATATTGATGATCTGGCCGTGAAAGGGTCTAAGGAGAAGGATGAGCAGGAGGTGGTGCCAGAGGTTAGGCGTTTTGTTTGGGATCATGTGCAAGATCTGTGCAAAGTCCTGGACCTGCTGAAGGAGCATAACCTAACCGCCAGCGGATCAAAGTCAAGGCACTGCATGCGCGGGGACACGATCTTAGGATTTGTGTGCGACGAGAGGGGTCGTCGGCCAGATACTAAAAAGACTAATAAGATTCTCGAGTGGCCAACCCCGTTCGAGACCATCACCGAGGTAAGGAGCTTTCTGGGAACGTGTGGATTTTGGAGGATCTTCATAAAGGGGTTTGCGACAAAGACTGAGCAGTTGCGGAAGCTTGTGCGTCAGGGCCAAGGTTGGAAATGGGGAGATAAGCAAGAGTCAGTAATAGAAGGTCTGAAAAAAAAGTTTGAGGAAGGGGGTCTAGTACTAGGGGTACTAGATCATGCGGCAGTGATGACCAAAGCATTCATTGTAGAAACGGACGCAGGGCCAACTGCTTTAGGAGGTGTGTTGATCCAACAAGACCTCAATGGGGAAGAACGACCATTAAGGTTTGAGAGTCGAACGCTTAATACAGCTAAGAGGAACTACTCTCAGTTTAAGCGCGAAACCTTGGCAGTTCTTCACTGCTTAAGGATTTTTAGAAACTACCTCTTTGGCAGCGTTTGTATTGAGGGTGGACCCAACTGCTCTAGCTGGTTCTCTCAAGAATTTTGCTCCTTCAGACCCGACTATCGCCAGGTGGCTAACGTACATCTGGATGTTCGACTTCGAGTTGGAGCGAATTCCAGGGAACAAGAATAACCAAGAAGTGATCGAGGATACTCCACCAGTTGGCGGGTTCCTGGACAGTGAAAAGGATGTGAGACTTCACATCAACTCTTGGTCATTGGCCGTGGGTAGCTATATTACTCCCTAGGTGACCTGTGTGGCTTGCGCCTCTAGGACAAGTACGACGACCAGACCTAGTCCTTAAGCCCTATGTTGAAGAAGACTCTTGGGGAATGCCAGATGTGGATTGGATGATGGATATGGTTTTAGCGGGCAAGTACCAATTACATGAGGACCTGCTTACGATTGAGAGTGTGGCTCTGCAGGTGGAAAAACACGAGAAGGCGATAGGTGGGATATATCTCCTGGCTAATGTGCTGCTTCAAGAGAAGGTGGCCAGAAATACGGTGCAAAGTCAGGAAGGAAGTGATAATGTAATCCACGAAAGGGAAGATGATGATTTTGAGGAAGGAGAGATTAAGGAAGCGTTTCGGGCAGAGGAATACGAGGGATTATACCTTGAACTCGGAATGCTTCTTTCGTGTCAAATGAGAGAAAGGGACGCTTGCGAGAGAGTTTTGAAAATGAGGCCAAACTTTCTAGCAAGGGATGGCCATCTGTTCATGAGAAGCAAAGGGAAGGCTCCCAGAAGAGTAGTCTGTGGCGTCACTCGCCAGATCGACATTATGGCAACGCTACACGATGGTACGACAGGTGGCCACATAAGTACAAACGCGACATATCTCAAGATACACGAACTGTACTATTGGGATGGCAGGGGACAAATGATTGATGACTATTGTAAATCTTGTGTACCATGCCAGGAGCGATCCTCTCTTAGGCCTAGGGAGCCGCTTCACCCGAGGTATGTTCGTGAGGTGGGAGCAGTCGTTCACCTGGACCTATTGGCGATGCCACTGGGAGTAGGGAGTTATAATTTTATCTTTGATGCGCAGGACAATCTTTCTGGTTTTGTAGATGGCAGGGCCATTCGCACATAGACTGGTGAGACGCTGACCCAATGCATCGAAGAGTATTACCTGCGGTACCCCTTTGTCTTCAGATTTGTGATGGATAGAGGGTCCGAGTTCACCTGTGCAGAAGTGAAGATACTTTTGAAGAGGTATGGGGTAATCGCCGAGTACACTACTGCGGCGCACCCTCAAGCTAATGCACCTGTGGAAAGAGGACATAACACCATCACGAATCTTCTCGCCAAGTGGACCGATGGCAGGCCCAATCAGTGGCCGAACTTTCTAAAGGTCGCATTCTTCGTGGATAATATCACTGTCAGAAGAAGCACCGGCTATGCATCGGCCACACTATGGTATGGCAGGCAGGCGACATTCCCCATCGAAAGCTTCCTAAAGACATGGAGGCGGCAAGACCTCGAGACTAATCTGACATTTGAGGAACTGCTTAATTCAAGGGCACGTCAGATTGGCGCTATAGAGGACATAATTGAGGAAGCAACAAGTAGGGTGGCTGACAGCCGTACCAAGGACAAGTTCAGGTGGGATAAGATGGCGAGGGTAAGGAAAGAACCTCTTAAGGTGGGAGACATTGTGTTGTTATATGACTCGTCCTAGGAAAAGCAGTGGTCGCGGAAGTTGGATAAGAGGTGGCTGGGACCATATAGAGTCACCAGGAGTGGTGAGCATGGAGCCTACTAGATTGAGGAACTCAATGGGACGGCGTGGAAAGACTGGGTGTCAGGCTCGAGGCTAAAGAAGTTTGTTGCTCGACACGATGAGAGCATGGATCTCACCAGATAGAGTCACCCTCTGAGTACCTCGCATAGGAATATTAGTATAAGTAGGATGAATAGGATATTGTTCTCAGTAGAATAGCGTGATAGGTTATGTTTTTTTTTTGGATAGACTT
>BFEA01000306.1:364790-388164 GCA_003427395.1 Chara braunii | reverse complement strand
GGATATTGTTCTCAGTAGAATAGCGTGATAGGTTATGTTTTTTTTTTGGATAGACTTGTGTGTATGTAATATGTATGCATATATATGTAGGCAGACAGCTGGGGATAGTTATGGGAGGGCTATGTCTGTCTCCTGTGGTATCTTGTCCAAAACTGCTTACCCGTTGTGCTCTTGTTTCTCTTCCTTGTTGTGCAGGCTTGACACCGCTTGGGGCAGCCATGCCAAGAGGGAGGGGATGGGCAGAGCCAGTGGAAACCCATTTGGGGGTGACCAGACAGAGGACGCAGATGAGGACCAGGAGAGAGAACAGGCCTCCAGTCTTCCAGGGAGGAAACATTGAGTTGTTCCTGGTTGAGTTCGAAAGGCATGCTCGGGAGTTTGGATGGGATGGCACCAGGATGTTGAGGGAGGTGCGAGGCACAGGCGAGTGGATGGACCCCATTGCCAACCTTGTCAAGGGGTCACTGAGTTGGCAAGACTTTGAGAGGAAGATGGAGGGTTTGCACCCGTCGCCAGTGGGGAGAGATGGACAGCCCATCCGATTTGACTCCACTAATCTGGGGGAATTCCTATGGGCCTATGATCAGTATGCAAATGATCTCAATATTCCAGGAGAGCAGAGGATGGGGAGCTTCCTCCTGTATGTGAGACGACACATCAGATCTTTTGTGAGATCTATTGTAGCACCGACTATGAATTGGGGTCACTGCAAGAAGCTGCTCTGGAACCACTATACTCCAGCACGTCACGCAGGTGAAAGAGGGAGTCTGGAAAAGAGAAGGAGGGAGCCAGAAGTAGAGGAGAGGAGGACCTTTGAGCAGGGCATGTCATCAGGGACTCAGAGGGAGGACAGGAGAAAGGAACACAGATCCCACAGGCACGAGAGAGTAGGAGGGTCAGGTGGTCCGGGTGTGCCTCCACAACATGCCCAGAGGGATGTGGATTGTCCTATGCCGGACAAGGAGCCAGACATGCCGCATGAGCCACAAATGCAAGATCGCAAGGAGGATCAGGCTGCCAAGGAGAAAAAACTGGACAGGAAAGAGAGAGCGGCAAGGGAGCAGGAGATCAAGGTTCAGCTCTAGATGAAGAACCTTGCAGAGCTGCATGAGAGGATGCAACAAGGAAAAGAGCCTGAGGAGGTGGATGACAAAAGTGGTAAGGGCGCGTGCACTCAGGAGGAAGATCTTCCCCTGTTTTCAGAAGTCTGGGTCAGCTTTGACAAGCTGATGGAGGTTGCAGGGAGATCTAAAGAGCATCATCAGGAGATGGGGGTCAAGTTAGTCTCTACGGACTTACTTGACCTGAGGGACGTGATGAGAGAAGGCTTTGCCGCAGCCAAAGCTTCAGATCAGAAGGTTGGGGAAAGGCTGACAAAAGTGGCACAAAAGGCGTATGGCCAGAGAGTGGACTGGGAAAGAGAAGTCGAAGACCTGAAGAAGGAATTGGAAAGGCAGGTAAGGAGATGGAGGTAGTGAAGGCGGATATGGTGAAGATTTGGGCGGAAAACGAGGCCGTCAGGCAGGTCAACCAGACCCTTAATAAGGTCAA
This sequence comes from Chara braunii, assembly GCA_003427395.1. Classification (NCBI taxonomy): domain Eukaryota; kingdom Viridiplantae; phylum Streptophyta; class Charophyceae; order Charales; family Characeae; genus Chara; species Chara braunii. The sequence continues at coordinate 386,613 of BFEA01000306.1, read as the reverse complement.
TGACGTCCTGAGGGCCTAAATACAGGCACAACAGGTCTCCTTCCAAGCAAAGGAAGCAGAATGGGAGAAAAGGATACAAGACCTCGAAGCCAGGTATGCACGACAGGCTCCAACTGCAGTAGTGGATTGGACAGAGGTCCAAGGGTTTGAGATCAGGGAACGACCTGCAGAGGAAGCCTTCAAATGCCACAAGGAAGAAGAGAAGGCGGACCAGCAGGAGGGTGAGGAGATTCCCCTGATAGACAAAGAGATGTTGGAGCCGCAAGGGGCACTAGCTGAGAAGGACTCAGAGGTTGGAGAGTTTGAGTGGAGGATGCCGGCTGGTCTGACACTTGGACAGGAGCCAGCGATGCCAGAAGAGAGGCCACCAGCTGAGGCCATACGAATGGAAGTAGTTCCACCTACAACTCAGGGAGAGACCATGGGACAGCAGGAGGGTCAAGAAAGCGTGGGTCATATCATGGTTGAGGCTGAGTCAAGGAGGGATTTGAAGGGATGTCAGGAATCGACTATACCCGAGGATATGCCTTTGGTTGCAGGTCTGTGGGACGCATTGGGATCTTGGGCCATTGGTTCGGGGCCAGAGGGACGTGTTGGCGAGCAAGTGTTGCGAACAGGCGACAGAGCAGCCTGCCCCACTTCCCCAGAGGCTCCACAGCAGGAGGTCATGAGTAAGGCCACTGAAGTCCCGTCATCAGTACCCTCGCGGGAAGGGGACAAGATGTCCCAGAAGAAGACTGGCAAATGCTTTTGCTGCAAGAAGGGCAAGCATCGATCTGACGACTGCCCCAAGAGTCTCAAAGACGAGGCAAATGGTTTGGCTATCAGAGAGTCGTCTGGAGTGTGGAGGGATAGAAATGGAATCCTGGTTCCTAAGACTCGTGATGGGGTGAGGGTGCAGTTGTATAGGCAGCTGCAGGAGGTCGTAAGTGATCAGGAGTAGGATTCTTTAATAAGGTTCGGAAAGGTCGAAGTCTAGTACATGTAGGACATCTCTGACTCTCTGACTAATGGTTGCTTGCATATGGAGGGATACATGGAGGATTGGATCAGACCCATGTACATCAGCAAGTTGAGCCAGTAGTGAGATGTCTACTTTCGCGTTATTGACTTCTCTGTACATAAGATAACACTGTGTATGATTTTGACTATTTTTCTCTTTTTCGCTAGTGTGGTGTGGAGTGTTCTTATAATACCTTTGTTTAAGGTTATGGTTCCCTTGTCATGTAGAGCGGAGTGATGCTCATGAGTATGGAGTGACTGTCGATTTCGGATACTTTGACTCTTAATTGGATACCTTGATTCTTTGTTAGATACTATGATTCCCTGTTGGATACCTGGACTCTTTGTACGATACTTTGATTTTCGATAAGGACAGGACCCTTTGCTTATTGCAGGGCCCCATATCCTATGTACATGTGCGAGTCTTAAATCTTGTTTTTTTTCCTTGCAATTTGGTATCGGAGTTGGTTCATAATGCGCTTCATTGGTTCTTTGCAATAGCTATTGGTGCTTCGCATGAGGTGTGGGGCAGTGATACGGCATTGGCGTTGAACATTAGGCGGCCCAGGGTTGTGTGGGCGCGCCAGGGAGCTATGTGGTGACATACGGGATGTATGCTGGACGATGAGAACTCGCTGATGTGGCATATTAAGCCGAGGTGGAACCACATTCTGCTGTTGGTTGTGCTGAGGCAAAGACCGGTCATCATAATTGCACATCAGGTTGCCGGTGAGAAATATGTGGTTGGGGGCAGCATTTATGAGGTGCGTTGCTCTCTTCCTTATCTACCCTCTTCATCTCTTCTTACCGTGAGGAAGTGAGTTCTGTCTTGAGAGTATGAGGTCTCGCGAGCGCTCAACCTTGAGAGTCGACATTCTTCCTGGGCAGCAAGCTGATGGGAGACGGGCGAAGCCTCTGAAGGGCCCTGGACGAAGCACTCAGGTCACCGTCACCATGCCAACCCGCTGGGACTAGTACACGCATGCTTGGGCAGCAAGTCCTGGGTTCTGCTGCTTGCGCAATAGAGGTCGTGCCGGGCATGCCAACCTTTTATGAGACGCTTACCAGACCGTCTATAAATATTTCTGGTTGGGGGACTTGGATTTGAATTTGGCGGTGATCGTCGTCTTGTCTGCGACGTTAAATAATTCCTGAGGAGATGGGGGCTCTCCTTAAATCCCTCCTGACGAGCCAGATCAACCGGGTGTAAGGCTCATTCCGTACGAGGGTAAATAAGAGTGGACTGGCTGGCATGTTCGGCAATGACTTGGGGCACAGGGGTGGGTCGGATTGCACACCTTCGGACACGCTGCTCAACTAGATGCTCAGGAACGTTGACACAAAGTGACCAATCAAGAAGGATACAGGGGGAGGGGCAAATTCCGGTAACTGTTCATAGTGGCAATCAACTATCAATCTGCCATCCAGTATACATCTCCAACACGAGATGTTATTTTTATTTTGATTATCTAGTTGTTATCCACTTGACTAACAACTGACAGACAGCTACAGATAGATTAGATCTTTGTTGTAGTGCAATCTGCTCCAGGGTAATCTAAAAATAGAATTAATATATCATGTAGGACCTGACATTAGTTGTTAATATATCACCTAACTGTTTCTGTTACAGCGGACCGAAATTAGTTGTAATTCATAATGTGTTAGGCTAGGTAGGATTCAGAGTGGATTCTAGTTTAGATCACACACACTGTAGCTCACGAGTGATGCAAGCACTAGTGAGGAGGAGTTGCTAGTGGACGACGGATGACCGTAGGACAACTCGCAGGACTGCTCGTAGTCGACCCTTAACATTCTTGGAGTTAGGTCCAGGAGACGAGAGAAGATTGCGAAGAGAGGCTAGAGAGAGAACAGCGGCAAGGAGAGTGAGGGCAACTGAGGATAGTGCCAAGACTAGAGTCTCAGCTAGTACCGGTACAACCCTGGCTACCTCAGCTATATCGCAAGTCTCTACACAGTCCACTTCGTCAGGAGTCAGTCAGAGTGGCTCTCAGGTTTCCACTAGTCAGATTGCTAGCTTGCGAGTCAGCCAACAAATTCAACTCACGCCGGAGGACTTAGAAATTCGGCAAGCAGAAGAACTTCAGGATGAGCTACAACGACAGTTGGACGAGGCAGCAAAGAGGAGAAGAAAAGCCATACTTAGGAAGGCTAGACTAGGGAGTAGAATGCAGGAGCTAGGCAGACTGGAAGCACTAGATGAGGCAGCTTTAGGCCCTGCTGGTCGTGTGCTGCGTAATGCTTTACTTTCGGTAGCTGAAGCGCAGAACGTCCCGATTTGGTGGCAGGCTAGAAACAAATCCTGGCTGAACTTCGGGCTCCTCGCATAGCAGTGAGGCAGCCACAGTTTGTTGTAGTTCCCCCTGTAGGTGCGGGTCCTTCATCGATGCCGCAAAACACAGGGACAACACCTCCTATGTTTGGCATGCCCCCTCCAGGTGGTTTAGCAGCAACTGGTGGTCCGGTTCAAAGAGTCTCAGTCGTACCATCCACGACAGTGGTAACTACAGTCCCACTGTCAAGCAGGCCCAGGTTAGTGTGCAACAGCCTGTTTCAGTGGCTATGCAGCCGCTGCAGGAAGCCCTTGGGCCCATGCAGCCTATGTAGTGGATGCCCAAGATTCCTCTGATGAGTCCCAAGCCTTTCTCTGGAGATAAAAAGGAGGAGGAAGATTTGGACACCTGGGTGAGGACTGTGCCTACTTATGTGAGGCACAAGCTCACAAGGCCAGAGCAGGAAGTTGTAGTGGCTGCCTCCTTTTTAGAGGGATCAGTAGCCCGCTGGTTGAATGGCTTAGTGCAGCAACAGGGCTACAGTCAGGATTTCGATGCCTGGGCTCAGGCCCAGACATTGGAACAGTTCGTATGGTCTGTCTACAGCAGGTGGCATGATCCGCAAGGGGCTCAAAAGGCCACCGATGCTATCAACAATCTTTGTTCCCGCGGGTTCAAGGATGTTAGAGAGCTTACAGACACCGTAGAACGCCTTCTCGTGGTACCTGGTGTGCGTTTTGACCAGCAGGTTCTCCTAACGGATTACCTAAGGTGCCTACCTGCAGAAGTAAGGACCAAGCTGGTTGACGAGGCCTATGTCGAACAGCACACCTTCGCTTCTTTCAGTAAGAAAGCTCTGGACATAAAGGCAAAGTTGGGGTCTGCTCATAAGGTATCCAATGATGGTAGGAAGAGGGTGCCCCAAGACTGGAAGAAGAAGGGTCAGTTAATGTTCGTCGACCACGATGGTCAAACAACGGAGATTGACGATTTCCCAGATCTTGGGGAGTTCACAGAGCAGGATGGGACTAGTGAGACTTCAGATGGTGGAGTCGTAGCACCCATCAAGGAAAAGGCTAGGGGGACTGGGAAGAAGAAGGTAGGACGGTCCACGGGTCAGGGCGACCAAGGAACACCCGCATGGGTGAAGATTGGTTTAGATTACGAGGTGTGGAGGGACCGAGTTGCGAGGGGCACATGCATGAACTGTGGCAACTATGGCCACACGTCCGGGACTTGCCGCGGCAAAAAGGTCACCACGAAGGTAGCCTCGCCAACGGTGGTGGGCTTATCTTCGAACTCTGGGAGTGCTTCTGCGAGCAGCTCATAGAGAAACACCTTGGGCCAATAGGAGTGTTAGCCGCTCTTACTCGCGCTGAAGTGGTAACGTTGCCTTCCCCACTTCAGGCGTTGGCCAAGGCTAGTGACCCACGCATCGCCCCGCAGACAGATTCAGACCCACCGACGCTCTGTTCGAGAGATGTGTCTGAGGCCCTAGAAGAGTTAGAGACTGAGTGGTCAGGGAAGGACCCTAGGGACTCTTGGGTGATGATAAGTAGAGGTCCAAAGGGTGAACATTTCGTGGTAGAAGTAGATGTAGGTGGCCGCAAGGTTGGCGCCTTCGCAGACATAGGCTCTACACGAAATTTCATCAGTCGTGCTCGTGTGGATAGACTACGCTTAGGGGACCAATTGCAGCGGCTTAGCAGAACTGTAGCTTCTACGCTAGCCAACAAGCACCAAATGGTTGTAAAGGACTATGTCAAGGACGTGGCCTGTTCTTTCTCCTATGGAGGAGGGGAAGTGATCCACAAGATCTCCTTCCTGGTGAGCGACGAACTGCCATTTGATATGCTACTAGGCATGTACTACCTCGAAGTCTCGCAACCGCAGTTTGATTGGGATAGAAAGGTGTTGATTCACAAACTGCCCAATGGTAGAACTGTCAGATTGTAGAAGTTTAAAGCTAGCAGTCTAATAGAGAAGTACGGGTATATGTGTGCTTCATCCTTCTATAACTATTACAAGCAAAATCAGGAGGAGGGCATGTTCCTAGACTTTGTCTCTAAGAAAGGGGAGGTCGTTAAATCACCCCCAGAGATAAAAAAAGTCGCCTCACAATATTCCGACCTTTTTGAGGAGCCCACAGGCGTGGTGGAAATGGAGGTTGTCCATGCAATAGAGGTTGTCCCGGGTAGTAAGGTGCCTAGAGGACGAATCTATAGGATGTCTTCTGCGGAGTTAGATGAGCTTTGCCGCCAGCTAAAGGAGCTCACAGAGAAGGGATGGATACAGCCTAGTACCTCCCCTTACGGTGCGGCAGTCTTATTTGTTCCTAAGAAGGGAGGTCCATTAAGGATGTGCATTGACTATAGGGGCCTCAATGCCATCACCGTTAAGAACGCGGAGCCCCTACCCCGCATTGACGACCTCTTGGATAGAGTGCAGGGATGCTGGTACTTCACAAAGATAGATCTAAAGTTAGGATACCATCAAATTGCCGTTAGACCCGAGGACCAACACAAAACCGCATTTCAGACCAGGTACGGTCTGTACGAGTTTGTGGTGATGCCTTTTGGCCTATGCAATGCGCCTGGTACATTTCAGCACGCGATGAACCGGATATTTCACGAGTACTTGGACAAGTTTATCGTCGTGTACCTCGACGATATTCTTATCTTTAGTAGGATTGTGGAGGAGCACGCTGAGCACTTGAAAACAGTGCTAGGTCTCCTAAGACAGCACCAGTACAAGGTAAACTTGGATAAATGCGAGTTTGGTCGCACCAAGATCTTGTACTTGGGTCATGAAATTTCAGCAGATGGATTGAGGTCGGAAGATGCGAAGGTGGCCAGCATACGTGACTGGCCCCGACCTCAGACTGTTACTGAGGTCAGATCGTTTTTGGGGATGACGGGCTATTATCGTCCGTTTGTGAAAAACTATAGTACTATAGCTTCCCCATTAACAGATCTAACTCGACTTGACACCCCTTGGGAGTGGACTGAAGAGTGTGAGGCAAGCTTCAAGAAATTGAAGTATGCTCTGACACACTACGAAGTTCTCAAACTTCCGGATCCTGACAAGCTATTCGTCGTGACCACAGACGCTAGCCAATATGGCATAGGCGCGGTCCTTGCGCAACAGGAAGGGCCCAAGTTGAGACCGATGGAGTACAGGAGTAAAAAGATGCCTTCTCAAAAGTTAGCTAAGTCCACTTATGAGAGAGAGCTCTATGCCCTATATAGAGCGCTAGTTCATTGGAGACATTACCTCCTAGGAAAATTCTTCTATGTGAGGTCTGACCAGAGACTTTGCGCTGGATTAAGACACAACCTGTGTTGTCGGACGGATTCAAGTGATAGACATGTATGACTATCAACTTGATCCTATCAAGGGTACGTACAACAAGGTGGTTGATGCGCTATCAAGAAGGGCAGATTAGCTGGGCGCGCTAGTCACTGAGTTTGGCATATCTGACGAACTCACTCAATCGCTGGTGGAAGCCTATTAGGGAGACCCCGTCATGTCAGAAATCATTCGTAGATTCCAAGCAAAGGACAAAAAAACTTTGGATGAATTTACGATGGTTGATGGCTTGCTGTTCCTTGAGAAGGCAAGGTATAAAAGACTATGTGTAGCTAATAGTGAGTCTTTGCGAAGTCTATTTTTAGGAGAATGTCATGATGCGACTGGTCATTTTGGCTATAGAAAGACATCAGCGAACTTAGTGCAGAGATTTTGGTGGCCTTCTATGTTGGAAGATGCAAAACGTTATGTTGAAACCTGCCAGGTTTGTCAAAGGGACAAACCAAGGACTCAGGCTCCGCTTGGGTTGATCAAACCCTTGCCAATCCCTGAAGGACCAGGCCAGAGTGTGTCCATGGATTTCATGGATACCCTTGTGACAAACAGGTCAGGAAAGAGACACATCTTTGTCATAGTGGACCGTTTTACCAAGTACGCCAGACTGATCGCTATGCCTGAAACTGCTAAAACTGACTTTGTCATCAAACTCTTCATGGATAACTGGGTAAGGGATTTTGGTTTGCCGACATCTATTGTTAGTGATAGGGATGTCAGATTCACGAGCGAACTCTGGCAATCTATTGCTGAACAAATGGGCACAAAACTCCAAATGACGTCAGGAAATCATCCTGAGTCAAATGGTCAAGTGGAACAAATGAACTGAGTGGTACAGCAATTACTTAGGCACTATATCAAGCCAAGTCAGGACGATTGGGACGAGAAACTACCTCTCGTTGCCAGCCTGTACAACAATGTTGTGCATAGTACTACCGGCATGACTCCCAACCAACTGCATCTTGGTTTGAAGCCCCGAACTGCCCTTGACTTTCTGCTACCAGAAAGAGAACCCACTGCAGCACCCGGCAGCATAGAATTTGTTGTCAAGTACGAATAGATTCTGCAGCAGGCCGTTGAACACATTAGGAAATCTCAAGAGGCAATGATTGCATCTGAGAATAGACATAGACGGCCCTCTAACTTTCAGGTAGGCGAGAGAGTCTGGATTAAGGTTGCTGAGCTTGGTCAGGAGTTAGGCATATCCCGCAAGCTAATGCCACAGTTCTTTGGGCCCTGGGAGATCTTAGACATTGTAGGAGATCAACCAGACGGTCCTTCATATGTAATCCGCATCCCACCTCACTTGCGTACCTACGCTGTGTTCCATGGCTCTAAGTTAGCACCCTTTGCTGCTACTGAGCAGTTCCCTTCCAGAAGATCAATGCTGCCCCCAACCATGGATGGCGAAGTGGACATTGACCAGATCGTCGAGCATCGAGTGATGCCTGTTCCTCGACCATCAGGCAGAGGGCGACCTCCTAAACCGAGAATGCAATATCGTGTGAGCTGCAGACATCATCTGGATCCTAAAGAAGACCGGTGGTTCACACGAGAAGAACTCATGAGAACAACACCTCAAGTAATCGCAGGCTATGAAAGAGCACTCAAGGGGAAGATGCCTGCAGAATAAGAGACTTCTCAGAGGACTCACGAAGTAAAGGAGGAGGGAATGTGAGGATCAGGGTCCTCGGTAGGCCTATGGGGCCCTGTTTGCAGCCTTACGCACCCTAAGTGAAGGCGGAGGTGCCCGCCCTAAGTGAAGGCGGAGGTGCCCGCCCTAAGTGAAGGCGGACCTGGCTTTTTGCAAGAGGCCTTCGACTGTCAATTTCATATTTGGGGTCCAGACAGTTGCGACGCGCCAGTTGGTTGAAAGAAACACAGGCCGAGCACTGAAGACATTTCCACGGCCTACCGGGCCTTTCCAAAGAATGCAGGCCCTGGGCGTGATTCGCAGCCTCATACAGAGACAGTTGGGCGCCCAACCAAAGGAGGCCCAGCAGCCCAGTAGCTGTTGCATCGAGGCAGCCTCCTGGGGCCTTCCGGAAGCTTCTGGGCCCAAGCCAGCCCAGCCAGGCTGCGAGAGCTGGCCAGCTCTTTTCCATAAAGGAAAGAGCTCTGGCCAGGCAGCCTCATTCATGCACTCGCATGCTAGCGGCAGCGCTGCTGGAGCAAAGGCTCGCGGCTGCTGGCTGGCGCTGAGAGGCGAGGTGCAGCACGTGCGGTCGTGCAGAGGAGGAGGGCGTTGTTGAGGGCAGCGCCATAGCCCAGCCACCATAGCTGGTGGGCTTGGACTACAGTGAAGCGCAGGGGTGGTCTTAAAGTGAAAGAGAGGACAGGTGTGGGAGTAGTCAGGGGATAGGTGAAGGAGGATGATGATGATGATGATGATGTGAGGGCACTTACCTTGTATTGGCGGTGGTCTGCGTGGGCAACATCTTCAAGTACTTCGGGCTGCCGCTGATGTCAACAGTTGCATTGTCTTATTGTAGTCTGTAGTAAGCTGTATAGGAGTAGGCTGGGCGCTGAGCGCCAAGTGTGAGTGTGAAGGAACTGGACTCTTGTGTTGGGAGGAGAGAGTATGCTCTCCATGAACATTGGTTTTCAGTGCTACGAACCTCCATTGGTGTATTATTGGTGCAATGCTGCTCTCTGGACACAGTGTGACTATTTGGCTTTCAATGTGATGGTGTGATCTGGAATTGTCATCTCGTTGTTACTTGTTTTCCTTGCAGAAGGTGCTTGGCTATGGTGGACGGGTGTGGGAGATGGCGGAGGGAGGGAGAAGGTAGGAGGTGCTCGACTATGGTGGAAGGGTGTGGGAGACGGAGGAGGAAGAAGGTAGAAGGTGCTTGGCTATGGTGGACGAGTGTGGGAGATGGAGGAGGGAGAAGGTAGAAGGTGCTTGGCTATGGTGGACGGATGAGGGAGATGGAAGAGGAAGAGGGTGGAAGGTGCGTGGCTATGGCGGACGGGTGAAGGAGACGGAGGAGGAAGAAGGTGGRAGGTGCTTGGCTACGGTGGATGGATGAAGGAGACGGAGGAGGAAGAAGGTAGGGGGGTGCTTGGCTACGATGGATGATGGGTGGAGGAGATGGAGGAGGAAGAATGTGGGAGGTGCTTGGCTATGGTGGATGGATGAGGGAGATGGAGGAGGAAGAAGGTAGGAGGTGCTTGGCTATGGTGGATGGGTGTGGGGGATGGAGGAGGAAGAAGGTGGAAGGTGCGTGGCTATGGTGGATGGGTGAACGAGACGGAGGAGGAAGAAGGTGGAAGGTGCTTGGCTACGGGGGAGGGATGAAGGAGATGGAGGAAGAAGGTAGGGGGGTGCTTGGCTATGGTGGATGGGTGGAGGAGATGGAGGAGGAAGAAGGTGGAAGGTGCTTGGCTATGGTGGATGGATGAGGGAAATGGAGGAAGAAGGTGGAAGGTGCGTGGCTATGGCGGACGGGTGAAGGAGATGGGGGAGGAAGAAGGTGGAAGGCGCTTGGCTATGGTGGATGGATGAAGGAGATGGTGGAGGAAGAAGGTGCAAGGTGGTCGGCTATGGTGGACGGGTGTAGGAGATGGTGGAGGAAGAAGGTGCAAGGTGGTCGGCTATTGGTGGATGGGTGTAGGGAATGGTGGAGGAAGGAGGTGCAAGGTGGTTGGCTATGGTGGATGGGTGTAGGGAATGGTGGAGGAAGGAGGTGCAAGGTGGTTGGCTATGGTGGCGCCCCGTCATTCTAAATACCCGGGGCCCATCTATCTACAAAGCCTAATTCCGTTGCACTAATCCTACCGTAGTCACACCAAAGTCACAGTCTCGTGCTTTTGCAAAAGGTTACAAAAATCACCGAGTTTGCAGAAATTACAAATTCGCGGACGACACAGATTTCTCAGGCAATTGCAGATTTTGCAGAACTCACAGGTTTTGCAGAGCAATACAGAGTTTAGCCAGGGATACAGATCCACAGTACACCCCCTATACACATACATACACACACACACACACACACACACACACACACACACACACATATACACACATTTGCAGATCACGGGGGGGCTGCACAGAGGGTAGTGGGGGCCGAAACACAGCACACACCCAACTGCACACACACACACACACACACACACATACACACATGCACACGTGCCGATCACGGGGTGGACTGCACGGCGGTAGTGGGGGCCGAAATACAGCACACACCCAATTGCACACACACATACACACACCCATACAAATACATACATATGCAGACCACAAGGGAGGGACTGCACAGCGGTAGTGGGGACCGAAACATAGCACACACCCAACTGCACACACACACACACACACACATACACACATACACACATACACACATGTGTAGATCACGGGGGGGCGGACTGCACGGCGGTAGTGGGGGCCGAAATACAGCACACACCCAGCTGCACACACACACACACACACACCCATACACATACACACATATGCAGACCACAGGGGAGGGACTGCACAGCGGTAGTGGGGACCGAAACACAGCACACACCCAACTGCACACACACACACACACACGTTCATACTTTGAACAACAAAGGAGAACCGGAGCACAACTACACTACTGCATGAGTGAAAACATAAGTGTGAACAGTCCAAAATCACCAAGGAAGAGCACCACAACACTCAGGGATGAGCCGGAGCACTACTACCTACTGCATGAGTGAAAACACAAGTGTGAACAATCCAAAATCACCAAGGAAAAGCACCACAACACTCAGGGATGAGCCGTAGCACTACTACCTACTGCATGAGTGAAAACACAAGTGTGAATAGTCCAAAATCACCAAGGAAGAGCACCATAACACTCAGGGATGAGCCGGAACACTACTACCTACTGCATGAGTCAAAAACATAAGTGTGGACAGCCCAAGTCACCAAGGAAGAGCAGCGGAACACTCATGGGTGAATCGGACCACTACTACCTATTGCACGAGTGAAGAGCACAAGTGTGAGCATCCCGAATCACCATTAAGAACAGCGGAACATTCATGGTTGAATCGGACCACTACTACCTACTGCATGAGTGAAAAACAGAAGTGCGAACAACCCAAATCACCAGGGAAAAACAGTGGAACATTCATGGGTGAATCAGACCACTACTACCTACTGCATGAGTGAAAACAGAAGTGTGAACAGCCCAATTCCCCAAGGAAGAACAGCGAAACATTCATGGGTGGATCGGAGCACTACTACCTACTGCATGAGTGAAGACACAAGTGTGAACAACACAATTCCCCAAGGAAGGACCGTGGAACATTCATGGGTGGATCGGAGAACTACTACCTACTGCATGAGTGAAAACACAAGTGTTAACAGCCCAAATCACCAAGGAAGAACATCACAACACTCAGGGATGAATCGCTACACTACCTAGTGCCGAATGAGAGAAGGACAAACACTCGAACACCCAATATCACCAGGAAAGTTCGACGGAATATTCAGGGGCTGAATCACTACACTACCTAGTGCCAAAATGAGAGAAATACAAGCACTTGAACAGCCAATGTCAACAGGAAAGTTCAGCGGAACATTCAGGGGTGAATCGCTACACTACCTAGTGCCAAATGAGAGGAAGACAAGCACTTGAACAGTCAATATCAACAGGAAAGTTCAGCGGAACATTCAGGGATGAATCTCTACACTACCTAGTGCCAAATGAGAGATAGACAAGCACTTGACCAGCCAATATCAACAGGAAAGTTCAGCGGAACATTCAGGGGGTGAACCGCTATACCACCTACTGCCAAATGAGAGATAGACAAGCACTTGACCAGCCTATATCAACAGGAAAGTTCAGCGGAACATTCAGGGGTGTATCGCTACACTACCTAGTGCCAAATGAGAGAAAGACAAGCACTTGAACAACCAATATCGACAGGAATGTTCAGCAGAACATTCAGGGGTGAACCGCTACACTACCTAGTGCCAAATGAGAGATAGACAAGCACTTGACCAGCCAATATCAACAGGAAAGTTCAGCGGAACATTCAGGGGTGAATCGCTACACTACCTAGTGCCAAATTAGAGAAAAACAAGCACTTGAACAGCCAATATTAACAGGAAAGTTCAGCGGAACATTCATGGTTGAACCGCTACACTACTTAGTGCCAAATGAGAGATAGACAAGCACTTGACCAGCCAATATCAATAGGAAAGTTCAGCGGAACATTCAGGGGTGAATCGCTACACTACCAAGTGCCAAATGAGAGATAGACAAGCACTTGAACAATCAATATCAACAGGAAAGTTCAGCAGAACATTCAGGGGTGAATCGCTACACTACCTGGTGCCAAATGAGAGAAAGACAAGCACTTGAACAACCAATATCAACAGGAAAGTTCAGCGGAACATTCAGGGGTGAATCGCTACACTACCTAGTGCNAACAGGAAAGTTCAGCGGAACATTCAGGGGTGAATCGCTACACTACCTAGTGCCAAATGAGAGAAAGACGAGCACTTGAACAACCAATATCAACAGGAAAGTTCAGCGGAACATTCAGGGGTGAATCACTACACTACCTAGTGCCAAATGAGAGAAAGACAAGCACTTGAGCAACCAAATATCAACAGGAAAGTTCAACGGAACATTCAGGGGTGAATCGCTACACTACCTAGTGCCAAATGAGAGAAAGACGCGCACTTGAACAACCAATATCAACAGGAAAGTTCAGCGGAACATTCAGGGGTGAATCGCTACACTATCTAATGTCAAATGAGAGAGAGAACCTGAGGATGAGAGAAAGGGGGAAGAAGAAGAAGAAGAAGAAGAAGATGAAGAAGAAGGAGAGATAGGCGAAGAGAAAGCAGAAGAAGAAGTAGAGGAAGAAAAAGAAGAAGAAGGAGAAGAAGAAGAAAGGGCAGGAGAAGAAGAGGAAGAAGAAAGAGAAGAAGAAGAGGAAGGAGAGGAAGAAGAAGAGGTAGCTTCTTCCCTCCACTCACCTCCGGTGGTCGCTTGAAGATGAAGTCTCACCCTCAATATTCACTCCCTGACTATGGCTTCCACCCTCCTCAAGTCCCTTTTCACCTTCCTCTCTCTCCTCCTTTCTCAAGCTATGGCAGACTTCCCTTGTATTGGCTATAATGGGACCTCCTCTAGCCTCTCTCTCTTACTCATAGCCTGGGGGCTATGGCGGACTACCTCCCTCACTGCTACCAGCCACTAGGGCCTCCTCCTCTAGCCTATCACCATCACCAAGCTCCAAGCTTGCGACGGTTCACCTCCCCTGACTTCCAAGTGAGTAGAGCTCTCTCACAGGTTTATTTGGGCAACATGGGCTCTCCACATGCAAATGTGAGAGTGGCGGACTGAATCCCCAGCTCATATAGGCTGAAACTGGTGCACCGCCCAGCCTATGAGCCTCCCCATGTGCCTCAAGGTGAACCGAGGTACCCCCAAGGCAGTTTTCCACCACTTGGCCCTCCCGGGGGTACCCGGGCCTTATTTTGGCCAGGTACATGCAGTCCGAGTGGCTGGTACCAACTCGGACTACCCTTTGGCCTCCCTTGGCCTCTTTTCAGTTTCAAAAATGTTGTCTCATAGGGTCCCGTGCCCCAGGAGCAGCCTTGCTTGAAAAACAAGGGCCTAGAGACCCATTTCCTTGATTTTTCTGATGTTGGCCTCTTTTTGAATAGACCGTTGCATTTTTCTAAGTAACGGTGCAACTTCAGCCTTAGATCTGGCTGAGATCGAAGGTTCACAATATTCCGGGCTCCCCCATGGTACCCCTCGCGTCAATTTTGGGCCCCAAAGTCCACACTTCCAATTTCCAAATGCACAGTTTTGTCCTCTTCCCTCTTTTGTTTCTTTCCATTTTGGGCTGCCACCTCATTCCGGAGCTAGCCGTTTTGTGCTGGCCAACAAAAGACGGCCAGATCCTCTCCACCATGAGATCTGATCTCAGATCCATGGTCCAAAAAAAAACGGCCAACTCATTTCTGTTTTCTCTCTTATTTTCTTTCTTTTAATTAAGATTTTGTGGAGATATGGCCCCAAGGGCCATATCTCTGCAATCCGGATTGCCCTCCGTGAATCTAGGAGGGATGAGGTCATCATAGGGACCTGCCAATCCCTACTGTAGCAGTCCCAACAGGCCAGCACATTTCCCTCCACTCATCTCTCCCCTTTTGTCTCATTCTCCCACCATTTTCTCTCTTTTCCCTTTATTTCAGCTGTGACAAGTGTCAAACAGCCATGCACCCTCCTTCTTTAGTCTCTAGAACCCCATCCAAGGCCAGAGTCCCAACAACTTCTAGGTCGTTATATCACGGATTGCAGTAACGGTACCCCTATGCTCCTACGGGGCTTCCTTTTGCTCCCGTTAACTTTGATTTTGGGCCCCCTTGCTCCGATTTTCTCCGGACAGCCATTTTCTCATGTGGAGCCCTTTGAGGCTCTATTTTCTCATGCCTAGCTGATCCGAGATATCTCGGACTGCTGGGCAGGCCCCCAACCACTATTATTTCTCCTTGCCTTCCTTCCGTGGCTCTTCCACTTGCCCCCACTAGTGCTTGCACTAGTGGTGCTAGTATTTTTCACCGTCTAGATCCTTGATCTCGACGGTGCCGTCGGCTCGCACCATTATTATCGTTTTTTTGCACTTGGCTCATGGTTCCCTTGGGACAACCCAAGTCCCTGCCAGCTCTTCCGTACTAGTCCCATTTTCTCGTCCCGCCGGTAGTCCCACCGGCGCACGTCCCGTTTTTCGACTTTTATTATTTGGGTCCACTTGGTCCTCGACAACATCCCGGATGGTGCCTCATTTTATTTTTATGGCCCCCTTGTCCTCGGCGGTCCCAACATCTCTCCTTTGCGTGCCGATTTTCCTGGCTGTGAGATCTCACCTCACGGTCGCCGTTTACCGTCTCCGTTTGCCCCATGCCGAAATCCCCTTTTTTTCTTTAGCCCATAGGCCTTGCCGTAGCTTATTTCCCCTTAGCCTAGGCATCCTCATGCAGTCCGCTGTAATTCGGACTGCAGTTGGGGTCAATTCTCTTGCCCCACGCCCTCACAACTAGCCCCTTACTTGAGAGAAAACAAACGGCCAACTCCCAGATGCATCCGGACTTGATTTTGGCTCCGGATGCCCCAAAAACATGTGTTTCACCTCCCCCATGTAATCCATTATTTTTCGGTTGCACGGGGCCTTGATTTTTTTTGCAAAAATCAGAGAAAATCAAGTGCATTGCGACCGCCATATTCCAGGATGAATCTCGTCACGGATGCATCTCCCCAAGTGACCGTTTTTGGCTGTTAGTGCCCTTTTGTCTTTTCCTCTCCCTTTCTTTTTCTTTTTCTTTTCTTTTCTTTTCCCTTCGTTTGTTGAGAGTAGGGACCTGCCAGTCCCTAGTTGCTTCAGTCCCAACTGTCGGCCAACTCACTCACTCCCTCTCACCCATTGTGTCTTATTCTTCCTCATTTTTCTTTTTCTTTGCTTTTTCTTTTTGCATGCCATGTGTCAACTAGCCGTTAAGGCCCTTTTCTAGGCCCTTCCTCCTAGTTTTGGCCCTTCCTCTCCTCTTGGTGCAGTGTGTTTTAACTCGGACTGCAGTCTTGGTTCTCTCATGCCCATGGAAGCTCTTTTTTACTCCCATTCTTTCCCCATAGCGGGCTCCCCTACTCCGATTTACCCCGGGGGCCTTATTTTCCCGTGGGCTTTCTTTTTACTCAGTTTTCTTGGGGGAGGCTGATCCGAGATTTTTCGGATTGCTCCCATGCCTCCCACTTCAATTTCCTTCACTTTTCTTTTTCCTTCCAGCCTCCTCGCTTGCTCCCACTAGTGCCCATACTAGCGGAGCTAATATTCTTGGTCGTCAAGATCCTCGATCTTGACGGTGTACCTCGCTTTACTTATTTGCTCTTCACATCGCTCTTTATTTTTCTCTTGGGGCGTCACAAGTTCCCACCACTCGTCCCACGCTGGTCCTTAGTATTTATTCCGTCGTGGACCACCGACTTTTGTCCCGTTGGTGGTCCCCAACACTTTAGTCCCGTCGACGGCCCCCGTCACTTAGCCCCGTCGATGGTCCCCGACACTTGGCCCCGTCGACGGTCCCCGACACTTGGTCTCGTTGGTGGTCCCCGACACTTAGTCTCGTTGGCGGTCTCCGACGCTTAGTCCCGCCAGCGGTCCCTGACACTTGGTCTCGTTGGCGGTCCCCAATACTTAGCCCCGACTACCATTGCTCTCCCTTTGGTCCCATGCATCCTCTTGGCCTCTGTTGTCTCGAACTCTAGTGGCCCATCTGTCCTCAGGCTCCGCCCTTCCACGCTCGAGCCTCCGCGCTCGGTTTCCTGCCGTTGCTAGCTCTTTCCTGCGGTTCCGAACTCGGGGCGCCATTGCTCTCGATCGCCTAGTCCTTCGCTCTTTCTTTTCCAGTTCCTTCTTATTCCCAAATTCTCTGTCGTGCACAAATTGGCTCTATACAAGCTCTTGAGTGATGGGAAGTCATTCGGGACCCACCGGTCCCGACACCGTGTAGGCGGAGAGGCGCAGTCGGAGGAGGGTTGGGGACACCTTCCTCAGGCTGAGGGACAGGAGGCTATCCCTTGGGGTCGAAAGAATTATGGGCTACCCTGTTGGGTATACAGAGTTGACTGAAGAGGAAGGTCATGTCGCGATTGAGGGAAAGATAAAGAGGCAGAGCTATGATGGAATGAATAACCTGGTCTAAGCTGTGGGAGAAAAAGAGAAGCCGAAGAAGAACCTTGACTCCCCCATACCCTCCCCTGCCCCAAGGGGCGGAAATTCAAAGAAAGACCCGAGAAAAGAATGGGAAAACACAAAGAGAACCCTGGCAAGTTAACTACCCATCTCACCCCACCCCCCCCTCTCCGTCTGTCTATCACTCCCAAATCCCCACTAACTACGGATTGGTGCGCGATGAGGACATCGCGAATGAGTGGGGGGAATATGTCAGGACTGGTGAGTCCCGAATGACTTCCCACCACTCGAGAGACTGTATATGGCCGATTTGTGCACAACAGAGAAAATCGGATGCAGGAAGGATGGGAGGATCAAGGCACAGGCGCAAACGCGAGGAACCCAGAGGCTGCTTGAAGTCGTTAGGACCAATGAACCAGGTAGAAATTGACGAAACGGGAGGCGGCAGAGGATCGCAAGGAATTAGTGATGACATAGGACGCACGCGGGTCCCATCGGACGCGGAGTGCCGACATGAGAAAGGGGTACCGGGTCAGGTGGGCCACTAGGACGTAGGGACAAAAGAGTCGTGTGCGGACGCAAAGGGAACAAGGGACGGAGACCGCCGTGAGGCGGAGAGATGTCAGGAACATCAGGAGGAAGAATGGTGCCGACGGGACAAAGCGCCCGGAACCACGGGGGTCGCGGGATGATGTGGTGCCGGCGGAACAAAGTGCCAGGGACCCCGTGGGACCAGGCAGAAATGTGGTACCAACACGGGACTACTGACGGGAACCGTGGGGGACTAGGCAAAAATTGCCGTATCAGCGGAACCGCCGGCGGGACAGGTACCGATGGGACAAAGTGTCGGGAGCCACCAACGGGACTGAGTATCAGGAGCCACCGACGGGACTGAGTATCGGGAGCCGTCGACGGAATAATTGACGACTGAACGATGGGGACGCATGATGACCCAACGTAAAACGGGTCGTCACCCCGGATGACGCCGGAGGAAGGTATGAACTAAGAGTAATAGGAGGATGGGGAGAAGTCGGGCGTCGATAGGAATTGTCGGCAGAATGGAAGAGGCGGGCCTGACGCGGGAAAGACGGAGGGTATCTGGGATGACCCAAGGGGAACCAGGATAAGGTATAATGACAATAAAAGTAAAGTAATATCGAGGGGGGTGGCGCCGTCCGAGCCGGGGGTCCGGACGAAATTGTTAAGTACCACCGCGGCACGCGCCGGCGGGAGGTGCCAAGGGGAAGGAGAAGAGGGAGTAGTGCCGGTGAGGGGGCTCGGCCAGCAGTCCGGGTTATCCCGGACCAGCCAGGCTGAGAAAAACAAAGCTCTGAAGGCCCCACATGAGGAAATGGCTGGCCGGAGAAAATCGGAGCAAGGGGGCCTCAAACAGGAAGCGATGGCAGCCAAAAGGAGCCCCCTTGGACCTTGGGGGTGCCACTACTGCAGTCCGAGGTATAACGGCCACATGCCGGCTGCAAAATCAGAACTTGGATGGGGCCCAACAGCTAGAAAGAGGAAAAATAGTTGTTGGACACTTGCCCCATCAGAAATGAGAGAAAAAGGGGAGAAAAAGGGGGAGAATGGGACAAAGGAGGAGGAATGAGTGGAGGAAAATGTGCCGCCAGGTTGGGACTGCAGCAGTAGGGACTGGCAGGTCTCAATGATGACCTCATCCCTCCTAGATCCTAGGAGGGCATCCCGGATTGTAGAGATATGGCCCTTGGGGCATTATCTCTGCGATATCTGAATTTAAGCAGGAAAAATAAGGAAAAATGTTGATGTGAGTTGGTCGGTTTTCTTTTGGGCCATAGATCTGAGATATGATCTTGTGGAGGAGGAGATCTAGCCGTTTTTTTGTGGGCTGACACAAAACGGCTAGGTCCGGAATGGGGTGGCAGCAAAATGGTGGGAAAACAAAGAGAGGAAGAAGACAAAACTGAGTATTTGGGCCAAGGTTTGGACCGGATACATCAGAAAATTGAAAATTGAAGTAAAAGGCTCAAATTTGGGCCAAGGGGAGCTTGGGGGTAGCTCAGAATAGGGGGGGGCCATAGATCTCAACCAAATCCAAGGCTGAGATTGTGCCGCTACTTGGAAAAAAGCAACGACCTACCCAAAAGAGGCCTAGATGCGGAAAAAGACAAGAAATGGGCCTTTAGGCCCTCAATTTTTATCAAAGGCTGCATTTTGGGTATGGTTACCCCGAAAAGACAGCTCCTTTCGGAGAGAAAAGAGGCCGGGGTAGGCCAAGGGGTAGTCCGAGAAGGTACCAGCCTCTCGGACTGCATGTACCTGGCCAAGATGAGGCCCAGGTACCTCCAGGGAGGCCAAAACCTGAAATTTGGCCTTGGGGGTACCTCGGTCCACCTAGAGGCACTTGGGAAGGCCTAGAGGCTGGGCGGTGCACCAGTTTCAGCTTACATAAGCTGGAGGTGCAGGCCGCCACTCTCATTTGAGCATGAGAGGAGCCCATGCTGCCAAAATGAGTCCATGAGAGAGTCCTAGTGGAGTAGAGCAAGGAGGAGAGAGTCGGAGCTAGCCTGGAGCCTGGCTATGGTGATAAGGCTGAGGGAGGAGACCTAGAGGCTAGGAGGACGCAAGGGGAGTGGTCCGCCATAACCCTCAAGCTGTGAGATAGAAGGAGAGGCTAAAAGGGGTCCCCTTAGCCCTTCTAGAGGGAAGGACTCCATAGCCTTAGGAGTAGGAGCCTGCCATAGCTTGAGAAGAGGTGTGAGGGGAGGAGGAGAGAACTTGGGAGGAAGGAAAGTCATACTCAAGGAGCTAGAACTAAGCCTGGGACTCCATTGCCTAGAGACCAGCAAGAGGTGAGTGAAAGATGAAGGAAGTTTCTCCTCCTCCTCTCTTTTTCTTCTTCTTCTTCTTCCTTTTCTTCTTCCTCTTCTTCTCCTTCTTCTTCTCCCTATCCTCCTCCTCCTCCTTTTTCTCCTTCTTCTTCTTCTCCCTCTTCTTCTCCTTCTTCTTCTTCCTCTCCGTCCTCTCCTTCCTCTCCTCCCCCTTCTTCATCTTCTTCCTCCCTTCAAAACTGTGATTTTGGCTGATTTTGATGCTTGTGTTTGTTGCGATTCATCTTGGGATACTTCGATGAACTTTCCTCTAGTGTAGATGCTCTCAATCTTGTGTTTTGGCTGATTTTGATGCTTGTGTGTGTTGCGATTNGCTGATTTTGATGCTTGTGTGTGTTGCGATTCATCTTGGGATACTTCGGTGAACTTTCCTCTAGTGTAGATGCTCTCAATCTTGTGTTTTGGCTGCTTTTGATGCTTGTGTGTGTTGCGATTCATCTTGGGATACTTCGGTGGACTTTCCTCTAGTGTAGATGCTCTCAATCTTGTGTTTTGGCTGATCTTGATACTTGTATGTGTTGCGATTCATTCCGGGATACTTCCGCGAACTTTCCCCTTGATAGATTGCTTCCAAACTCATCTTTTGGCTGCCTTTGATACATGTATGTGTTGCGATTCATTCCGGGATACTTCCGTGAACTTTCCCCTTGCTAAATTGTTTCCAAACTCATCTTTTGGCTGTCCTTGATGCATGTATGCGTTGCGATTCATTCCAGGATACTTCCGTGAACTTTCCCCTTGATAGATTGCTTCCAATCTCATCTTTTGGTTGTCTTTGATACAGGAATGTGTTGCGATTCATTCCGGGATACTTACGTGAACTTTCCCCTTGATAGATTGCTTCCAATCTCATCAATCTATCAATCTCATCTTTTGACTATCTTTGATACATGTATGTGTTGCGATTCATTCCGGGATACTTCCGTGAACTTTCCCCTTGCTAGATTGCTTCCAAACTCACCTTTTGGTTGTCCCTGATGCTTGTGTGTGTTGCGATTCTTTCCGGGATACTTCGGTGAACTTTCCTCTTGTGTCGATGCTCTCAATCTTGTCTTTTGGCTGAATTTGACGCTTATGTATGTTGCGATTCACTCTGGGATACTTCGGTTATCTTTCCTCTAGTGTAGATGCTCTCAAACTTGTGTTTTGTTTGGATTTGATGCTTGTGGGGTTGCGCTTCATTACGGGATATTACGGTAAGTTCTCCCCTAGCAAGGATGCTTCCAAACTTGTCAATTGACTGTAATTTAGTGTGTATGTGTATGTGTTGCAGTCCCGGTAGCCCGGTTCAGTCTATCCCCACCCCTTGCTGTAACCGGTGACATGCGGTGTGTGTATGTGTATGTTTTGCAGTCCCGGTAGCCCAGTTCAGTCCATCCCCACCCCTTGCTGTAACCGGTGACATACGGTGTGTGTATGTGTATGTGTTGCAGTTCCGGTAGCCCAGTTCAGTCCATCCTCAACCCTTGTTGTAACCGGTGACATGCGGTGTGTATGTGTATGTGTTGCAGTCCCGGTAGCCCAGTTCAGTCCATTCCCACCCCTTGCTGTAACCGGTGACATGCGGTATGTGTATGTGTTGCAGTCCCGGTAGCCCAATTCAGTCCATCCTCA
>BFEA01000306.1:323739-363760 GCA_003427395.1 Chara braunii | reverse complement strand
CACCATAGCCGACCACCCCAACCCTTCTTCCACCTCCATCACCTACACCTTCCACCATAGCCGGCCACCCCAACCCTTCTTCCACCTCCTACACCCGTCCACCATAGCCGACCACCCCAACCCTCCTTCCACCTCCATCACCTACACCCCTCCACCATAGCCGACCACCCTAACCCTTCTTCCACGTCCATCACCTACACCCATCCCCCATAGCCGACCACCCCAACCCTTCTTCCACCTCCATCACCTACACCCATCCACCATAGCCGACCACCCCAACCCTTCTTCCACGTCCATCACCTACACCCATCCCCCATAGCCGACCACCCCAACCCTTCTTCCACCTCCATCACCTACACCCATCCCCCATAGCCGACCACCCCAACCCTTCTTCCACCATAGCCGGCCACCTCAGCCCTTTTTCTACCTCCATCACCTACACCTATCCACCATAGCCGACCACCCCGACCCTTTTTCTGCCTCCATCACCTACACCCATCCACCATAGCCGACCACCCCGACCCTTCTTCTACCTCCATCACCTACAACCATCCACCATAGCCGACCACCTCGACCCTTTTTCCTCCTCCATCACCTACACCCATCCACCATAGCCGACCACATCCACCATAGCCGACCACCTCGACCCTTCTTCCTCCTCCGTCACCTACACCCATCCCCCATAGCCAACCGCCCCGACCCTTCTTCTACCTCCATCACCTACACCCATCCACCATAGCCGACCACGCCAACCCTTCTTCCACCTCCATCACCTACACCCATCCACCATAGCCGACCACCCCAACCCTTCTTCCACCTCCATCACCTACACCCGTCCACCATAGCCGGCCACCTCAACCCTTCTTCTACCTCCATCACCTACACCCATCCACTATAGCCGACCACCCCGACGCTTCTTCTACCTCCATTACCCACACCCATCCACCATAGCCGACTACCCCGACCCTTCTACCTCCATCACCTACACCCATCCACCATAGCCGACTACCTCGACCCTTCTTCCTCTTCCATCACCTACAGGTCCTACACCCATCCCCCATAGCCAACCGCCCCGACCCTTCTTCTACCTCCATCATCTACACCCATCCACCATAGCCGACCACCCCGACCCTTCTTCTACCTCCACCACCTATACCCATCCACCATAGCCGACCACCCCAACCCTTCTCCCACCTTCATCACCTACACCCATGCACCATAGCCGACCACCCCAACCCTTCTTTCACCTCCACCACCTACACCCATCCGCTCGAGAGTCGTAGGAGGCGCAAAGGAACACACGGAGTCCGGGTAGGGTCGGTTAAGGTGGGCCAAGGGTCAATGGCGATTAGGATGTAGAGCCTCTCGTGCCCGCTCTCTCTCTTCCCTTCTTTCGCCCTTTTTCTCCCACGGTCCTTGACCCTTAACTCTCACCTGGTCCCTTCCCTTCCATGGCGCGTAACTAACCTCTACCCTCACCTGTTACATTGCCAGGGGACGAATGGTAACGAACTTGATCCTCACTTGGTGGAAAGCGAGGGCAAGGGGAGGGCAGCCGGTACCTTGTGCCACCAAGAAGGAAAAGCGCCGGACTTTTGTGGGCATTGAAGAAAGCGGAAAGGAGTGTTGTTTTTGTAACGAGGTCAGTCTGACTCAACCATCTTCCCCGACTGCATAACTAAGGTGAAGGCATGGTAGAGGAAATACAACCCAAGTAACCACAAAGGCAAAGGAAACTTGGGCATGTGGGAAGGGGCGATGTTTTGACCCCAATGGGGATTGCATTTGGTCTTTGCTCGCGTGGTCTTGTGCAGGTGAGTGTCGGGGATGGGTTGAGCAGGATTGGACCCGCAGAAAACACGGGCAAGGATGGAAGAACGGGATAAGGGAAGAGTTTAGACTTAACCTAACTACGAATGCGGGAAGTGACTGAGGGTTGGATGCTTGGATGAATGGCGGATGACGCTGTATGGGTTGCATGGTGATTGAATGGGATGACTCTCTTGCATGCAATACCAGGCCCGGAAAGACAAAGGGCAGCTCCGGATAGGTGAAAGCGACGCTAGCGGCTCAAGCAAAAAAATATATGTATCGGCTAGGGGTCTGGGCGGTGGCACTCCACCCCGAGGATGCCGCGGGGGCAGTCTCGAGTCGCTAGGCTTAGTGAAAAGGTGTGTGGTCCAATGGATGACGCTTGGCCTGCACACGAAATGAAGATAAACTCTCAATGAATTCCCTGGACTGCCTGCGTATTGGAAGGAGCAATTGCCTGGTCAGACGAAAAAGAATCAAGCAAACGCCACGAGTGCCTAAAGAGCTACCATCGAGAGCGGAGCTACATCCCCCAATGTAAAGCCCTCTCGCAAAAGGCCCATCCCCATCCATCTCAAAGCACTAGGTGGGGATGCCCCTGGGACGAACGACCCGTGCCCTGAGCGTGAGCGTGGGCGGGTCGAGCCAAATGGGACCCTCAGTGGGGTCGACTCCTTCAGGGTACGGCCCCTACAAAAATGGTGGAGGTGTCGGGTATGGGTTAAACTGACCCTGACGATCTCGAGGGGGGCGCCCGACGCATGACCATGTACATAATTGAAGATAAGGAATATGGACTTGTGTATGTTCTACTCCTTTGAGTGAAGCAGATTTGAGGGCGGCTGGGCGCATGGCAAGGCCAGGCCTGGAGGTATAACATGCATGTTGCACATGCAATCAGCCATCTCCTTTGGAGGCGACTCTAGTCCTCCTTCTCTCGGGCTGATGTTCGTCAGACCGGGGAAGCCTTGGGCAAGCCGCAGGTCGACCCTTCCTCTTCGTGTGAAAGAAGGGCTCCGGTTACCTGGCAGGCGGTTGGGATTCCGGGCTAGTCCGGGCTCCAATGAAAATCCCGCGGCGGAGCGATCCGACCGACACGGGTGCCTTCTCCTCTTCTTCAGAGCCCAGTGGGCTCCATGCACCACACTTAAATGTTTGAAGGAACAGCATGAACACAAGGGGTAATCGAGAACGAACAATCCTGCCCTATGAACGAACACACAAGTGAAGACAAGGGGAATAAAGGGAGTTGCTAGACTCCAAGAAAACTAGCTCACCTCTGAAGATGCTCACGAAAAGGAATCGGGCGCTATGTATGGAAGTTAGGGGTGAGTGACACACACTGTCTTAAGTGAAAACCTGTGAGCAATGGGTAGGAAGCGCTGGGTGCACCAAGGGAAAGGCACTTGTACTATGTGTGTCCCACTTGGGACTTGTGTTTGCATGTTGGGGATATTGAGCATCCTGCCTTTCGGAAGGAAAGGAGGGGTCTGCACCGGCCACAACGGGTTGCCAAACGTCGTTCTCTTTTGCAGGCTGCCGTTTGTTCGTATGCGGGGGTCAGGCCACCGAGCTGTCTAATGGGAGTTAGTCACGCCGGGTGCTTAGTAGCATCCTCGTCCGTGCGGTGACGGGCTTCGGCTCGATTGATCTGACGGGCGGGGTGTGAAACGTTTCTTTAGGCGGGGCCTAGCCTATGGACTGGCGGAGGGAGTACCGCTGCATGCGAGCAAAGATGGAGCCTCGGAGACGATTAGTAACGTCTCGTAAGTTTGGTTTGGGAAAGGTTGTTCCTTGTCGGACCGATGGAAGTGAATGCCTGGACGACTGGCTCCAATAGCCCTACCGAGATGTGAGGGTGATTCCCGAGATTAACGGTGGGTACACGAGCGGCAAGTCGGGATGGGGTATTCTGGGCAAGAAGGTGAGGGTGACCCCCCACTGGAGTCTGGGTACCTCGCTCGCGACGGTTGAGCTGTGCTTGAGGTATGGGATAAAACTCTGCCCATAGTAACAGTGGAGAGACCATTTCTGGGAAAAAGGGTCGGTGAGGAGATGACCACCCTGTGTGTGATGTTTCCTTGAGTTTTTCCTTTTGTGCCTCCCTCTGTAAAGTTGCCTGATGAATGCTGGATGGGGACTGAGCTTCTGAGTCTATTCTCACCTCCAAGTCTAAGTCCGCACGAGTGAGAGAACATGATGATAAAGGCTGGATAGGAGTCGGAAGGAAATGGAACCGAGAAAAAGGAATGCCGGCTGAGGGTGACCGATCGAGGGTATGATGGGGTAATGACATCTGGGACATAGGTAGGAAATGCTGAGGAGAGCCAGGGGAGGGGTCTAAAAATAATTCTCATCTAGGTGGAAGGCAATCTGACCATGAGGGGCCGTGTGGTGCTCTCGTGTGGAAACAGGATAGGCGTCGGAAAAACAAGATGGCGCGATGGTTGTCGCCCCCTGTCTACTGTAGCGGTCCGGGAATGCCCATAGATGTAAGGGAAGGGGTATCTGTCGTCCTCCCGGAGGAAGGAACGTGGACGGACCTAGAGCCAGCTTACGAAACCGTGATGCTGGACGAGAAGGACGCGTTCCTCTAGATAGAGACAATCTGGACTAAGGTCAGCCTGACAAGACTTTCACCCAGCCTGATGGACCTAGAATTTCGGGGGACGGTGGAAGCTCGAGGATGGGTCTACGTATCTCAGGAAATGGAAAATGCAATGGTAGTGGGACTAGTATTGGGCACGGCACCGGATCAGTTGTTTAAGCAAGCGGATCGGGAAGTGGTATGGGCGGCATGTCAGCGGGCGGAAATGGAGATGGAAAAGATGGAGGTGCGAGTGGAACTCGGAGACCGAAAAAGTATGAGACGCCCCCTTAGGACAACGAGATGCGTGCTACCCCCGTTTCTGGTGGATGCAGTCTTTGGGACCAGGGATAGATTGGAACGGATATGCCGGTCGATGACGCGCCTGAGGTTGTACCAATGTGCTAGACAAGACTTCTTTAGACTGTCGGTGGAAGCGGGGCCGTTTGAAGGAAATTGGGCGGAAGAATTGGCTGAGGTATTAAACCTCCTCAGCTTGGACGAAATCTTTGTTCCCAGTCCGGTGCATTGGCAGATAGTCTACCGGAATGTGGCGGTAGGGGAAACCTTCTTGGAGGGAGTGAAGGACCTGTTCTCAGACGAAGAAGGGGATTTCAGTGATAGTGAGGATGAGGACGAAGTAGAGGACTGAGACTTCTAAAAAGGGGGGCGGGGACTTACTCAGGGACGGGCTGTCGACTATGTGCAAGTAGGGAGCGATGGCCCGAAAATTTTTGCTATGGGACTGCACATGGGAACCAAGGCGAACCAGAGGTGGGGTGGAAATGTCTATACCGATGGGTAATGAATGGAAGGGGACCACGTGTGACTGGCGGGGGTATGAGATGGTGCCAGAGCTATCATACCTATGGATAGAACGTGTCTGGAACCCGTTGAGGGAAGAGGAAGGATGGGAAGATATCGCAGAAGGGAGAGTAGAGTCCGTTGGGACGGTTGTCTTGTCAGAGCAGGGGTGGCATCTGTTCTGCACCACACTTGCTGCGGGACAAAATCCGATGTGGCTTTTGGAGGGTGCCGAGGCAAGGACTCGAAAGGCAGGAGAAAGGTTCGCCAACAAAGGTTGGGATGAGGTCAGTAGTAGAGTCGTGATGGGAGGATGGAAGGAATTTAAACCGCCCTGCGCCCGGACCAAGACCTGGGTGCCGGAATTTGTGGCAGACTGGTTTGGGGGCTTTGATCACGTTGCGGAAATAGCCGGCAATATGGAGCGGATACACGTAAACTGTGCATGGTTGGCAGAAGAATTCTATAAAACGGCCCTGAAACTCGGACCTTTCCATGGCGACAGAGCCCGGGAGGTCCTTACCATTTTGGGCATCAAGAGGAACGACCGGCTGGAAGTAGCCCCGAAAATTAGGGATGCCATAATCCGCTGGGAAGTAGCAGCGACACCGTGCTATGTGGATGATGTGTTCAAACTATTTGAGGTGTTGTGGTTCGACTAAAAAGAGCAATAAAGTCGTGGGGCCAGGCAGGCATGAGGAAATTGCTAAGATAAGGGATTGGGATATCTGGCCATTGTAGGACTCAGTGTGGAGTGCGAGAGAGAAGACCAAGGACAAGAGCGCAGATGGCGCGAAGAAGGACGTTCCTTGAGGATCGCCCGCTGGGCATTGAGCCGCCTAGGGATGTGGATGGTAGTATAGAAATTAGCCTGCCCACCACAAATGAGGGATGGGACCCGGTGGTGGATTGGGTCGGGGTTGAACTTATGGAAAACATGGTTTACCTAGTGACGAGGGTTGAATGGCGTGCGGATGAGAATGGGGAATGGAACCCGGACCCGCGGGGACATGTGCGGGCGGAAGGGCGACTGTATATATATCAGAGGACGGATGGCGGGTGTTCGGAGTCCGGTTGGCATCAGGAGAAGACCCGCTGAGTATGTTCGAAGGGGCATGGCAGTTCGTGTGGCGAGCGGGATACGAGTTCGCGGATCCAGGAGGTGACGATGTAACGGCGGACCTTAGGGTAGCCATGGTCGGGAGTTTTGAATTGCCTAGNGGCGGACCTTAGGGTAGCCATGGTCGGGAGTTTTGAATTGCCTAGTGCGAATGTACGAATGAGGTTGCCGCCCTTCCTGTTGGGGAGATTGGGCCGTCTGGAACTTGTTAGACGAGCGATAGCCGACCTCGCGAATTTGACGTATGAAGATGCGATGGTAGATCGAGAATATTATCGGGCCTTCCTAGAAATGGGGCCGTTTAGCGGTGAACAGAGGTATGAGGTGTTGCGCATCCTGCGTGCTGTGTTTAGTACTAGGCCAAGGGCTCTGGTCGTTAGTAGCGAAGTCCTGTGGGGTGTCGTTCGACGGGAAATAAGTCGAGGGATGGCGTACGTGGATGATCTGTGCCGATTGTATGAGCCGACGGAAGTAGGAACGAGCCAGTAAAAGGGTTGAGGAAAGGAAAGGGAATAGAGAGGAAAAGAAGCTTCAAGCTAAAGATCGGGGAATATTCGGGCGGGAGCTGAAAATTAAATAAAATAAGTAAATTCGCTTGCTGTTTAAACTGTGCAGGGGACCATTAAGCCAAAAATGACGACGAGACGCACCCGGATGTCACGACGGCCCATGTACGCGCAGCCACCCACGGAAAGTGGGGGTGGATGGGAGGTATCGCTCCCAGCAAGCTACATGGTCCGAGGACTGGATATCGAATGGAGGGTCGTGACCTTGGGAAGGGATCGGGCGTTCATGATGGTGGAATGCTTGTGGGATGGTATGAGGATTAATAGGGGACCAGGGGACGATCTGTACACCGACCTTAGGGTGACAGGGACCATATACATGTTGGGAACGGGATTGGCACTGGGACACAGTGTCGGGACTGGTGAGTCCCGAATAACTTTCCATCACTTGAAAGACCGAATATGGACGATCTGTGCACAACAGAGAAATCCAAAGTAAGACGAGATAAAGGCTTAGGCTGCAGGAGGGAATAATGTCCTGGGGCGAGAACCACAGGGGGAAAGGACTAAGCGGCGGAAAGCGAGCGAGCGCAAGAACAAGGGCACATAGAACATAGCAGGAGGCCGGGAGGGCCATCGGAATGCAATAAGACTAAGGCCAAAGGGCCCTTTGAACTAGCAATTGCAGCGCGACAGCAATAAGGGAATGAGGAAGTCGAGGGATGGGCGGCCGCGGGAAGCCCGGAAATGAGGGGCCAACGTGGGGGGCCACCTACGGGAGCCCCGGAACGGAGGCCCACGACCAAAGAGATCGGCACGCACAAGGCGCAAGGAAAGACTAAGGAGAGGGGTCGCTATGGGGCGACAAGACGCCCAAGGGACATAGGACACCTCGGGGAAAGGCGCCCTGGGCCACGTGGGACTAAGTAAAAATANAGGAGAGGGGTCGCTATGGGGCGACAAGACGCCCAAGGGACATAGGACACCTCGGGGAAAGGCGCCCTGGGCCACGTGGGACTAAGTAAAAATAATGGCATCCGGGGCAAAAAGTGTCGGGGACCGCCGACGGGACTAAGTGTCGGGGACCGTCGACGGGACTAAGTGTCGGGAACCACCGACGGGACAAGCGGCGGGGACATGTGAAAGTCCCAAGAAGAAAACGGCGGCACCGCATGAGGGAAAAATAATAAATGCAAGATGCACCGTCAAGATCGACATCTTGACGGCCAATAATATTAGCACCAATAGTGCAAGTACTAGTGGTGACAAACGGGGAGGCAAAAAGGAAAAGGAAAAGTAAAGAAAACTGAAGTGGGAGGCATGGGAGCAATCCGAAAAATCTCGGATCAGCCTCCCTCAAGAAAATAGAGTCAAATGAGACCCCATGTGAAAAATAGCCCTCTGGGAGAAAATCGGAGTAGGAAGGACCATTGTGGGAGAAATGTAGGAGTAAAAGGAGGTTCCCATGGGCATGGGAAGGATTCCCATGGGCATGGGAAGGCCATTATTGCAGTCCGAGAAATAATGGACTGCACCTTGGGCATAGGGAGGGCCAAAACTAAGAGGAAGAGGCTAGAAAAGGGCCTTAACGGCCACTTGACACTTGGCATGCTAGAAAACAGAGAGAAAATAAAAGAAAATGGGGGAGAATAAGACAAAAAGAGTGAGAGGGAGTGAGTGAGTTGGCCATCAGTAGGGACTGCCATAGGTAGGGACTGGCAGGTCCCTACTGTCCAAGAAAGGAGGAGAAAAGAAAAGAAAAGAAAAGAAAAGAAAAGAGGAAAAGACCTTAACGGTAAAAAACGGTCACTTAGGGAGATTCATCCGTGACCAGGTTCATTCTGGAACATGGCGGTTACAAAGGACTTTGATTTTCTTTGATTTTCGCAGAGGAAATCAAAGAAAATCAAGGCCTCTTGCAACCGGAATAAAACGGATTACAAGCATAAGGAGAAACACATGTTTTAGGTGCATCCGGAGCCAAAATCAAGTCCGGAGACACTTGGGAGTTGGCCGTTTCTTTTTCTTTTGAGTGAGGGCTAGTTGTGGGGCATTGGGACTAAGGAATTGACCCCCATTGCAGTCCGAGTTACGACGGACTGCATGGGGGAAGGAAAACACATGTTCTAGGTGCATCCGGAGCCAATATTGAGCCCGGATGCACTAGAAAATTTAACGCTTCATTTTCTTTCAACATGGGGCAAGTTGTGGGGCTGTGGGTATGGAAAACAGCCATGACTGTGGGGCTAGGGGGAATTGAAGATGATTGGAAAAAAATCAAAATGTTGTATGATTGAGAATGCTTCCTCAATGGAATGGGAAGATAGATTTGAGATTGAGAAGCACTTAAGGGAAGTTGTGCCTGTGTTCATCGATTCGAAGTGGGTATCACCAACAGTAAAGGCGGCGGTTGTACAGGACGAACATCCCTCGTCCGGAGCAAATGCCTGACATTGAGTCACATCCGAAAACTTGTCTACAATTTGTTATCAACAATGCCAAGGCATATAATGAGAAAACCAATTGTGTCATGACAACAAATTGTCACCCTGGGAATAAAGCCAGCATGCCAGTAGTTAACTGCATGAAGCAAGGATAGTCTCGTCTGCTTCATGTTACTGAAGTCGAAAGAATTATGGGCTACCCTGTTGGGTATACAGAGTTGACTGAAGAGGTAGGTTGTGTCGCGATTGAGGGAAAGATAAAGAGGCAGAGCTATGATGAAAATGAGCAACCTGGTCTAAGCTGTGGGAAAAAAAGAGAATGGGAAAAGACAAAGAGAACCCTGGCAAGTTAACTACCCATCTCACCCCACCCCCCGCTCTCCGTCTGTCTTTCACTTTAAAATCCCCACAACTACGGATTGGTGCGCGACGAGGACATCGCGAACGAGTGGGGGGAATATGTCGGGACTGGTGAGTCCCGAATGACTTCCCACCACTCGAGAGACTGTATATGGCCGATTTGTGCACGACAAAGAAAATCGGATGCAGGAAGGATGAGAGGATCAAGGCACAGGCGCAGGCGCGAGGAACCCAGAGGCTGCTTGAAGTCGTTAGGACCAATGAACCAGGTAGAAATTGACGAAACGGGAGGCGGCAGAGGATCGCAAGGAAATAGTGATGACATAGGACGCACGCGGGTCCCATCGGACGCGGGGTGCCGACATGAGAAAGGGGTAGCCGGGTCAGGTGGGCCACTAGGACGTAGCGACAAAAGACTCGAGGGGGCCACAGGCTAATCTGGGACCAGCGCCCGGAAAAGGAGCGGTGTGCGGACGCAAAGGGAACAAGGGAAGAAGACCGCCGTGAGGCGGAGAGATGTCAGGAACATCAGGAGGAAGAATGGTGCCGACGGGACAAAGCACCCGGAACCACGCGGGACCGCAGGACGATGTGGTGCCGAGGGAACAAAGTGCCAGGGACCTCATGGGACCAGGCAGAAATGTGGTACCAGCACGGGACTAGTGACGGGAACCGTGGGGGACTAGGCAAAAATTGCCGTATCAGCGGAACCCAAGCATGAGCGTGGGCAGGTCGAGCCAAATGGGACCCGCAGTGGCGTCGACTCAGGCTTGAAAGTCCTTCAGGGTACGACCCCTACACCGCGCTAGTCCAAGGAGGAGGCATCCTGGTGCGTATCGTGTACGGGCTCCCGGGGTCAGATCTCTACCCTACACAAGGCGTTCGTGATCGACCAAGCATACGGGGGAGTTGCAAGGTTGAGACGAGCGGTCAACAACACTCTATGCGCACTCGGATTGGGCTTGGCGCCCCGATTCAAAGAAGCATACTTTGCGGTGTGCGTGCGGTGGGGACATTTAGATGACGGAGCATTGAGAGACCTGATAGACGCTACCTGTTGGGTAGACTGCTTGACCCCAGCTGACCTGATAGCGTATTGTAGGAGGCGAGTCGAGGAAAACTACATTAGGCTGGAGGACTTGAGATACTTATTCGGGGGATAATCGGTAGGAGGCATGCCAGGTCGGACGACTACGGGGATTAATGTAAGCAGGCAATTAGTGAACGAAGGTTTCATGGTGATTGTCTTACTCAGAGCACACATAGAGGACCTGACAGAGCGCGAGTGTTTTCTACAAGCTAGAGAATTCATTCGGGAATACAAACCAGGAGTCCTCGCAGGCGTGACTTTCCAGACCAAGATAACGTACGAAGTGATGGTATGGCCAGCCGGATACCTACGCGCGGAATTGTTCTTTGACGAGACGGTAGTGGAAGCTAGGAGTAGGATATGAGTCAAGTTACCTTGTCATGACAGAGCGCGAGCTACCACTATATCGATATAAACCCCGAGCTTCGTACTCGCTCCAGTGGGATCGCAGAGGGTCCGACTCCTGGAGGAGTGTGAATGATAGGAATCCCCAAGTAGCTACTCATGGGAGTGTGACGAGTCGCTTGCCTTCCCGTATGCTCGCGCCGTATCTAGGCGCTTAGCGCATGACGATGGGACTCTACAGATTCTACTGAAGGTGAGTATAGACGAGGAACTGTCGGACAGTGAGTTCAAAGAACTTGTTGATGATGTCATACATGAACAAAGGTTAGGAGCACTGAAAGAGGTGACAACGCAGGGTTGGATGGTGTATGAGGTGACTGTCTGCGTGAAGGGAAGAGTGCGCTTGGAGATAGTTCGAGATGAGACACCAATCGAAGCTCGAAGTAAGATGTGCCGGACGCTTGGGGTTTAGTGAGAGATGGGTCGTAGACGATGGACGATCTAGATGGGAGAAAAAAGAGGGTCGAGGATCGAATCATAAAACCGGTGGAAAAACAAGTTAAGGAGCTCGGGAAAAAAAAGGGTCGAGGATCGAATCATAAAACTGGTGGAAAAACAAGTTAAGGAGCTTGGCATCAAGATTCAGGCTGGTGGGACTGGCAAGAGCGAGAGTGAGCTACGTAGGTTAGAAGCGGCGACAAAGGCATTAGAAAGGCTTTTCAGGGAGGAAAGAGAATTCTTTGGAAGGTGGCGAGTAGATTTTTTGGAGAGCGTAAAGGGAAGGAATCAGAGTAGCGAGGAACAGGAGTTGTCAAATGAGTCGACAAAAAGGGAGGTGGAGTTGTCAGAGGTTACAGCGTCGAAAAGAGAAGACCAATGTTGAAGGGACGTCAGACAATGAAAGGAGACGATGAGCTTTGAAAAGTATTCTATGCGCATTGTAGGAAGGTTGAATGGACCAATCGCTTGTGTGGTGATACAATTGGTCCATCTGGAGAGACTTAGCATAATAGAAGAAATGGAGTGTACTCGACAGGCCGTGCAGAAGGCGCGAGTGACCGGACTCTGGGGAGGAGAGGGAAGCGCGTGCTTGATTAACTACTCGCTGCGCGTGTCTCCCTTCGATGAGCGGCCCTTGAGTAGGGCGTGGCACGAGACCCCTAGAGAGGCTGAGAGACTTGTAGGAAGTGAAGCGGAAGAGGCTGGAAATTTAGCAAAGATCATAGTAGAAAGTTCCGTTCTCAGAATGTTCAAAGCGCATAATCGGTACTGGAGCGAGTACCTTCAGACCTTAGCAGACATTGAAGATTTTGGGGATATAGACGACTTCGTGACGTTCTACGATTTTTTGGAGGAATCTACGGACAGAGTTATGTTGGCATTAACACTAATCGCGGCGAAATGCTAGGTGGTTCATGGAAGCGAATGAGAGATGCCACTTCCCGAGGCGGAGTTAGACCGAAGAAGGCAGAAGTTTTCCGTTTGGAGCGGACCCAGGGAACTTGAGCATGAAAAAGTCCTTCAAGAATTGAGCACCATTAGCAGACGGGAGATTTTTCCTTACGAGGTAGTGAGGTATCAGGAGGCAAACAACGGTCGGGATAGGAATCAGTTTTATGTAATGACCGTATATTTTCCCGATTTTGGTATATACCTACCTAGGGAGCGAGAAGAGTTTTGTGTCTACACGAGGTGTTGGAGGATAGCTGCTTGGAAGTTGAGGGAAGAGAGGAAGAGATTAGAGACCTTAGGAAAGACTGTCGAGGTCTGTGACGACATCGCTATATTTGACGATCTGCCTAGGCCGCCGATTCCGTATAGGGGCCTGGAGCGGAATGGATGGGAGCCGATAGTAGATTTCGCCAGGACAGTCAGGACGAAGAGGGAGCTCAAGAGGACAACAAGGAACGAATAGGATGAAGGAATGAGCGACAGGAGAGATATCTCTGAGTGTGAATTACAGTTGAGAAGAGAGAGGTTTCTTGCTGGAAATAGGTCATCCGAGGAGAGACTAGCGCTATCTGCGGCGTTTTGAGTTCGCTAGGGAGGAGAGAAGCAATTCCATATGAGGTAGAGAGGTACGAGTTTGTGGATAGCGGATGGGAGGAGATACGTTTGTATGTGGTGACTGCTAGGTTCATCCATTTAGACGTATATGATGTGAGGATCTACCTACCGGCGGAGAGAAAAGTAGATCTTGTGTACGACCGATGTTGGGAGCGTGCAGAAGAGATTGTAGAAGGTGAGAGAGATACGTTGCTATTGCTAGGGAGAAACGTTAACTGGAGCACACAGATAACGACCTTTGAAAGACTTCCTAAACCTCCGGCTCCAGGTCAGATTTGCGCAGACGAGAAACTTCGGCACTGTGATTGAATTCGCTTTAAGGTATCAGGCGTTTGATGGCAAAAGGCGGTGAGTACCCGTTGGCGGGAGCCAGCGCAGTGCGGCAAGGGTTGATTGACATGGAGAGGAGGACATTGATTGAATTACGAGAGCATTTGCGAGCCTGCACTCGTAAAGAGTTATGGGCAATAGGGAGTGCGATTTGTAGGGGAGTCTGGTGTCCCAAGACAGGGGTGTTAGAGGTTAGGAGAGGTGCCGCCTGTATAGAAGAACAGGGCGGGCGCCTTTTCCTCGTCGCTGGGATGCTAGGTGTCGAAGGGACACACGAGATCCGAGACAGGACCGGCAGATTGAGAGTGATATCGAGGGCTGTTGAGAGCTAGATTTAGGCATTTAGAGATCGGTGGGACTAGTTCTGACATTAGGTCCGGGCTGTCGGTTCTGACATTAGGTCCGGGCTGCCTGTTCGTGAAGTAAGGACAATAGACTCTAAGCACAGGGGAAGCGAGTTAAGTATATGGAATCTGAGTCCACGTCCGGATGAAGAACAACAGACCGCTGTTTTTCGAGCATCACCGGATCGCGTTGCGAGACCTCAAGGAGCGTATCCGACAGAACGCCCCTTTGAGATGCATAGAACAACCCGACGGCGGAGAGCCGGAAGTAATGGCCTGTACGGTGATCACAGAGCCAAACAAGGCCGCCACGGTGGTGCGGATGGAGAGCCAAACTGAACCTCCGAGTTTTCGGCGAGAGTTGACTGTTCAACGTTCGCCCACGTATGAACGAAGAGACGATAAAGGTGACCGAGGAAGGGATGACTGGAGAGACCAGTACATCAGAGAGCAGCTCTGGAAAGACAGAGAGAGGGCCGCACCGCCCAGGCGAGTCTATGACCCACATACGGGTGAGTCATACTCCCTACCATATGAGAGGAGAGACAGGTTCATCGTCTCGCACCAGCCCTCTAAGTTAGATACCCGGCCCCCCGTTTTCAAGGGATACGGTATCACTGAGTATCTCGAGAAGTGGGAGCTACATGCATTTCGTAGTCAATGGTCGGAGGACGAGATCGTAGATAACTTCCTATTTAACGCGGACCGGAGCTTGAGTCAGGAGATTAAAGAAGCCCGACCCAAAGATAGATGATGGGCTACCTATAAGGCCTACGAGCTCTACAAACTAGAAGACGTCAAGTATTCAATCCGAGACTTGGAGCAGTTGACTCAGGGTGAGGACGAGAGTGTTCGGGTTTTCAGGAAGCGATTCCAGAAGGTATCTGATGCCCTTATTGCAAAAGGGAAGCTGTCGGAGGTCGAGAGATGCACGATCTTCCTCGGTCGACTACCCAGAGGGAAGCAAAAGGGGTTACTGAGAGAAATGCCTCACGATAAGAGTTTGTCGCGGTACTCAAGTTGGCAATGAAGGCTGAGGCCGATGACTACAAGGATTTACTCTGGAGGGGAATGCAACGTCGAGACTTTTCTCTCTGTCGAGAATACGAGACTGATAGGTGTCCAGCTTTTAACGATCAGCTATGGGCAGAGCGACGATATTTGATGGACAGAGACAGATCGCAACGACCGAGGGACAACGAGATGGTGATAGACGAGGTGAGAGAGATGAGAGAAATGATGAAGGGAATGGCCAGGCAGATGGCCAATATTGAGACGAAGGCGGGAACTACTACTTGTCGGGACAAGCCGGGGTCCCCCTATTCGTTGCGATGTGACCGTAGGAACACCGACCCGTGGAGGAGCGTCGAGGATAGGAACCCTCGCACGCTAGCGGACTATCGTGCGAGGGAGAGGGACGATGATGCCGAGCGACGTAGAGATGATGACATAGACAGAGACCGCCGACAAGACGGGTATCAGGGAGTAGACTCTTTTAGTCGAGGAGGAAGACTGGAGCAGTATCCACGCAGTCACAGATACGGAGGAACACGGAAGGATATCGGAGCCCAGGTAATTTCAATTCGAGGGACAGAGAGGACTCCCGCGGCCGATGGGAATCAGACAGGGATCGTCGTGATGGGTATCGTGGTGGATACGAGAGAGCAAAGCGAGGAGGAGGTCGCCGGGAAGACCCGCGCGGGCAATATGATTGAGGAGGATACCCTGCGTTACCTGGGTATCCGAAATCTCCAAACTATCCCAAGTCCTCGGGACCGTCTACCCAAGATGTCAGACCCGCAAGAGGGCCGGCTATTAGGAGCACGGAAGAGCGACCCCTACTCCCAGGAACTCTTGTATCTATTGCAGGGCAGATGATCACGTGAAGAGGGACTGCCCTGACCTCACGCGGGCAATAGATGAAGGACTTGTCGTACTTGATGAAAGCAAGTACGTCAAGTGGGCGGATGACCTCGGCGATGTATCGATGTTCCCTTCCATGAAGGAGAACGTTGAAGCCAAGCGTGTACGACCAAGTAAGGGTAAGGAAGTGGCAAGGAGCCAGAGTGTGAGATTGAGTTTGCCTTCTGATGACGAGGCGCCTGTGACACCTATACGGGTAGCGGCGACTTAAGTCCGCAAGGGCGTCTCCCTCTAAGAAGACTGACACTGATTACGTGATGGCAGAGAAAGATGAGCAAAGGATTGAAGGAGAGGAAGTCATACTTTCGCCGCACAAGCACGGGGCCCGAAAGTTTACCATGAAGAGCACATTGGACGATATAGATACAGTGGAGCCTCTCAGACGCGCGCTTAGGCAACCGATGCAGTGCACGATACTAGAGTACTTGGCAGCTTCAAGACCCGCGCTGGATGAGCTACAAATGATCACGCGCAAGACATGTATTCCTCTGGGAGACGAAGTCCAGATGACTTCCAGACCGGAGGTACCCTCGGTGGCGGTATCGGGGGTGTGCGCAAAGGCAGAACGCGCAACAACAGTATATTTGGATGGAATGGAAGGTGTGCCCCTTGACAAGTTTTACATTCTAGGGAGTGGGACAGTAGAGACAATTCTCAGCAGTTGAGCCTCGCGTTCCGAGGAACCGAGCGGCCCTAACAGCTGGTGGCCGCAAGCCGGTCACTCTCGCAAGTCGCTCGTTGCGCCTTAGCGAGAAGAAGTATGGGCCATTGCTCACAGAAGAGGAGGGACGAATAGTGGAAGTCGAAGACTTAGGCAATCGGGTCCTTGTGGGAGGAAACTCCTATCCTAAGGCTGAAGATGAGGAATTCGGAGGCATGATTTCTGTCTTTTTTAAGGGCGCAGCCCCCTACGGGGAGCGACCAAAGAAGCACAAAACAGTAGCTAAGAAAGTTAAGCCGGCGGCGGTGGCTCGAGAGCGATCCGTACTAGATGGGGTATCTGAAGAAGAGATCGCTAGGAAGATTAAAGAGAGGAAGAAGAAGGGGCCGCAACGGCTGACAGAAGAAAGGATAGCGGAGATGGATATAGGAGATGGGAACTTGACAGAACAAGAGAAGGAGCGCGTACTAGAAGTTCTTAAGACTTGCGATAAGGCCATAGCCTTTAGTGACGCGGAAAGAGGGAGAATTGATCATAGGTATGCCAAGCCTGCTAGGATCTGCACGATTCCGCATATTCCATGGAATGATGCAGAATGGAAGTTTGCACAAAAAAAGTAATTGCCTTTCTAAAGGAGAAGATGACGTCACACGTGGCGGAACCGTCTGATAGCGCGTATGCGAATAGGTGGTTCTTCTTAAGGAAGCCTAATGGGAAGATCTGATGGATTCAGGACCTTCAGAAGGTTAATGCAGTCACAATTCGGGATGTGGGCTCCATACCGCACGCTGATCTATTGGCGGAAGGAGCGGCAGGCAGATCTATTTACTTTGTCTGCGATCTATTGTCAGGCTATGATGAGATACCCCTAGATCTTAGGGATAGGCACCTCACTGCCATGCACACGCCACTCGGATTAGTACAAATGATGGTCGTGCCCATGGGGTGGACCAATTGGGTTGCTGTCTTCCAAAGGGTTATGGTAGTTATTCTGAAAGACTTCATACCTGACAAAGTTGAAGTCTTTCTGGACGACTTTCCGATAAAAGAGCCTGTATTAAAAGATGAGACAAAAGTTGCTCTCGGTATCAGGAGATTTGTAGAGCAACATCTAACGGACATCTACGCGGCTCTGGAACAACAAGATGAAGCTAACCTAACGGTCAGTGGGAGGAAGAGTCGGTGGGCAGTATCGACGATTAAGATTTTAAGGTTCATATGTGATTCGAAAGGGCGCCGAGCGGACCCGGCGAAGTTAGATAAGCTCCTGAACTGACTGACTCCATTGCACAGCGCTACCGAAGTCCGTCAATTCCTAGGAGTTGTGGGCTACTGGCGGATTTTCATCCGTGGATATGCTGAGAAGGCCGAACCTTTGCGAACCCTCCTTAGGAAAACGGAGCGGTTTTACTGGGATTCTCCTCTGGGAGCTTGCGGTACAAACCCTCAAGGAAGAATTTAAAGAAGGTGGACGAATCCTAGGCGTGCCATTCTTCGAGGACGAGATCGATAAATCATTCATAGTGTCTACGGATGTTGGGCCATGTTCAGTTGGAGGACTGCTTTCTCAAAAGGACGCTGACGGTAAGGAAAGGCCACTAAGGTTCGAGAGTCGTATGCTCAACACCGCTGAGCGCAACTATAGTCAATTTAAGAAGGAGGTGTTAGTCGTTGTACGGTGTTTGGACGCCTTTAGGCATTACATATACGGGAGACGATTCATTATACGGGTAGACCCTACGGCTGTGGCGTCAGTTTTGCAGAAGGACTTCAGTCTGACGGATCCCACGATTGCGCGATGGTTGATTAGGATCCGACTCTACGATTATACTGTAGAGAGGATCTCGGGAACGAAGAATGCGGTCGCTGACGAACTTTCGCGAATTCCGATTGAGGCGGAGCGTCCAATAGCGGCAGCCGCATTGACTATGACTGAGCCTAGAAGGGTTGATTGATGCCTAGTTAACCTTTATGAAGGAAAGTGTCGGACTATAGGACTGCATCTGTCGGGAGACGAGAGTTCTGATCCGGAGGTTAGGAGACAGGCGGCACAGTATTGCCTTAGATCTGGCCATTTGTTCCGCAGGCCCACGGGATCAGGAATGCCTCTGCGAGTGATCGCTGACCCGGAGGAGAAGCAGTCCATAGTAGCAGAGCTACATGACGGTGTGGTTGGCGGACATAGAGGAGTAAAAGAGACATATGAGAAGGTCCGAAGGTTATACTGGTGGGAAGGACAGTACAAGGATGTTGAAAAGTATTGCGTGACCTGTGAGGACTGACAGAAGAAATCCCTTATCAGATACAAGGAACCGCTTCATCCTTCTTATCATACTAGACCAGGTGAGAAAGTTCATATTGATCTGGTGAAGATGCCGAAAGGTGTAGGGAATATGAATTATGTAGTGAACATCAGGGACGATTTCACTGGGTTTGTCGACGGCAAGCCCATCAGAACGAAGGCAGCCAAAGAAGTGAAGAACGTTGTTCTGGAATATCTGTCTAGATACGGATGCGTCGGTAAGATTGTGATGGATAGAGGAGCGGAGTTTCTAGCGGATGAGGTTCAAAATGTGTTCAAGAAAGCAGGAGCTAGAGTATCCATAGCTACTGCCTATCACCCCCAGTCCAATGCGCCTGTAGAGCGAGGCCATCAGTCATTGATAGCATAAGTGGTGTCGAGGTAAAGATAGCGATTGGCTAAAGTATTTTCGATGTGCGATATGGGCAGACAATGTCACTGTCCGAGCTAGTACAGGATACCCGCCTTACACTCTATGGTTTGGGAGGCACTGTCCTCTGCCCATAGAGTTTCATGTAGACAGTTGGACTACAGTTGACTGGGCGGATAGTATGACACAAGAGGAGCTTTTGGCAGCGAGGACTAGACAGATAGCGTATGGATTAGAGGATAATCTCATGACCGCAGCCAATCGACTGGCGGTGGAAAGAGAGAAAGGCAAGGTGAGATGGGATAAAGATGTCAGAATTGGAAAGGAGAAAATTAGAGTCGGCGACACGGTACTGCTCTACGACGCTGCATTAGAAAGGAGATGGTCAGGAAAACTGGCTAACAGATGGATGGGGTCCTATCGTGTGGTCGGCGCGTTAACCTGGGGAGCCTATATGATTGCGGAGTTAGATGGGTCTAAGTGGAAGGATCCTGTGGCAGGAGCTAGGTTGAAGCTGTTTAGGCTGAGGGAGGCTCCTACTTCTACGCCGACACTATCAGATCCTAGAGGAAAAGGGAAAGCCAAGGTGGCCGATGAGGGACCGTCGAGACGGTTCGAGATAGGTGAGTCGAAAAAGAGGAAGAGAGTGGAGACCAAGAAAGTGAAGGGCTTAACGCTAGGTAAGAAGAGGAAATGGGTTTTTGTTCTACGAAGACCTAAGCGTAGAGTCCGCATTAGACGAGGTGGCGCGTCGGCTGCACCGTCATCCTCGCGGAGAAAGAAACCGAGGAAAATTCCTATATCAAAGTCCAAATGACTGCGACATAAGAGGGGAAAGAAACACCCTCTCGGTCCTAGAGTTCCAAAAAAACCCAAGCGCCAGCAGATAAGCGCGAACATAAGAGCCGCGCCCGTGTGTTCAGTCCAGATCTTATACGATTCGTCTGATTATGGCAGTGCGGGCTCGACGGGGGCGTCGAGAGGAGGTCCGGGCTTGTTTGTCGGGCGACCGAAGGTCAGTCGGCCACCCGAGATCCGAAGGATTGACCTTTAGATTATCTGCCTGAAAGGGGAATGATCGTTACTTTCGTCCGAACCGTCGGGGAAAATTAGGGGTCGGGGAGAGGCCCCTAATATTCTCTATGACAGCCATTAGAACTGACCCTTGAAATCAACAAGGGGGAACTGCCTCGCCTGCAGCGTCTAGGAACCGTCCTTTTCGTCCGTTCCGAGGCTGCTCCCGAACCGGCCAGCCGCGGTTCGAGGCATGATAGTAGGCCTCGGCTTGTCCCTTTCACGCCAAGCGATTGACGAAGGGATGGCCCTTCAAATGTTATTAATTCTAATGACAAAATTAAAAGTGAGGAAAATAATTAAAAATGAGGAAAATAATTAAAAATAATAAAAAGGGAGGGAAACAAATGAGAGTTTGCTGATTAATTAATTTCTTTGGAATTTATTCTTTATGAAACCGCCGTTAATTTTCACGAATTCTAACAACAATATTAAAAATTGCAAGGAAGATGAGTGATAGCGAATTCCAACAATCAAACAGCATCATACATATGAGTCCAGATAGTCTTGACCTCGAACCAAACGCAGAATTGCATCACGAGATACACCAAATAAGAACACACCAAGAGTTCATCATTGACAATGCTKAAGTAGTCCCATCATCATCAGCGAAGAACCAGAGTTGATATCCTATTGGCGCTCGGCGCCCAGACTACATGTGGCAGATCCTATCTAGCCTATACTACGAAGCAGAATGATGACATCAACAGCGTCCCCGAAGTACGAGCATATGGCGACCAATGTCGCACGCTTCAGCACCAGGTATGTCTTGCGCTACCCTCACAACCTCGTTCCCCAACTCACAGATGCCACTAGCACCCAAGGACCACCCTGCGCTTCACCAGCATACAGCAGTGCAGCTTGGCTATGGCTGCGTGCTCCCTCCCTACTCGCCCGTGAGAGCGTGAGTGCCAGCCAGCCAGCAGATAGTGCACCAGCGCTTGCGCAGCATGCAGCCAGCACCCGAATGCCGAATGAGAGGCAGGCCCTTCCCTATATCGAAGTGGCCTGCCTGCGTCCAGTCCTGGAAGCTTCCAGTAGGCCCCGGTAGCCTGAGGCCCAGTCACGAGGAAAGCAGGCCTTGGGCCTGAAGTGGTTGCATGCGCCCAACTGCTTTCGGCCTGTGTTCGGCCCGGTACCTGAATCCAGCCCAGGGCCTGTTCTTCGTACATTCACACAGGCGGCCCAGGGCCTGGGTTCATTCAACCAACTGGCGCTGCGCAGTTGCCTGAATTTTCCCCAATGCAGGGTACCCTGAAAAACGAGGCCTGAAGGGCCTGTCGTGCCTGCCTTCACTTAGGGCGGCCGACCTTGCTGCAAATAGGGCCCCGTACGGGCTAAGCGGGCATAGCCTCGCAAAATGAGTAAAAGAGCTAAAAATAGTAAAAGAAGAGGAAGCAGATGATTATTTATTTTTTGATCAATTTTTGCTGAGATCTATTCCTGATGGGTTTTGCTGGAAAAATACCGATTTATCCTTGAGTCACCGATTCGCATGGGTCCCCGCTGATTGTAGGTTGCGCCTTGACTTGAATTGATTCTCCGAGTGGGTACCGTCGGGATGTTTCCGGTGTTGATCTTTGGGTTGCGGCGACATGGTCGGAGTGGTGCGGCAACGGGTTTTACCTTTGTATGGGCATGGCCGCCCTGGTTCGGTACAGGTTTGGTACTGTTACGGTATGCTGCAGCATGTTCTGATTCTTTTCAAGGTTTGGGATTGATACGGTGCGTTCAGCGGCTCCAGGTATTGGTATTGCTCATCTGCGGGCATCCTGTCGTTATTTTTGTATTGGTACGGTACTGGACCAGTTTTCTGCAGTTTGGAACAATTGTCTGGCACAGTTCTGGTTCGGAACAGGTATGGTGCGGTTACTGAGACAGCATTCATGCGGGCTACCACAGTTCACTGTTGAGACGATCGGTATGGCCACAGTTCGAATTGATACAGCCGTTGGCTCAATACAGGCTTGGAACTGGGGCAGCATATTGCAGCTTGTTCCCCTTCTTTTGGGGTTGCTCGACCGGGAGCTCGTGGCGGTCCGGTATTATCGTTTCCCTTGGCAGAGAAGCTATGTTGCAGCCGGAACGGGGGTCGTCTGGGCGGCAACTTCCTGGTGCGTCACTCTACCTTGGTTTGGTATGGCAGGGTTGCTGGTCTGGGACAGCAATGGTACACAGGTTTGAAACAAGCACGGACTGACACAGCTATGGCGACGATGTGTTAAGGGATTGGAGTCGGGCTGGAATTGCTACAACTTATCTCTGCTCACCGGTATCAATCCGCCCAGGTTGCGGCAAGTCATTTTATTTTGGATTAATTATGGAACCGTCGGCGCGGCCACGAAATTTCGCAATGACACGACAACGGGTCTGGTATGGGACTGTCGAGACTCCCGTAGTGTTATGGTATCGATATGGACCTGGCTTTGAGATCGTCACTTGTTCTCGTTTCAGGATCGGAAATTCCTTGTAACCCCGTCTCTGGTTTGTTTCCCAGATTCATTCTCTCACCTGAGGAAATCAAGTGGCTCATAAGAACACACAAGAGGTGGTGTCCTTCGTCTCGAAGGAAAGCGAGCTCTGCACTTTGTTCTGGCTCGAGCTCCGTCATAAAACTTTGAGGCTGGACAAGCTTGCTTATTACTGCTTAGTAATTATTAATTCTTGACATACAAAGGGGGACTGCTTCACTCTACGCGCACGTCAGCCGGTCTAAACCCCCACTAACACCGCTGGTGGTTGAGGACCTCTGAAGCGGGCGCAGCGAG
Organism: Chara braunii; assembly: GCA_003427395.1. NCBI lineage: Eukaryota > Viridiplantae > Streptophyta > Charophyceae > Charales > Characeae > Chara > Chara braunii. Next base: position 340,853 of record BFEA01000306.1, on the reverse strand, counting down.
TGACAGGCACTGTTGCCTTTGGCTTCAGCGAGCAGTAGGCGCCCCTCCCCGGGTCCTCACAACGGTATTCACCAGTTCGCAGTAGCCGATGCAGATCCCAGGGCTCGATCCCTAGAGTTGAACCCGTGACCTGTGTATTTGTAACAGTTGGTAAACTGTCGTAGGGTCCCTAGGTAGCAGGGGTTCGATCTGTAGACCTGTCGAGTAGGAGTCTTAGTCAGGTCTAGAAGTCGTAGCTGTAGATTTCCTGAAGAGTCAACGTCGTAGCTGCTACAGTCCAGAAAGGTCAAGGTCGTAGCTGCTACAGTATTGAAAGGCCAAGTCTACGGCCTTCCGGAAGGTCCGAGTAGTGGCCTTTCGAAGTTGCCCATGTTTAGATTGAGGCAAGTGGGCAAGTGGTGGAGTCTACCCGTGCTGAGTCAGCAGTCCCAGTCCCAATCAGTCCTTGTCCAGTCAAGCAAGTACCGCATGGGACTGTGTGCACTACGGGCATGGGATAGGGCCAGACCAACGAGCTGCAAAAGTGTAAATCAAGAGGCATCGACCAGCCATTCATTCATTCCTGCGTGAGCCATGCGGAAGCGCTGTCACAACGACTTGTGCTAGGTGGTTTGCAGTGAGCCTGAAGACGAAGTGGGCGAGAGAGCAGGAGCGTAGCCATAGCGATAGGGTAGCAGCGGCCATAGGCGCCTTAGTTGTAGATAGAGTTCAACGTGTGTGTGTGTGTGTGTGTGTACAGAGTATCGTGTGTGGGATATCCAGGGTGATCTTGTGTGTGCGAACAGAGAGTTCTGTGGACGCTGTGACGCCATAGCCATTTGAGGTGAACTTGTATCTGAGTTGCGTTTTGTTTGTCATATCTCTGAGTTTTGAGAGGCGCCAGTATGCTGCGCACCTGCTTGCATGCATGAGAAGTGTGAATGAGAGCGAGTCTGATTGCACTTCCTTGTGATGCGGTTTAGACCGTGATAGTCAATATACATATGGAGTTTGCCTCCTTTCTTTGGGACAAACAAAACGGGTGCAGAGAATTCACATTCGCCAGGCTTAATCCATCCCTCGTCGATCATCTCATCGATCTGTTTTCGTAGTTCCTCAAACTCGCCGGATCCCATGGTATACACAACCCTTTGGAGGAACAACACCTTCGACCGACTCAATTATGTGTCGGACCGATCGCGTGGGAATTGCATGGGGTTTGGCCATAACTTTCAGAAATCGGTCGAGTGAGCTTTGGATGCTTTTTGGGATCGGCGGGGGCGGGGGATAAAAAAAGGGGTCACTTAGATCAGGTCGCAAGTACTTGGTGAAGGAAACCGAATATGAAGTAGAATCGTTTGGAAAAGAAGTACGTGTAGGGATAAAAGTAGATTTATCATGCAAAGTATAATTATTACCCGTCGCAAAAGTAGAAGGTACATGAGTAGGACGAACAACATACAACTGTTCATCCTCCTTATGCTTGCACCACTTTTTGCAAAATTGCATGGCATTAAGAAAAGTCACCGCGGAGTCAAGTTTCTCATCGAAGAGGACGGGATGCTCGTTCCCTTGTGCATCTTTGACCATGAAAAGTGGTTCCTTCCAGTTGGTTCATTCGCATTGCGACTGCAACCAGCTCAATCCGAGGACTGAGTCGAAGAGATACTTGTCAAGGAAATAGAAGTTCAATGCGGTAGTGATAGTCTTCTCTTAGTCAAAGGTAGTGCGCACACCTTCGACTGCATGCGTAGATGAGACAACCTCTTTGTTGCTTACTTGAGTCCGACAAGGGCTTCGCAAAGCCACTTGCTTCATCCCCAAGCCCTTTTTGCGTATCCCGTGTGGTGACATGAAATTAGTCGTGGCACCACAATCAATCAAGACACGGAGATAGTGGTGGTTAATGAGAAGTTTAAAGAAGATTAACTGCGTTGTCCCTTGAGCACGTCGTTGTTTCATCTCAGCCCAATGCTCTAGGTCATAGTGAAAGTCGACCTTCTTCGACTCCTCCCAAGGCTCTACATACAAAACATGACATTCATTACCCATGGAATCAGCAGAAAATGGGGCTTTAAGGGAGGATTGCTGGACCGTGACATGTTCCTTTGGAGAACTATCACTGACGGGTTCAGATTCCCTTATTGTAGAGTGTGGTGATGAACCCTCTATACCTGATTCAGGTTTCCCTGCAGCCTAAAGCATCCTTGGATCTTATGATTAGTTTTTTGGCAATGCAGGCAACCTCCTTTCTTTATCCTAGCCTTCCATTCAGCCTCATTGAGTCGGAGGTCCACCCAAGGTGTAGTACTTGCGTCCTCCGGATTGGTTGGGATTTTGGCTCCCCTAGGGAGTGCGACGAAGCTCCTTACTGAATTTCGGTTTTGGTTTCCCTTAGTGTGGGCAGTCTTTTTGAAGTTATCAAATTTTTATCTTCGTTATTGATCTCGGATTCTTGGGTGGAAGAGTAGGTTGTATCAGTGGCGTGTTCTTGGTCGTCGCCAAGAGTGGGGTTATCTGCTTCGGCCTCCCCTTCCACCTCCAGCGAGTCGAGTGCAGCAAGACGGTTGCTGCTACGAAACCATCTGCAAACAAAGGTTTTTTTGCTACTCGTTGTGGTAAGAACCTCCTGCCTCGATTGACTACATCCTTCATCAAGGAAAGCCAATCAGTGTAACCAAAGAAATCCCTGCCTAGGCGATTGGTGAAGTTGGTAGGAACCGTACATTTTACAACATCCAAGCACGAATGAGCTGTCAGTTCTAATAATACTGGTGTCGCAAAGAGTTTGCTGACATGCAATTGCAATTTGTGCATGGTGCCCTTCCACTTGTTGCGCTTATGTTCGTCAAGTTAGATCCTTACTCTAGCTGCATCATGTGTGTCTTTGTACTGCGCTGCTAGTATCTCTTCGAGAGCGGCAGCCGAGGTGACCTTGAGCCACTTCGGTAGATCGGTCCTTGGATATCCAGCTTGCGTAGCTTGGACTCCTAGGAAGCCCCTTATGACAGCCTCGACGTTTGTCCCTAGGATCAAGGACTGGTTCACTCTTTGAGTGCCAAGTACCTGAAACTAAGCTCTCATGGAGCTGACCAGGACTCAACATCTTCCTTGCCATCATATTTGGACGGTATCATCTCTGCCTTTTTGTCCGTGTATGGACTGCTACAGGTGGGACCAGCCATTGTTGGGTCCAATCTCAGGGCTGCAACAGTTGCATAATTTCTTGCGCTGTCGCTTGTAGCGGCAACGGAATCTGCACCTGTTGTAGGTCATCAAACTCAACGAAGAAGAATAAGGAGAAGAAGAAGGATTGAGAGGTGCAAAGGTAGAACGGTTAGCAACAAGAGGTAGGGGAAGAAAGCTTGAGATATGGGCCTGATCCATGATTGCCATCTGTTGTATCTGATCGCGATGCTCCTTGGCCATATCTTTCATCTAAGTACGCAGCCGACTCATGTCGTCGAGTAGCTGGGATTTTATACTCGGAAGCTCGCCGAGCAAATGGTAATCTACGAGGGCACGTTCGTACTTGACCGATCTTTCTTAACATCTGCATCAGGCATGGTTGACACTATTTTGAAAATTATCTCAAGATCTTCGGCGGTTGTTTTCCGCTTAGCCTCTTCCTCCTCCTCCTTGGCCACTTCCTTTTGATTGAGGGCCTGGTACAATGGTTTATCCTCATCATCGGCTGCATCCACTCGAGCCTTCAAAATATCAGAAAGCTTGGTTGCTGCCATGTTGGAACTACTAGATCCTTCAGTTGCCATTGCCTCTCTCTCTCTTCTCTCTTGTCCACACGTTGTGACAGGCATAAAATGGATTTTAGTAAAAGAAACAAACTGAAAGCACAAGAAGAGAAGGTAGAAAGAACTCCTAGCCGGTTCGACAAAATATTTGGACTAGAGAGCAACCAACAAAAATAAAATAAGATTATTCAGAAGAGAGTTCTGACTCCGCGTTTTAGTCCAGTCAGACCAAGTACGAGATCCCCTCTTTGATCAGCACCGTGAAAGTAGAGCAAAGTAAACTACAAGTAACAACATGGAGAATTGAGTGGTGTATAAGGTGAAGGTTAAGTATTGGATTGCGCGTCATCAGCCTGCAAAACATCTCAGTCGAGATCCCCTCGGCAGCAGGTGCTCTAATGAAAAAGAAAAGCAACGACTTCCAGGTAGAAAAGAGAGCGACACTGCGTCAACAGATTTGAGTCCAAGGGGCCCTTCTTGTTTGGGGCGGTCCCACTGAGTCCCTATGGGTCCCACGTAGGTTGCGGCCAAGTCCAAGCAAGAAGAGTACCACAAGGTCCTACTTTTTGCCTCTACTGAAAAATGAATTTCAACTTTACGAGAGAACCTACCGACTGCATCTATTCAGAATGAAAAGACAAAGCACTGTAGAAAGATATGGCATTCAAAGCGAGATACTTCATCTCTCCATCCATCAGGTCAGTAAGCAGTTTGCACACCAATGCACACAACCAAGAGGAGCAGGAAAGAGACCCATAAGTACCCCAACAGCACAAACAATACCATGCACGCACATGTGGGCAACCGTTAGGTGCACAACACTTACCTGAGAGGCCCGTACTCTGAGACGAAGAGATGAAGTATAACTCACCCCCCTTCCTCATATGGTCCTCCTAACCCTATTCACTACCTCTACATAAGTGTCCAGTCATGTAGGATGGTATGACTCCAACACCAAAGTCCACAACTGGATCCCCCGCCGATGCTGAAGAACAAAGTGGTAACTTGCAGTTCGTAGATGCATAATGGCTACCCCCCTCAAGATCGCCTACTTGAGGGATGCCCTTAAGTCACTAAGTGTCTCTCTTAGGTCAGATTCCAGGTGCGAGTGCCTCTTATTGTCACCTCTCTCGAATTGTCGAATGAAGTCCTCTTGATGTGTCTCATCACCACAAGCTCACTCTAAATCACCCTGGTCAGGTTCAATGTCAACTCAACACGACCTAACCAGGTGGGGGCAGCTTCTCTAATCCACGCTGCCCCACTTCCCACTTCGGACCAACCCGAACTGGTCAACCCTAACCACTTAGGTTAGGGTTAGGGTGGATAAGTCAATTCTCACCAGCAAGTAGAATCCGCTCTGATACCAATGTTATGATCCTGGGCAATTTCGAAGTACACAATCATCAGAAAGTACAATGCCGTCCAATTGCAAAAAGAAATGAATGAACTTGAGAGGAGAGAGAGGGAAAGAAGAAGAAGAAGAATAAAGAAAGAAGAAGAAGATGATGTACACCAGCATAGACCAATGATAATGCTCTCCTTCTTCGCCAACCACTCCTCCTCCTTATCTCGTCCCCTCTTATTCAATCAAGAAACAATAATAATAATGTTGAATGGCTGAACCAGAATCAATGTCTGAATCCCTCTTCTACTGCAGGTATCACATGAGGTCCACCATAGCCGTGGCACCCTCCTCCTTCCTCTTCTTGAAGGCCTAGGCTATGGCGGACTGCTAGGGCCTTGCCCTGATGTGCAGAAGACAACTCAAGCAGCTATGGCTGCTCGCTCAGGCTGCCATGCTCGACTCTGCCTCGAAGCTTCTTGGTGTAGCCTTACCCCCGTTGGGGCTTTCTTGCAGCAGCACCCACCCAAGTCATGAAGATGGCAACCACCATAGCCAGGTAAGTACCTCTGGCTCTGCCCATTCCTAGTCCTGGTCTTCTTCCTCCTCCTGTTCTTGCTCCTTCCCCAGCAGCGCTGCGCTCCGACCAGCGTGTCGCCAAACTCGCACACCGACAATGAGGAGGAGCACCTTGCTCCTACTGGAGATATAGCGGCCTGCTTGCCTCTTGGCGAGTGACTTCCTAGGCCGCGAGCCGTCCAAGCAACTGGTACCTCCTCCCTTTCGGAGGGAAACATCATTGCAGACTCTGATATTGCCGTACAGGCCCTGGACTCACACTTGTTGGACTGGTCTTGCCTAGACCTAGCCTACAACTACTGGGCGTCTAAAAATGCCAACTCTTGTCTTCTTCTGCTCGACCTTGAGTACCCGACCACATATACATCTACTTGGTGTGGTACCGGCCTACCTGCTCCTTGAGTGTTTTCCGCTGTTCTAAGTGTTGGGGGCCTCTTTCCCCGCCACTTGAGTGTTTTTCCCGCTGCAACCCTCAATGTCACGACCACTAGTAAGTACCGGCCCTTTGGGCCTTTCCGGACAACCAAGTGCCCTTGCGGGTCACACACATACTCAAGCTGACAAGCACTCAGACATGCATGCAGACCAGCAGGCATGCACCCAGACAGACTTAGAAAACTCAGCAACAAGTGGGAAACTCAGTAAGGCATACATTCCATGAGCAAAAGTCAGAAATCAGCTATGTCTCAGTCCGTGTTTGGCAGGTCATTTCAATTTGGTAACTGATACCACAGACCCCTCGCAATAGAAGGCTTGTATCGACAACAGTTAAGCAGCGTACTCTGGGTCATTGCAGAGCACCGAGCCTGCATTTCTTCCTCTTTGCTGATAAACAACTCTGGGTTCGGTATCCTTCGATGTTCTGAAGGGCTTCCCGGATTCTTCTTCTTTTTTATGTGGGTGATTTTCAGAATCTCATTCGGTGCCACGGGTTTGATCCTTGTTTCTTTGATCATCTTGTTGAGGACCTCTTGACTTGGGTTCTGTTCGCTTTGGAACCGCATCCTCTTTGATCCTGCTCCCGAGTCAGAAGGCGAGGCTGTGCCTGTGGCTGTTTCTGCGGCTGACCCTGAGGCTGAGCCTGTTCCTCTGGGAGTGGTCAGTAGATCGGACGACATGATGTGAAAGGGCTGGTCTGCGTGGTGATGAAGGATCTAAGAGCTTTTCCGGGGAGAGCGGGTTTAACCGGGGCTGATTCGATATGTGAGGAGGGAATTGACAGGTTTCAAGACACAGAGTTTTGGCAGTGATTCTTGCCCCACTTGGGGTCGGTAGTTGCTAGTATAGATACTGGATTCGAGCGAGTGATAAGCTGTTTTGTTTTTGGAAAGAGTTGCAATGTGGGAACAAGGGTTGTTTCTTCTGGAGCTGATCCGACAAGTTCCCGCTTTTGAGAATTCCAAGGAGGTGGATATGGCAAGTTCGACGGTAAGTAGCTGCTGCTAGTTTCCGATTTAATTGGTCGCAATCAATTTTAATGGAGTTCATATTGATGTGTGTTAATGTATAGATGATGTTTAATGTTCAAGGATGAGTACGAGGTATGCTCTAGATTATGGACTACTGTTTGATGATTATTTTGCTGAGGTCGTGCTCTTGAGAAGGGAGTGTTTGGGGGGGAGGGTGTAAAATGTTCGTGGGGAGAGGCCAGTGAGGGTATGGAATCTTTGGATGAATGGGTGAGAAATAGTGGGTGGAGACTGTTGATTGGTTAGGATAATGGTCGATGTAGATTGAAGGCTACTTGGATCTTACAATGTTGGGTGCTGGGTCCGTCAGAATCGTTAATTCGGGATTTGGAATTTTGGAGGAGGATGGCGAGGGTGTTCGTGAATTGGGGGGGGGGCGGGGGAATTACGGGATGGGTGGGAGTGGTGTAGGTCAGAGGGTGTGTGTAATTGTTGGACAAGACTGTGTTTTGTGGGACTGTGTGATGCAGTGTGTGGTGTTTGGTTGACGATTATTTTGGGGGGGGTTGCGAAGGTATGAGTGTAACGACGGGGGTTGAGGGATGGAGGTAATACGTGTATCAGTTCGGGGGTTGGATGATTGAGGCTGGGGTTGTGAGTTTTTTTGTTGGAGGTGGGAGACGGAGGGAATGGGCGATGTGTTGGGGACGCTTGGGATTGGGAGCGAGGTGGGATGTTGTGGGTTGAGTTGAGGTTGTATGGGGGCTTGGGGGGGGGGGGGGGGGGGGGGGGGGGGGGCTTGGGATTGGGACAATGTAGTTGTATGGATTTTGGGGGAAAATAAAGTTTGGGGGGTGTCGGGGAGAGATTGTGATGGAAGCGGGAGTTGAGTGAGAGGAAGAGTGAGGGTAAACTTGTAGGGGGAGTGAGCGATGTAACAACTCAAAGATTCTGGTCTATTGTTACATCGGGTGTTTCTTACATCTCCGATGGTATTGGAGTCGGATAGTTACCGATTGCTCTTCCTTTCGCTGTGGTGGATCACTAACTTCCTTGTCTATTACCTTCACCGCTGTTTGGAACTCGTCTTCCCTTGCACTTTGTATTTTTCCTCCTCGGTATTTCTGTTTTTGGCTACTTGTGTTCTCGCTGTCACGACCTTTCTCCCGAGCTTCGTACCTCCTCCGGTCCCTCTTTCTTCTCTTGGTGTTAATTGTTCCCTCGTGTCCTCCTCCACCACTTGTTAGGTTCGTGTCCCGATGTTCTTTCCTGTGTGCCTTGAGAGGACATTGTATGATCTCACTTGAGTTAAGGAAGCGTTTGTGTCGGCTTTCCTTTTTTTTGGAAGAGTACAAGATCGATGAAATTTCCCCTAGGTTTCTGCTGCCAACCCCTCGTTCGTGAGAACTGTAGATCCTTGTTTACGAGCGAAATTTACTTGAGTGGAGGGTCTGCACTTTCGTCGTTTCCGAAGAAAGGATGGTGGGTCTTTGTGACTCTTCTTGTGTATTCCGGGTAAAGCCTTCTCTCGATTCTCTCACCTCCCTCTTTGTTTTCCTCCTCTTCTCCTGCGGTAATGGAACTTCCCTGCGTGTCTGTTGTCATGCACATCGGCTTTTTCCTTTTTCACAAAAGGCGAAAACCCTCCCGACCATGTCACGCATGAGTAAACAAAACAAAACTGAGACTACTTAGAGACAACGCGTAAGTAATCCCACGAACTGGCGAGATGGACGTGGTTGCATCGTCCCTTCGCTGCTCTAGCCGGGTGTGCCAGCCATACTTTCCGCGGTCCCCTACGACATGATAGGTTCCCACAGGGCACAACTTACCTTCCCTAAGGGGTTGTCACCACCCTTAGGGGTGTATCCTTACTAAGCTACTGACCCACATGCAAAAGCTTTTAGATGCAATTGCAGAGGTAGGTCAACCGAGGGTGTTTGCTCGCTTCGCTAGTACAAATACGCTTGGTTAAAACGCCATATGAGCCCGAACGTGGTTCGTTTCCTAGGGCGCTGATCTCCTAGGTACGGAGCGCACATCGGTCGACTAAGACGGTTTCAACCAAGCGTGAAACTGACAAGTAATCCTAGTCCCTTTGACATATAACTCAAAAAAAAAAATACAATAATAAAATATAATTACATCAAGACGAATTGACCGTAGTCAGTAGGAACTTACATGCAAATCAACGTGAGTTGAAATGATAACTGAAGATAATCGATCATCAGAAGTTAAAACTGCAAACGCAAGATCAAAATAAATATCGACCAGTACAGGCAGAATTCGATAAAGTACTATAGATTGGGCCAACAAAAGTTGACTCAGACAATAATCTCAATCCCTCCAACAAAATAGTTGGACTGACTCAGTTTTGACTTATTGAGACGCGTTGCCAAAGTCATCCGATTTCATCCCTATATTGACCAAAGACAAACAAGAGTTGCACACCTTTTGTTTTTCCCACGAAAGTAGGTTTGAGCATAGTCGTGTTAATGGTAGAGTTTTGGAGTGAAACGTTCCGATCGTTCTAAGTTTGGCATGAACGGCATCTGCAACTATAACTTAGTTGTCATGTGGACTGGCAAATAATTCAAGCGAACCCGCTATTTTGGCTACTTGTCGACAATTCACATAGCCTAACCGTGGTAGATGGTCGACTCTAGGTTTTGTTGGTCGCCTTGTCCTTACCACTTCATTCTACCTACCTCGGGTCTGCACTTCTTATGGCGTGAACCCCAACCACGAAGGTAGTGCCTACTTGCACTCCATTCAAAACTAGTAAGTACATGAACTGGGCTTCTTATAACACCAGTTCCACATCCGATAGTGACACCTAAAAACGATCACTGGAAAGGTTGCTAACTCGGCTTCCTTTTGTGCGAGATTAGGGGAAAATCAAAACCTCCCCTCAGCAGACACGCGCCCAACTCTCTAGGAAGTGGTATGGGGTATCCCTCCTCCTCCCCTCGGTATAAAACTCGGATCTCAAAAGTCGGGTTGGCTCCACCGCGATACAACAAGGTACCCCTCGTAGTAAGGTCCACTCTTGGTCAACAACAGGGCCGACACCTAAAGCAACGAACCCCTGCCCCAGGTGCTTCCTAGAGAGAGGGTATTCTCGTCCTCCTTTTTCTAAGGTAACTTCATTGAACAAGAGTGAGAGGAGGCAAAGAATGAGAACCATTTGGATAGGTATAGACAACCAAGGTCATTCAGAATAGAGTGGGTAACCTCAGGATAAAGGCTAAGTCCAATTGACCTTATCTCCTTTATCCGAATCAATTTTTTTTTTTTTTACGGTGTTCATTGAATTTTCCCCCGTCAAAACTTGAGTCTATTGACATGCAAGCGGGTGAGACGGTGAAAGAAAACGATCCTTTTCTTTCCCAAGTAGACACCATCAAACGTTTTCTTTCGAAAGCTTTCTTCTACCTACCTGCACACCAAACCAAACAACAAGTTCAAGGAAACCAATGCAACCCCATACCTAAGTCAGACTTCGCCTTTCACATGCATGACTCGAACAACCTTTCTCTACCTTTTCTTTTGAACCTTAAAAACAAACAGGATCAAGCGTAGTGTGGGTTCACACAGGTGTGAAGAAAAGTTTGAGTCATTCAACTGACCTTGAGTGAAGTTTGATCCGGCTCACTCAAAAAGGCCGAGTAGTGTCTCAATCAAATAGAAGGTTAACCGCCGTCAAAATAAAAAATACGTGGTCCACGACTCTGCCAGTTGTGGTCCTTCCAACCAATTAACGACTCACGTCCTTCTCCACTGACCCGAACAGGCCAAGGTTGGACCCACTGAAAGGACTCAAGTGAGATAACCCTCGAAGAGGGTGCTCTCAAAAACAAGTCCCATGTGGTCCCAATGTCTCGGACGGCCCCAATGCAGTCCCAACTGCACTACCATGGACTGTCTCAAATCAAATCACAATCCAAACCACAAGCTGCGCTCCTTTTTTTATTTTGGGTTTGGGTGTCTTGCACTTCTATTTAGTATGTATGATGAACTTCAATAAAAATACGCTTTGGATGCAAAAAAAGCCAATCAAAATTGATGAAAATAAGAAAAATGCTTATTAAGAAAAAAACACAACATATTGAAAAAAGATTTCCGTATACTATTTTGTTTCATTGTAGTGGTTTGACTAGCACCTTCCATCATCGCGTCCCACTTGGAGTAGTTCCAAATGTGGGAGCAGCAACCTGCATACGCCCCAAAATCACGAACCTTGAGTTGGTTCCAGCTGGTCCCAAAATGGTCCGAGGTAGTCCCACACTATTGTCGCGGCACCGGACGGTTCCAAAACGTCAAAACACTTGCACCACACACTCCAAAAAATAAAGGTGGCCCTTGGTGAAAAACCGCAAGTGCCGCAAGCCCCCTATGACCACCGCTGCGTGCACTCACTCCAAGTAGTTCAGCTGGTCCCCGCTCCAAATTGCATGGTCCCAAATGTGCACCAGTGCCAGTCCCACCTCTAGACCACACTGAAATCCGCCATAATCAGCACATACCGCAAAATAATAAACAACAGTGAGACCACCGCTCGCTGCGCCATCAAAACTGGTATCACGGCTGCCCCACACCACCACTGCCTGGCCACACACCAAAATGACGGGTTCACTGCGCCGCAAAATATCGGCAGCACTTCCCCTCAAAATAGTGCTCTCGATGCACCAAAATTTCGCAGCACGACCCCACTGAAAATGTTGCCTTTGCTGCACCTCCGAATGGGCAGCACTTCCCTTCCAACGCTTCTAGTGCACCGAAATTTTTTTGCACCATGACCCATCAGATCTTCCGTCGTTGCCGCGCCGCAAATCGGACAGCACCTCCCCATACACACACCAATGTTGACACTGATGCTGACGCCTCACCGGAAAATCCGGTGACACCTCCCTTCAAAATGTTGTGTCGCTGCTGAAAAATCCGGCAGCATAACCCCATTGAGAGTGCCGCCTGCCACCCACCGTCGACGCCGTCATTAAATTAATGAAATTATGGACTCTGGAAAAATCCAGGTCGAGAACTCCAGTTCCCGCAACTTGGAACAAGGTCCCGGTCCAGTGGAGTGGACCCAGAGACCGTCCCACAGGGCCAGCACCAGCCTGAGGGTGGGGCAGAGTGCACCCAGCCTCAGCTATGGCAGCCCTCCTCCTCCTCCAGCCTTCCTCTGCAGCAGCTCCGACAGACCTCCCTCTAGTGCTACTCTACAAGTAGAGTGGACCCAGATACCGTCCCACAGGGCCAGCACCAGCCTGAGGGTGGGGCAGAGTGCACCCAGCCTCAGCTATGGCAGCCTCTGCAGCACCTCCGGTAGACCTCCCTCCAGCGCTACTCTACCAAGCAGCACTTCCACCAGCACTGCTTCTTCAAGCAGCGATTCCTCCAGCTGCTCGAATGAATGAAACAGCTGGGGGAAGAGCTGCCTTTATACCGTGGAAGCAGTCTTGCTCCAGGACTAAGGCTCATCTTGGGCCCGTGATCCTGATGATGGGATCAAGAGCCAAAATTAACTGAGCCTGGTAAGCCCTTTTTTTTTTTTTTTCCCTTTTCTTGCAGCCCGTTCACTTTAAACGAACGGGCACAGGTCACATTCACAGCCAGACACACACACACACACACACACACACACCCTGAACGCACCTAGCCACCACCGCGGCCACATACGTGGCCGTTTCCCCCTCAACCCCTTTATTTTTCCCTTCATGGGGGCAGCATGCCGTTCAAAACGAACGGCCGCCCCCTTAGTCATTTCACAGAGTCGAACTAGAGTCAAGCTCAATAGGGTGTTTTTCTCCCCGTCGATTCTCCCAGGTCTATTCCCTTGCCTGTGCGCCTGTATCTGGCCAAAAGCACCACCCGATTCAGGCGCGTACACTGATAGGAAGAGTTGACGTCGAAAGATTAAAAAGCAACATCGATATGAACATTTGGCTGCCATCAGCCAGAAATCTAAAAAGAATCTAACAATAAAAAAGAACAACCAAAAAAAACTTACCTTCCAAAAGAAATGGCTGCCCGTGAAAAACTGGTGTTGCAGAGGACTCGTTACTTCTGCCACTTCAGTACCCCCCGGCTGGCGGGTGTCACTGATTTCAGCCGTGCAATCTCGATGATTGGGTGGCCAAAATCGGCCGCGCCCAACACTTGGCTGCCCCCAAAGGAGCTATCCCAGTGGGCCGAAATCGGCCTCGCCCAACACTTGGCTGCCCCGAAATCGGTCCCGGTGTCCACGGTGTGTCAGGCTGGCATGTTTACTTACCAGGCTATCTCCTGCTTCTAATAAAGCAAGAGCGGCCCTTCTATATGAAGGGCTTTGTTCCCAGTAGCCCGTCTGCCTGTGGTCGGGCAGACCTTGCCTGCATGCCCCTTTTCCCATTTTTGGCTGCCCGTCCATGGCTCGAACGGTCACCCAATCGGGGAGGTCACAACATCGGCTTCTTGGCCCTCTGTGTCGAGTCGAACCCCGCGGGCCCAGGAAAAAAATAGGCTTCCTATTCTTCCAGCACGCGGACCCATACCCGGCGTGGCCGCTTGTTTTAGCCTATTTAGGCCCTGAATCGCGCGGCTGCTATTTTAGGTGGGATAGGTCTAGCTTTAGCATTCCCACGACCGCGTGCCTCTGCGGCCCTATGGGAAGAGGCTGGTCACACTGCCGGTTACCGCCATTACTCTCAGACGCCACAAGTGTCCGGACTAAGGTTCAGAAAAGTTTGTCTCTCAGTCATAGGTTAGTCTGAATAAACTTTTGTCAAACGGCAGTATTAAGTCCCTCAATACGACGAAGTGGTCGGACAGCGTCCGACATTGGAAAACATGAGCAGATACTCTTGTAAGGGTTTCTTCTCCGACACCGCTTCGTCGTCGGGCAGCGGTTTCCCTTTGGTGGTCTTGTCTTTCTCAATGATGGTGATGGTGCACGGGCGTGGCATGTCCTTGCTCACGTTCGCGATTTCCCTCCCCGAGAATTTGAATGGTTGGTTTCCCGCTCAGCGGGGGCCGACCCTGTCGCCGGGCGCCGGGTGGGCAAGGCTACCGTGCTGTGGGTCGGGCGCGAAAAAGTTTGGCTTCTGCGTTAGCGCTAACCTGGGGTGCTAGCGCGAAAATCTTTTTGGTTCTTCGTTTGTTGTCCTCTTCTCCCTCTCTGCCTGCCAAACAACAATGATAATTAATAATCATGCTAATGCAAACCTTGACGGTAAAACGATGGGAGTTACGTAGGCTCACATGTGGCGTCTTTGTGCTCAACTCTTCCCAGTCTGTTCTGTCTCAGGTAACCATGGTTTCATCTTTGTATCCGCCGTACAACTCGGTGAGAATTTTCAGATTTGGGGAATTTTTTTCACGTGTTGTGAGGAAGGAGGCCTGGTGCTGTGTCAGCCAACTCTGGAGATCTCTATCATAAAGGCAAAAAAAAAAAAAAAGGAAAGGCGGCTCGGTTAGGTCAGTGGTAAATTCCCCGGTCAGGGAGCAATCGATGCCAATCAATGGTATGCCACACATCAAGCACCCATTGGCGACTATTTTTGTTTGTTTTTCCCTTTTCCTTGTTTTTTTTTTTTTTGGTCTCTGCAGATGTGTAAGGGGGGTAGGGTGTGGTTTGGTGGTGAGCAAGGAAGCCCCAGAAAAAAGTTCTGTCTCACTCTGTTGGGCCACAATGAAGGCAGGCATTTTAGCTCTTGTGGAGCTTAGGGGCACCGCGCCCTTTTTTTTTTTACATTCTTTTTTGAACAGGTCTGGCTCCCACTGAGACTGGTGTTTTATTTTGTTCAAAGAATAAGAAGGAAAGCAGGAGGCACATGGGGTATGATGAGCTCTGCTGAGCACAGACCACAGAACAGTAGTTAATTAGTTTGACTGATTTCTTTGCAATCATCACCTTTGCAGGGAAATGTTCTGGCTGCAATATTGACAAACTACAAAGTTGATGTCAATTGGCTTTTTGAGGGTAAGGTGCACCCGTAAAGGATCCCCTTTTTCCTTTTTTTTTTCCTTTTTTTTTTTGGCAGGTGATAGCGTTGTGAAGCTTGTGATACAAATGTGTTGTACCAGGGGAGACAGTGGTGGTGTGTGGATTTGCATAAGGTACACACAATGGGGAGGGAAACAAATGCGGAGGGATGTAGAGGGTTATAGTACCGTGAGACCAATTTATCTGCGGCAGGTTGTACTGCCTCCGATGACTGCCTATTGTGATGATGATGTGGTGACATGAGGAAGACATTGAGAGCATTCTTCTTCTTCTTCTTCTTCTTCTTCGGTTTGTCCAGAATTACCATCACTTAAAAGTTGTGAAGCAGGTCGCAAAAACTCTTTCCAAAATGAAGCTGTGGGCTCACGGGGAAATTGGAGATGATAGGACTGCGACCGTTAGGTTACCTATAGTTAATTATGAAAGGCTCTTCTCCCCCTTCTTCTCCCCCTTCTCCTCCTCCTCCTCCTCCTCCTCCTCCTCCTCCTCCTCCTCCACCTGGGTGATATTGTAGGTTCAAATCCTACTAAGCCTATCTGGATTCTGGGTGTATAGCGTAGTTGGTAGAGCATTGAACTCCTCCTCTCCTTCGTCTTCCTCTTCTCCTCCTCCTCATCCTCTCTTTCGTCCTTCCTGTTCTCCTCCTCCTCTCCTTTGTCCTTCCTCTTCTCCTGCTGCTGCTCCTCCTCCTCCTCCTCGTCCTCCTCTCCTTTGTCCTTCCTCTTCTCCTCCTCCTCCTCCTCCTCCCTTCTCCTCCTCCTCCTCCTCTCCTTCATCCTTCCTCTCCTCCTCCTCCTCCTCCTCCTCCTCTGCTTCTGCTGCTTCAGCCTTCCTCTTCTTTTCCTCCTCCTCCTCCTCCTCCTCTGTTTCTGTTGCTTCTCCCTGCTCCTCCTCTTCCTGCTTCTCTTCCTCCTTCCTCCGTCCTGCTGCTCCTCTTCCTCCTAATCTCCTTCGTCCTTCCTCTGCTGCTTCTGCTTCTGCTTCTGCTGCTTTCTCTGCTACTGCTTCTGCTTCTCCTGCTTCTCCTGCTTCTCCTGCTTCTGCTGCTGCTGCTCCTCCTCCTCCTCCTCTGCTTCTGCTTCTACTGCTTCAGCTTCTGCTTCTACTGCTTCAGCTCCTCCTCCTCCTCCTCCTCCTCCTCTCCTCCTCCCCCGCCTCTGCTTCTGCTCCTCTCCTCCTCCTCCTCTCCTCCTTTTCCTCCTCTGCTTCTGCCCTCCTCCTCCTCTCCATCGTCCTTTCCGTCCTTCCTCCTCCTCCTCCTCTCCTTCGTCCTTCCTCTTCTCCTCCTCCTCTCCTTCACCCTTCCTCTTCTCCTCCTCCTCCTCCTCCTCCTCCTCTGCTTCTGCTGCTTCACCCTTCCTCCTCTCCTCCTCTGTTTCTGTTGCTTCTCCCTGCTCCTCCTCTTCCTGATTCTCTCCCTCCTTCCTCCCTCCTGCTCCTCCTCCTCCTCCTAATCTCCTTCGTCCTTCCTCTGCTGCTTCTTCTTCTGCTTCTGCTGCTTTCGCTGCTGCTGCTTCTGCTTCTCCTGCTTCTGTTTTTCTGCTTCTGTTTTTCTGCTTCTGCTTCTTCTGCTTCTTCTGCTTCTTCTGCTTCTCCTGCTTCTGCTCCTCCTCCTCCTCTCCTTCGTCCTTCCTCTTCTCCTCCTCCTCCTCTCCTTCACCCTTCCTCTTCTCCTCCTCCTCCTCCTCCTCCTCCTCCTCCTCTGCTTCTGCTGCTTCACCCTTCCTCCTCTCCTCCTCCTCTGTTTCTGTTGCTTCTCCGTGCTCCTAGTCTTCCTGCTTCTCTTCCTCCTTCCTCCCTCCTGCTCCTCCTCCTCTTCCTAATGTCGTTCGTGCTTCCTCTGCTGCTTCTTCTTCTGCTTCTGCTGCTTTCTCTGCTGCTGCTTCTGCTTCTCCTGCTTCTGCTTCTTCTGCTTCTCCTGCTTCTGCTTCTTCTGCTTCTCCTGCTTCTCCTGCTTCTGCTCCTCCTCCTCTGCTTCTGCTTCTACTGCTTCTGCTTCTGCTGCTTCTGCTCCTCCTCCTCTGCTTCTGCTTCTACTGCTTCTGCTTCTGCTGCTTCTGCTT
>BFEA01000306.1:271015-282879 GCA_003427395.1 Chara braunii | reverse complement strand
AGCATGGGCACCTCTCATGCTCAAATGAGAGTTGCGGCCTACACCTCCAGCTTATATAGGCTGGAACAGGTGCACCGCCCAACCTCTAGGCCCCTCCAAGTGCCTCTAGGTGGAGCGAGGTACCCCAAAGGCCAAATTTTCGGTTTTGGCCTCTCCGGGGGTACCCGGGCCTCATTCTGGTCAGGTGCATGCAGTCCGAGAGGCTGGTACCCTCTCGGACTACCCCTTGGCCTACCCCGGCCTCCTTTTTACTTCAAAAAGTGCTGCCTTTTGGGGTACCCTTACCCAAAATGCAGCCTTTACTGAACATTGAGGGCCTAGAGGCCCGTTTTTCGCCTTTTTCCTAGTCTAGGCCTCTTGTAAGTAGGCCGTTACATTTTCGCAAGTGGCGGCACAAATCTCAGCCTTGGATTTGGCTGAGATCCATGGTTTTCATCATTCCGAGCTTCTCCCAAGCCCCCCTTGCTCCAAATTTGAGTCTTTTACTTCATCTTTCAATTTTTTGATGTACCTGGCCCATACCTTGGGCCACATTCGCAGTTTTGTCTTGTTCCTCTCTTTGTTTTCCCTCCATTTTGCTGCCAACTCATTCCGGAGCTAGCCGTTTTGTGTCAGCCCACAAAAAACGGCTAGATTTCCTCCTCCACAAGATCAGATTTCAGATCTAGGGCCCAAAAATGAGTCGGCCAACTCACATCAGCATTTTCCCTTATTTTTGCTGCTTAAATTCAGATATTGCAGAGATAATGCCCCAAGGACCTTATCTCTGCAATCCGGACTGCCCTCCTAGGATCTAGGAGGGATGAGGTCATCATTGAGACCTGCCAGTCTCTACCGCTGCAGTCCCAACCTGGCGGCACTTTTTCCTCCTCTCATTCCTCCTCCTTAGTCTCATTCTTCCCCTTTTTCTCCCCTTTTTCTCTCCTTCCTCCCTTATTTCTGTTGGGCCAAGTGTCCAACAGCTGTTTCTCCTCTTTCTAGCTGTTGGACTCTACCCAAGGTCTGATTTTGCAGCCGGCATATGGTCGTTACACCTCGGACTGCAGTAGTGGCACCCCCGGGGTCCAAGGAGGCTCCTTTTTGCTGTCGTCGCTTCCAGTTTGATACCCCCTTGCTCCGATTTTCTCCAGCCAGCCTTCTCTCCACGTGGAGCCTTCGGAACTTTGTTTTTCTTGGCCTGGCTGGTCCGGAATAACCCGGACTGCTGGCCAGCCTCCTCTACCTCTATCGCCCCCCCTCTTTTTCCCCTCGGCACCTCCCGCCGGCGCTTGCCGCGGCGGCACTCATCATTTTCATCCGGACCCCTGGCCTGGGCGGTCCCGTCCACCTGATGTCATGCTACTTTATTTTTGTTGTCGTCGCATTTGATCCAGGACCCCCTTGGGTTGCCCCAGGTGCCCTCCGTTTTTCCCGCCTCGCGCCTGTCTTCTCCGTTTTGTCGACTATCCCTGTCGGCGGCTCCTGACACTTTTTATTCCGTCGATACCCAATCTACTAGTGGTTCCGGTGGTGCCGCCATTTTATCTAGGCCCACGCGGTCCCTGGCACTTCGGCCTGCCTGCATTACGTCTTTCCCTTGGTCTCACGCGGTTCCCGGTACTTTGCCGTGCCGGTACCACGCCGTCCCTTGGTCCCGCGTGGTCCCCGACGCTTTGTCCTGCTGGTACCACCCCGTCCTTCGATCCCATGTGGTCCCCATGCGGGATCCTTTGTTTGGACTAAGAGTTTGTACCCGAGTCTGACTGTATAAGCGTAAATAGGGGTCTTGACCTTAATATTCTTTTGTTTGTCTGCTTTCCAAGCCCATTCTGCTTGGTCAAACAGTAAGTTTCGTACTGCTATTTCCGGTCTGAAGATGATCTTAGGCCACGACCCTATTACTGGCACTTCCTCAATAGGAAGAAGTCCAGCAGTACCGATTCCACATCTTTGTTTAAAATAGAAACCATCCCTTGCCCGGATGCCGAGATCGGAAATGAGGTGAAGGCGGCTGTGCTGTTCGGCCCTGGTACCATGTGGGAAAACTGAAATGCCCGTGATGGTATTAACTCCTGTACCTTAACTCCCCATTTCCCCGTCCTCCATGGTAGCACTTCTTTCAAGATATCTTTCCAGGCTTGTGGAATCAAATTGATAATATACTGAAGGTTTGTACCTCGCTTGTGGCCCCCCTTCAGCTTTGTGCTCAGCTCTTGTTCAGTCATCCATTATTTCCTGTCTTCATTCCAGATGTGACTGATTTTCCATACCCCATTTTTCACCCAAGATAGCCATCTGTGGTCCAGTTGCATTGGGTTATCCCCCTCATCTTTTACCCATTGGTTGCCGAATAGTGGTTGTCTTAAAACCTCATCTTTAGACTGTGGCAGCCTGATTTTTGTTGGCATCATGTCCCTCCAAAGCTGGATCAAGGCTGCCCAATAAGGGTTATGGTGAGTCGCTTCATTGGTTCCAACTCCTGCTCTGCGCCTTCTCCGCCCTGACTTGGGACTCCACCCCTTGGTCATTACCCAAAACAATCCTGTCATATCTTCCGGTGAAGCTATAGGGGTCGGCGCTCTAATGCTGTCCAGGGCCAGACTGTTCCAAGAAGTATCCGGTCTCATCAGGAGCTTGATTATCCACTTAGTCTGCAGGGCCCTTGTTTCTTGTCTCGGGTCCATGATCCCCAAATCCCCGCACGCCGGTTTCCACGTTATGTATTTCCAGGCTATCTGAGGAATGCATCCCTCCCTGTTAGGATTGGCCGTCCATAAATAGGATCTGGCCTTGCGGTGAAGTGAGTTGATTCAAAATTTTTTCTTTTTCTGAAATTTCCAATTTTCGTTGTTCTTTTGTTTAAGGGAGATTGGGAGAACTACTGAACTCGCAAAACTCGGGATTTTTATTAATTACTCGATTTTTTTTTTTTTTTTCCTCTCTGCAAAAGTTCAAACTTTTCTTTTTGATTAGTGGCTCTTTATTTGGGCGATTTATCCCACCCACCCCTCCCCACCTATGTTGTTGCCCCCTCTGGTCATATCTTCTCTATCTGTCTCCGAGTACCCCCTGCAGCGACATTGATGAGTTGCCATGTCAGCAGGCCACGTCAGCAGGCCATGTGTTCCATGCCCAGTTGGGCGGTGTACATATAAACTGAGGATCCGCAATGTGATAAAAAGTACTGAATGGACAATGCAGTGCAAGTGGAATCTGAACAAGCAATGTGCATTCCGATACATACAAAATGGTGCTTTATAGCGCAGGGAAGACTTTAGATACAAGTCCTGACCTGACCGGGACTGACCTCTATCAGTAGTGCAAGACAATGACTAGCCCAATCAATGTTGCAACGCAGACCAAACATACAGCATGCTCATCACAAGGTGTGAAGGGGCCTGGCCAGGTCCAGACATGCACAAACGAAGAGGAGGGGATCAGACGAAGAGAGGAAGGGGGAGATGGGAAAGTCGTCACCAAGTCTCGTTACAAGTCCCAAATAATCCCTCTTCAAAATGTCTGAAGTCCAATGTCGAGTCTGGATCCAAATGTCACCAAGGTCTCTCTCTCTCTCTCTCTTTGTAGTCTGCTGATGCAGTGAAGTCAGATAGCGAGAGGGTGAGAAGGAGATGGTGGACTGAGAAGAGGAAGAAGAAGAACTCTCTCTCTCTCATGTGCCAGGTACTAACCTGGCTGCAGGTAAGTCTCCCTGGCCTCTGCCCAATCTCTCTCTCTCTCGTACTACTCTAGTTCCTATGGCGCCCAGCGCTGAAGACTACTGCTAACGCTACTAGCGCCCAGCGCTGAAGACTACTACTAACGCTGCCACTACTACTGCTGCGCTCCTCCAGAGTGCTGCTGCCAAATCCTGAAGACTACCTCCTGCCTCCTGAACTGCACGTGAAGTGCCTGGGAAGTACCTAGGAACTACCTGCCTCCTACAGGGGGGGCCAGTCTTATATAGTGCTTGCCCGTCCAGGAGGCTGCTCTTGCCAATGCCAAAACGTGCCAGACCCTGGGGTTGAAGCTCAAACAAAGGTTGTCTTGAAAATAGGCCAAAAATGGCTTGAGTTAAAACCCTGGTCTGGTGCCTGAGTTTCAGGGCGGTTCGAACTGATGAGGGCCTGAAAATGGCCCTCGGTTTCAAGCTGAAAACACTCAAGGCCGGAAAGGCCCCGGTTTAGCCTGAAACGACACAGGGCCCGTAGGCCCTTGTTTTCAGGCTTTCGACACGGGGCCTGTAGGCCCTTGTTTTCAGGCTTTCGGCCTGAAAACGTCACGGGCCTGAAAGGGGGCCCGTGCAGCTTGTTGCAGGCGCAGCATGTAACACCACGTCAGCATGCCACGTCAGCATGCCACGTCAGCAGACAGCCGCGCCACGTCAGCAACCACGTCAGCAGTCCTCCCGCCTGGTATATGCTCACGCGCTTACAAACAGCCGGCATGGATCAGAAGTCCCGGGAAACTGTCGAGGCCTATCAGGCCCAGATGCTGGCTTTGATTACCGAAGCCAATAAACGGGCGGATGAGGTAGCAGCCGCAGAGAAGAAGAAGGCAGAGGATGCCGAGAAGGCACGTCTGTTGGCAATCGAACAGCAACGCCAGCAATACGAGGCAGCAGCAAAGGCTGCCGATGAAGAACGAAATCAACGACGCGAAAAGATATTCAACGGAGAGCGAGCTTTGCTCACAATGGCAGCGGACTAGCGAGCCGAGGCCGAGAATGGTAAGATGGAAGAGAGTGAAAGCAAGATCGCTCTACTCCTCTCCCATTTCACAGATCGCCTGGCAACGTGCATTGCACAGCAGGAGGACATCCACAACCTCTACTCCTCTCCCATTTCACGGATCTCCTAGCAACGTGCATTGCACAAACGGGCATTTAATTAAGTCAACAGCCGCCTCCAGCAGCTGGAGCAACGACCCGTCACAGCCCCTGTTGCCAGCTCCTCCAACACCTCCGATCGCCTCAATGCAGTGGAGATCGACGTTGGAGCCCTAAGGGACGGCGCGCAGCTACAGCAAACCGCCACACAACAACTGGAGCAGCGGATGTGTGCTGCCGTCGCCAACCCGAGTTCGGCACCGAGCGAGACGATTCC
Source organism: Chara braunii (assembly GCA_003427395.1). NCBI lineage: Eukaryota > Viridiplantae > Streptophyta > Charophyceae > Charales > Characeae > Chara > Chara braunii. The sequence goes on along the minus strand of BFEA01000306.1, from coordinate 277,798 downwards.
AAAGTTCGATGGTTAGGAGATCTTCTGCGATTCGTCGAAGACGGACCCGATTCCATGGTTCGGCAAGTTTGAACTCAAGTTGCAGCTACATCACGTCAGCGACGACAAGAAACACTCGTACGTAAACTCCCGGTTCGGGGGCGCGTGCCAAGCATGGTTGGACAATCTCTTGTCCAAGTACGGGGTGGTAACTACCGACTTGTACACCAAGATCAGTTGGGATGATCTAAACGCGGCGTGGCATAAGCGGTTCCAAGTAGAGCCGCCGGAAATGGACAAATTGTTGACCTTCGAACAAGGCATGTTGCCGAGTTGACTGGATTGTCGAGTACCAATGCTGGACATCCGTCCCAGACATTCAGATGGGCTTCAAGGACGTCAAACACTACTTCATCACGAGGTCGTGTCCGGCTCACGAGGTCGTGTTCGGCGTTGGGCAATTCCTTGACTCACGTCGAGGACACCCTGATGACAACGACAGAGCTTTTTGACAAGGTCGCGCAGATCATTGTCACGAACAAGGAGGCCAAGAGCCTCAACCGTTCGTCTGTGACAGGCCCGAGTAGAGATCAACATCGGCTGAAAGTGGTCGTGGTCACGACAGCAACGCCAACCGACCCTTCTAGTGAGGCCCTGTCTGCCAGTGAAGAGGACAGACTCGCAGCCGCCCGGGATGGTGGCCGGCCAGGCAAAGGCCGAGGACGCGGCAAGACGAAGACGAACACCGCATCTATCCCCGGGCCCGGCGCAGCAGCTCCAACCCCATGGTCCCACTACGGTCTCTCCGAACATGCGTACAAGCTACGCATGAGATTCCGCTATTGTCTGTGGTGTAACAGTGATCTCTACGGTACAGTGGGTTGCCCGTCGAAAGGCAAGGGCAAGTTGGGAAACAGAGCACCATCGGGAGTGAATCGACGACACTCTCAACGCCTTCGGAACCGGTCGCTTCGTGGGTGACTGCCCTTCATTCCGAGGCACATGCGGAAGTCGATAGTCCTCTTCTATATTCTTATGAGGGCTATGCTGCCCGGTTCGTTCCTAGGCTGGGTACTCATGCTCAAGGACAAGAGTTGTGTGCGGCATCTTCTCCGTTCGGCAGCGGCGACTTATCGTCTTCAAGTGGTTCTTCACGCGAGTTCAACATAGAGGTCTTGGACCCGCTCACATTAGAGGATTTCGCATGGCTTCCTCTCCTGACCACGGGCGGCTTGTCGGGACCGCAATGCGCAGCATTATGCGCTCATCTCTACATGTATCTATCCTTCTATGCACCACCAACTTCGCCGACGGATGGCGAAGCTGCGGTGGGGGACATCCTTGCGTATGTTACCAAGGTGGCCCACGAGTTTTGCAAGCAGCGGTACGATGACAACAATGCACCACTCCTCTATGTCCGCATCCGAGTTGGGCAAGCGTCCTGCAGCGCTTTGCTGGATAGCGGCGTCACTCGCAATTTCATGAGCCAAGCCTTTATGCAAAGGGCTGGCCTTGGCGCACATTCGGAGGAAGGCAAACCCGACGGCGACCAAGTTGGCGGACGGAAAGACGCAACAACTTATCGACCGTTACATCGAGGCCGTACCAGTGTATTTCGCACCTCATGCATGCGAATCGCTGACATTCGACATTTTGGACATGGACTTCGATATCATTTCGAGAATGCCTTGGCTTGCAAGTGTGGATCACACGGTCAACTTCCACCGGTGGACTCTTACCGTTCAGGACGCCTTCGGCGCCGAAGTGCCGTGTACTATTCTTCTTCCTCTCCCTTCAACCCGGTGCCAAGTGGTGACGGCCAAGTCGTTCCGTGCTACTTGCGCTTACAAGCAGCTCGACGAGATAGGCCTATGTTTCCTACGGACCGTCGCAGTAGCCGATTCTTCCCCCACAGACTTGTCTTCAGACCCCCGTGTGGTGCGGTTGTTTGACGAGTTCACCGACATCTTCGAGTCACCTACCGGTGCGATGCCGGATCGGCCGATCTCTCACAAGATCATTCTTGAGGCCGGTGTCGTGCCTCCGAAAGGCTGCATTTATCGCATGAGCGAGGAGGAGCTTACGGTCCTCCGCGCACAACTCAATGACTTGTTGGACAAACGCTGGATCCGCCCTAGTAGCTCCCCATATGGAGCACCGGTTCTCTTCGTACGAAAAAGAACAAGGATCTACGATTGTGCATCGACTATCGCAAGCTCAACGCGCAAACCGTCAAGAATGTGGGGCCTCTTCCTCGTATTGACGATCTCCTTGAGCGATTGAGTGGCGCGAAGTACTTTTCTAAGTTGGATTTGAAGTCGGGACATCATCAGATTTCGATCTGGCCGAACGATTGCTATAAATCCATGTTCAAGACACAATATGGGCATTTTGAGTAGGTGGTCATGCCTTTTGGCCTCACCAATGCCTCAACGACCTTTCAAGCGCCAATGACCAACGAATTCTGTGCGATGTTGTACCGGTTCGAGCTGGTCTACTTAGACGACATTCTCGTCTATAGCTGGACATTAGAGGACCATCTGGAGCACCTTCGACGAGTGTGGGAGACGCTCTGCCGCGCCAAGTACAAAGCCAACCACGACAAGTGCGAATTTGTCCGACAAGGGCTGGAATACTTGGGCCACTTTGTCAGACCGGAGGGCATCAGTCCATTGTCAGACAAGATTCAAGCCATCCAAGAGTGTCCGGAGCCGCGGAACGTCACGGATGTCCGTTTGTTCCTTGGCCTTGCCGACTACTACCAACGTTTTATCAAGGATGCTTGAAGATCGCGGCGCACTTGACCAAGCTTCAATGCGAGGATTGGTCGTTCGACTTCGTGGAGGATGCGCGGGAATCATTCTTGGCTTTCAAAGCCGCATTATTGTCCGCGGAGGTCTTGCGAATCTACGACCCGCTATTGCCAACACACGTCACTACGGATGCGTCCGGCTATGGCATTGGTGCCGTCCTCGAACAACACGATGGCGTGGACTGGCACCCGGTCGAGTACTTCAGCAAGAAAGTGCCCATCGTGCACTCCATTGATGACGCACGCAAGGAGGAGCTCCTAGCCTTCGTCCACGCACTCAAGCGGTGGTGGCACTTCCCCCTTGGTCGAAGTCAATTCCGATGGGTAACGGATAACAATCCGTTGGTCTTCTACAAGACCCAAGACACCGTCAATAGCACCATCGCCCGTTGGATGGCTTTCATTCACCAATTCGACTTCTTTCCTGATCACATTCCGGGGAAGTCTAATCGTTTTGCGGATGCTCTTTCACGGTGTCCGGATCATTGTACCGCAGCCTATTCGACCTTCGAGATTGGCTGCGGGACAGTTTCATCCACGGCTACCAAGCCGACCCCGAGTTTTGCGACAAGTACGCGAGTTGCTCCTCTCCTAATCCGGCGCCTTCTCACTTACCGGATCCAAGAGGGGTACTTGCTTGTCCACATGCGGGGGAAGGACCTTCTTTGTGTATCGAGTGACTCTCACTTGCGTACACGGCTTCTTGGCGAGTTCCACGATGCTCCCGCCACCGGACACTTTGAAGTCAATCGAACGATTGGCTGACTTCCTGAGCGCTTTTGGTAGCCCGGCCTTCTCAGCGACGTCACACACTATTGTGAGTCATGCGAGGTTCGCTGCAAATCCCACAACCATTGTCCGTACGGCGAGTTGCGACCATTACTGGTCCCCTTGCGCCGGAGGGAAGCGATTGCCATGGACATTACCGGGCCGTTCCCCAAGCACAATACCCGTGTGGATGGGATTCTCACGGTGGTCGACCGACTTACCAAGTTTGCCATGTTTTTGCCTTGCCGCTATCATGCCAAGGCACCGGAGTTGGCCGAAGTTCTTTACACCGGTTGGATTCGAACCAAGGGTTACCCCAAGGAAATTGTCTGCGAACGCGACACTCGGTGCATGTTCGATTTTTGGTTGGCGTTCATTAAACGATGGGGCTCATCTCTCAAGCCAAGTTCGGCTTGCCACCCCCAAACCGATGGCCAAACGGAGAGGGTGCATCAGACCGCACAGTTCTCCTTCGCACTCTCATCCGTCCCGACCAAAAGGATTGGCTTGAGCGGCTGTCGGACGTCGAGTTGGCATACAACTCGTCCATCCACCCAGCTATCGGGATGTCGCCCTTCGAGTTCGAGCACGGCTCGCCGGTCACTTCTCCGCTAGACACAATCATTCCACGAGCGGCCGAGAGCGACGACCATCTTTTTTTCTTGCGTCGGATGCAAGAGCTACTTGTCAAGGCACGCGACCAGATGGCTAAGACGCAGCAACGCATGAGCCAACAGGCCAAATCGCCAGCGTCTTCCTTGTCCATTCCGCGCCGACGATCTCGTTTGGGTTTCCGCCGCGGAGTTCAGCCTTAAACAAGATATCTCTCACAAGCTCGTCCCAAAATGGATGGGGCCCTGGCTGATCGTGGCACCCACTGGGGATGCACCCAAAGGACATTTCTTCATCATTCAGGTGCCCGCCCACTTGCCCGTCTACCTAGTCTTTCATTTCTCCAAGTTGCCTCTTTACACGCCAACGGAACATGACGACTTTCCTGGGTGACGATCGCAAGACCCACCCTCTATGGATGGTTTTCAAGAGGTCGGCGACATCATCTCCCAGCGATGCTTACGACAACAGGCCGACCGAAGACTTGGTACAATTAGTGTACTGCACCCACAAAGCTGATCGTTGGTTGACCAGTGCGGAACTCCAAGCAACAGCTCCGGATGTTCTCGCACACTATGAACGCAAGATGCAAGGCAAGCCGGTATCTTCGGCTCCACGCCGCACCCGCGTCAAGGTTCCACCTTCAGATCGTCGGCTTCACCCTTGACCCGACTCGACTTCATAAGGAGGGGGGGGGTGTTACATATTGCGCCTGCAAACGAGGGCCATTTTCAGGCCCTGTGTCGTTCGGCGTGGAAGCTTGAAAACAAGGGCCTACAGGCCCTGTGTCGTTTCAGCCTGAAAGCCTGAAAACAAGGGCCTACAGGCCTTGTGTTGTTTCAGCCAAAAAAGGGCCGTCCAGGCCCCGAGTCTTTTCAGCCTGAAATGGAGGGCCAGTTTCAGGCCCTCATAAGATCGACCTGCCCTGAAACTTAGGCACCAGACTAGGGTCTTAGCACAGGCTATTTCGGGCCTGTTTTCAAGACATCCCTTGTTTGAACTTCAACGCCAAGGTCTGGCACGTTTTGGCCTTGGCAAGAACAGCCTCCTGGACGGGCCAGCACTATATAAGACTGGCGCGCCTTGCAGGCTGCAGGTAGTTCATAGGGACTTCCCAGGGACTTCACGTGCAGGAGGCAGGAGGCAGTCTTCAGGATTCGACTGCAGCACTCTCGAGGAGCGCTGCAGTAGTAATAGTGTCAGGAGTAGTCTTCAGCGTTGGGCGCTAGTAGGAGCTAGAGTAGCGTTGGAGAGAGAGAGAGATGGTTGGCGGAGGCCAGGGAGACTTACCTGTGGCACTATAGCTCCAGCTTCGTCTTCGATGTACCTGCAACAAGGCGCCACCTTCACAGGTTAGTACCGGACTGAGAGAGAGAGAGAGAGAGAGAGAGAGAGAGAGAGAGAGAGAGAGAGAGAGAGAGAGAGAGAGTTCTTCTTCTTCCTCTTCTAAGTCCACTATCTCTCCCTCACCCTCTCGCTACCTGACTCAGTATCTGCAGACTACGAGAGGGAGAGAGATTGGTGACTTTGGGACTCGACGACATTTGGATTCAGACTCGACATTGGGATTGAGACATTGAACGAGGGACTATTTGGGACCTGTACCGAAGACATGGTGTTGACGACATTCCCATCTTCCCCCTCGTCTTCGTCTGATCCCCTCCCCTTTGTCTGTGTATGGTCCGGACCTGGCACATTCTTCCTGTGTGTAGCGCCAGGCCCTTCACATCTTGCAACAATGATGATGTATGTTCGATCTGCATTGCGACATTGACTGGGTTGATCATTGGTATCCTAGCATTCGGCTGCGCTGTCTGTACTATGTGAAGGAGGTAGGTCCTTGTTCTAGTTTGCACCATTATGATATGCAACACTTTGGTATCTCCTCCTCCTCTCACATGGGTGATGTAATGGGATGCCGTGTCAGTCTTGGTCAAGTCAGGACTTATATCCGAGTCTTCCACTACGCTACAAAGTGCCATTTGTATGTATCAGGATGAACACTGCTTGTTGAGATTCCATTCAGTCCTTTTTATCACAATTGCGGATCCTTGGCTGTACATACATTGCCCAACTGGGCATGTATAATCTGCTTCTGCTGCTTCTGCTTCTGCTGCTTCTGCTGCTTCTGCTTCCGCTTCTGCTTCTCCTACTTCTGCTGCTCTTCCTCCTCCTCTCCTCCTCCTTTGCTTCTGCTTCTTCTGCTTCTGCTCCTCTCCTCCAGCTCCTCCTCCTCCTCTCCTTCGTCCTTCCTCTTTTCCTCCTCTTCTCCTTCGTCCTTCCTCTTCTCCTCCTCTTCTCCTTCGTCCTTCCTCTTCTCCTCCTCCTCCGTCCTTCCTCTCCTCCGTCCTTCCTCTCCTCTGTCCTTCCTCTCCTTCTCCTCCTCCTCCTGTCCTGCGTCCGTCCTCTTCTCCTCCTCTCCTCCGTCCTTCATCTTCTCCTCCTCTTCCCCTTCGTCCTTCCTCTTCTCCTCCTCGTCCTCTCCTTCGTCCCCTCCTCCTCCTCCTCCTCGTCCTCCTCCACTCCTTCGTCCTTCCTCTTCTCCTCCTCCTCCTCTCCTTCGTCCTTCCTCTTCTCCTCCGTCCTTCCTCTTCTCCTTCGTCCTTCTTCTC
>BFEA01000306.1:223605-234577 GCA_003427395.1 Chara braunii | reverse complement strand
TCTTCCGGTTCTTGATAACTGAAATGAACCTTGTACTGTTTCTGCGGACGACCCCTACCTCCAGTTCTGAAGACATCTTCAGCCACTGTACCATCGATGTCATATCTCCCATCCATATCCGGTGGGATCATTGATCTACGGGATGGACTGATCACTTGTCTGACAAGGTAACAACTTCGATGCATGGAAAACTGGGTAAGTGTGGAGGTGTGCTGGAAGTTCTATGGTATAGGACGGTCCATCTTCGCCGCCCTTGACTTCTAGAACGGGCCACAGTTCTCTATATGTGGGCAGTAACTTCTACGAGATGTTCTCCTCAGGTGCAAACTCCTTAGAACTGACCTAGACTAAGTCGCCTACCTGAAACTGTGAAGGGCGACGATGTTTGTTCGCTTGCTGTATCATCCTATGCTGGGATTTCCTGAGGTTCTCTACAACAGTAGCTAGTTCTTTCTCGTGCTGTACGACAAACTCCCTGGTCCCGGGCGACAATCTGCAAATCTGATCCTGGTCCCGGTTAAGTCGTTCAAACAGTCGCGCGGTCTAAAGGACTTGTGCAGTTCGTTGGGAGTGCGGCATGTAGACAGATGAACGTTGTTATTGTACGCACTAGCTACTTTGGGCAACATCTCATCCCAGTTAATTTGATCTGGCCTAATGTACATGCGCAGAACTTGCTGAAGGATCTTGTTCATCTGCTCGGTCTCACCGTTAGTATCTGGAGGACGGTCGGACGACATCAACAATCTAGATCCATATACTCCCACGAGTTCTTGCCAGTTCTGGCTAGTAAAGCGACTATCTCTATCGCTAACTATAGACAGTGGGATTCCATTCTCACTCACCCAACAGTCAAAAAATCTCTGTATGACTAAATTAGTACGTGCCTCTGAAGGCAAAGGAACAAAAACTGCGTACTTACTAAAACGGTCAACTATGACCATGACTTGGCTCTTACCATGCCTACTCTTGACTTGAGTGTCCATGACGTCGATGGACACCGAGTCCCCCGGCTGGTCCGGAATGGGCAAGGGTCTGAGAAGACCTAGCGGGGCGGGTGTAGAACTCTTGCTGCGCTGGCAAACCTTACAACTGCGAACATACTCTACGCAGTCATTCTTCATCCCGGCTAGGTATACGCATGCATCAGATTGGCTAAAGTCTTTTGCCAACCAAAATGACCCTTCGTGTCGTGGCATTCCCCCAAAATCAGGCTACGGATCTCTTCGCTATTGGGGATGCACAGCCGGTCAAAAACATTAGTCTTCTCAAAAAGCAACCCCTCAGTAGTGCAGTAGTTCGGTTCAGTCTCTGGGGCCTCCTTGACCTTCTTGAGGAGGTCACTGTAGATAGGGTCCTGTGCATAGGCTTCTCTAATTTTCTGCTGCAGGTCCTTCCCTATGTCTAAATAGTGTACGATTGCCCCAAAGTAATCAACTCTTCTACTCAGAGCATCCGCGACTACGTTGTACTTCCCTTTGACAGGCTTGAGCTCGAAGTCGTACTGATCTATCTCTGCGGCCCACCTAGTAAGCTTAGGTGTCATCTTGGCCTGCGTCTTTAACCATCGTAACGTTTCATGGTCGGAATAGACTTTCTGCGCCCATGCCGTATTGACTCCCATCGGTCGTGACGACAAAGGGCAAGGACGGATCGACGACTTTAAGGACTGGATACTCTATCAATGCCAGCTTTAACTTCTTCATGGCAGACGTGCAGTCCTCATCCATTGTACTCTTAAGGGCCCTGGCACTTTTCCACTAACGAGAGTGGATCGTCTGCAGCTTATCTGAGGCTTTAACGCTGCGGGCGACATCAGCGAATCTCTCGCGCAACAACTTCAGGAATTCGGTGAGGGACGTGAACGAGGAGTACGCAACGGGATCGTCACTACAATTGGCAGCGCGAACTAGGGACCTTGCAAAACTGGCGGCCTCATCTCTCAGCGCGTGGATCGCAATTAAAACCTGCTGATCCGGGGAGACCTGTCGCAAGTGCACATAGGTCTTAACGTTGGCTTCCCAGTTGTCAAAGTTCTCTTCCCTTTTCCCACTGTAGGAATCAGGGAATTTGACCTTGACCGGTTCCCGGCGAGGAGGACGTGCTTCCTCCTCCTTGGGGGCTGCCGCCTTGACTCCCTCAATGGCGCCAACGCAGAACCGCTCAGTCTTGTCGAGGCGGTGGCCCACCTCAGTGCCTATAGCGCCTACCAACTCTCGAGCAAAGTCCCAGAATCCGAACTTTATTGAAAGCATAGCTATGTGTTGACTCCTACTAAAGTCATATTGCTCCGCCTGAATTCGTGCCAGGAGTGCAACATTTCGAGCTATGACTCGCATTTGGGCTGGGAGTTCAGTCTGGGCGGCTAGTTGCTCTTCTATCTTTTTTACCTCCTCTAATTCTTCTGCCGCCTCCGCTGCCGCGCCGACTCTCCTCTTCTTCTCCCTCATCACTGCCAACCTCCATTCCATTCTCTTCTCATCTTCCATTGCCTGCCGCTTCACAACATCTTTTTCTGCTTCCCAAGCTCTCATAGCGGCTTCCTGATCGTCCTTAGAGATATACATCGCCACTTTTTCTTCTTCGCCCAGGGATAAGTTGGCGACCCACTCTGAGATTCGCTTCTCCATCTCCTCATCCCTACTGCCACTGTACTGCCCCTTCTTCCTCTGCAGCGGCGTTTCATCTTCTTCCTCCTCTTCCACCTATTTCAATTTCGCTTCCTCTTCTTTCTGTATCCTCTCCTTCTCTCTGGCCATTTCTTCTTCTATCTTCTTCAATTTGGCCGCCTGCTCCTCCTTCAAGGCCTGCTTCTTGGCCTCCTTCTCCTTCCTCTCCTGGAAGATGGCGGCCATCTTCTCCTCCTCCTCCTTCGTATATGGCTTGGTGGAGGCACCACCCCGGGTATCTACTCTACACGTGAAGGTGTGCCAGAACCCCAGAGGAAAGAGGAGACGCCAGAGGGTCCCCCAGAGGGAGAACCCAACGAGCAACCCATACATCGGATAGTCGTCCATCGTGGTGGTAGGTGCACGATAATGTCCCACTCCTCACCACTTAGACCTACCCGGACACACTAACCTACTGTCTGACTCTCTAAGATCCACTACTCAACTAACAACTGATCAGGAGGCATTTAAGGAGATCCCCCAAACTCCGCAAGAATTCTTTAATGTCGCAGCCGTTCCGGCCTACTGTGCCACACTGAGCAGCCCGCCGGTCTGTACCGGTCCTTGGAGGGGTTCGTATCCCTCGGGACAGTCAAGTCGTCAGACACAGATCATCAGCCTTACTAGGTGCGGTAGGGGAGTGGTTCAACCAGGCCTCAACACTTAAAGATGGCCTTCGCTTCAGCCTACAGCTCGGAGTTCGGACCCTCTACACTGAACTTAGTAGACCTGCCGGACATTACCGGTCATTGGGATAGACGAGTTGTTTAACGAGCGCTCGCCGCTCATGCCCAGGTCTCGAGATGCCAGAGTAGAGATTATTCCTACTAAGTCCCGTGCAGGTTTGGCAGCAAGGCCGTATCCTTCATCCACAGAGTCCTAACACCTAGGACAGCAGAGACTCAATGCAGAAAGGAAAGACAGACAGACTCAAACTCAGCAAGTACTGTAGGGTGAGTGCACATCCACAGGGTAAGGGGATAGGCTAAGGGCTCAGCGAGATATCACCAGCTCCAGCTTGGTCAAAATCTTGGTCAGCAGCTCCGGTCAATGCCTTGGTCAACGCCTGTCTCTTATACACATCTAGATGTGTATAAGAGACAGCGTATATACGGAGGGCAGGTGCGGCTTGCATCGCTGCCTTCAACGTAGTGAACGCGCCACGGGCTGCGTCGTCGAACTCAAAGGGCACCTTCGGGGAGTGAAGTCTCGACAAAGGAGCGGCCACTTTCGAGTATGACTCGACGAATCGCTGATAATATCCARCCAAACCCATGAAAGAGCGTACATCCGTCGTGCAACGGGGTTCCGGCCAATCCACGATGGCTTGGATCTTGTCYGCTAAGGGACGAATGCCTTTCGGTGTGACAAAATGACCCAAGTACTCAAGCTCTTGCCTAGCGAATTCGCACTTGTCGAGATTCGCTTTGTACTTGGCTAGTCGCAAACGATCCAAAACAACGCGAAGGTGTACGATGTGCTCGCCCAATGTCCTACTGTAAACCAAGATGTCATCAAGGTAGATGAGGACGCTGCGATCGAGCAAGTCGCGAAACTCAATCGTCATCGCTACTTGGAAAGTTGCGGGGGCATTGGTGAGGCCAAAGGGCATGACAACCCACTCAAAATGCCCGTACCGTGTCTTGAACGTGGTCTTGTACCTGTCTTGAGGCTGGATTTCAATCTGGTGGTAACCTGACTTCAAGTCCAACTTCGAGAAGTACGTCGCGGCGCCTAACCGCTCAAGAAGATCATCAATCCGAGGGAGAGGGTCGGCGTTCTTTACGGTTTGTGCGTTAAGTTTCCGATAATCGATGCATAGCCGTAGATCTTTGTTCTTCTTCCGGACGAAGAGAACAGGGGCACCGTATGGCGAGCAACTAGGGCGAATCCAGCCCTTGTCGAGAAGGTCATCGAGTTGTGAGCGAAGCACCTCGAGTTCCTCTTCGCTCATGCGGTAGATACATCCACGCGGAGGGACGGCGCCAGCCTCGAGAGTGATCCCGTGACGTATGGGCCGATCCGGAACCATTCCGGTGGGAGCCTCGAAGACGTCTCTATACTCGTCCAAGAGGTGAGAAATGCGTGGGTCCGGCGGTGACGCGGCTGGTCTGTCCGACGAGGGGAGAGCATGCAAGAATACAAGGCCCATCTCCTCGACGTCATTCCGAGCTATGGCGTCGCGAATTCTCGCAACGGAAACCACGTGACAAGCAATCGAAGTGTGAGGGGTCACGACCGTACAGGGGACTAACACTCCGTTCAGATCACGGATGTGAACGGTTCGGTCATGGAAGTTCACCGGATGATCTGCACTACGCAACCAAGACATGCCTAGAATCATGTCGAACTTGGTGTCGAGGATGTCAAAAGACACCTGCTCGCACGCAAGTGGCGCAAAGTATACCGGAACGCCGTCGACACATCGGTCAATTGACTTTTGCGTGCGGCCGTCCGCGAGTGTAACTTGCGTAGGTTGCGTCTTCCTTCGAACCCGGGGGCCAAGACCTGCGCGGGCCATAAAGGCTTGGCTCATAAGGTTGCGAGACGCTCCGCAATCAATCAAGGCACTACAGGTTGCCTTTCCGATTTGAATGCGGATATAGAGCAAAGGCACGTCGGTTTCGGCGTACCTTTGGGTGGCGTACTCGCGGTCAATCTTCGCAAGATAGGAGCGGAGATCGACAACCGCTAATCCGTCGTCCGTCAACGTTGCTGGTACTGTAGTGTGCAAATAGGAACGTAGAGTTGCCATCAAGGCGTTGAAATGCGGCCTTGGCAAGGTTCCGGTCGAGGGAAGAGGCATCCAAGCGAAGTCCTCTCTCGTGAGCGGGTCRAGCTCCTCAAGTCTTGACCACGCCGTCGAGTCCTCGGAAATCAGTGGCGAACTGACCGGATCGCTTGTCGACGGTGGACAGGCTGCGCATACGCTAGCTAAATGCACGTGGCTTGGCTGGTCTAATGGTGGTACCAGCTGGGCGGCATAATCCTCGTACGTAGCACGAGAATCAGCGACTAACGCATGCTCCCCGGTAGTGACATCGATTGCTAGCAAGGCAACCGGTTCCGGCGGAGTGAGGAGAGACGTTGCCCCTCTCCTTGCGGAACTCAGTTTCCTGAGTTTGTTGGACGGAGTACGCGTGCCTTGGCCTTTTCGGGGCATTGTGCAGTCAAGTGTGTGACTCCATTGCACCAAAGGCAATATCTATACTTTTGACGAAGTTCATAGACTTCCTTGGTGATGTTGTAGGCCGTCCATGGCTGCTGCCCAGTTCCCGTCGATGCCGTCTCTTGTGTCGCCTTGGGTTTCCGGACCCTCTTGGGACGCTTCAGCGGGAGCGCTGCTACACTTCCTCCATCACTCGAGGATGCTGCTGCAGCGTGGAGATCGTTTGTTTCTTCCGAAATCATGGCATTGTTATGTGTCGGACGTTGATAGCCATGCTTAGCCACATAATGCGGCTGGGATTGTTTCTCGTTAGCGGCCTTGTCGTCCGTTTGGATGACCAGGTTTGCGCGATCCAGGATAGCSTRGAACGAGGTATAGTCGTACTCGTTACCGAGTGCCGACCGCAATCCTGCGCACGATCGCGAGAAGAACTCGGATTGTTGATTAGGAAAAGTCAAATCGAAGCCTGGCGTGGTCACTATCTTCTGCCACTTGGTTGTCCAGTCTCGAGTTGGCATACTTCCTTGAGAGCAGGTGTACACCTCGTTCATGGCCGCCTTCACGACATTGCGGACCATGAACCGGGTGAACCACAGCTTCTCGAAATCCTTCCACGTAATGTGCGTGTGAAGTTCGGCGATGGTGCATGTGTGGGTAGCCGCCAGATGGTTCATCCATGCCTGCGCTCCTCCAATCAGCTGTAAGTATAATGCCTTCATCAGATAGTCGTCCGGGACAGTGCGGCATGATGCTTCCGTGAGGAAACGTTGCCACCATGCCAAAGCGTCCGTCTTGTTGTGGTCGTCAAACTTGCTGATGTCGAAGTGCGGCATCTTGTAGTTCTTCGTAGTGGCGTCCGGTTTCGTCTGCAGCTTGGTGATGTCCGTCTTGATGGCGGCCACAGTGCTACTGATCGTGTCCGGCCCATTGAAAACACCTATGTCGCTGATGAGATTGACGACATGATCGATGCGCCCATTGAGCTGCTTCGTTGTGTCTGTCATATCTGGCGTGCAGCCTGGCGCTGCTTGGGGAGGCCTTGCCTCCAAGGTAGCAATGCGTGCATCCAGCTGTTTCAACTGGTTGTCCGCGACCTTGACAGCTGCTGCAAGTATCTTCACGTTGTGGCTCAGATCGTGCTGCAGCTGCAGAGTGGACCGGGAATGCAGCTCCCCCATGGAGCTGTTCCAAATGACGGCGCGCATTGTATGGAGTAGAATATCTGCCAGGTCGTGCCTCTCTTGCTGTACTGTTGTCGTCTCGCTGCCGAGGTCTCTTATTCTACTCAATTTTTTCTTAATGAATGAAAAGAGCTGAAAAATACAAAGTGGGAACTGCACGTTCTGTGAACCGGGTCCAGACCCCATTTTCTAGAACAAGGTTTTCCTAAATTGTTAGTATTGTGTACTAAATTTCTCGCATTTCATGACTAGTGACATCTATCATTTGTGTCTTTTCCTATGTGGGTGGATCTCGTGGTTTTCACATGTTTTTTTTCTATTCTTTTGGATGAATGATTGAATGTGTGGATTGTACCTCCCATTTCTTTTTTCGCAATATGCTTATGTTGAAAGGATCTCGTGTCTCAGTCATGTTCTGAGTCCCGATCCCAGAGTCCGAATGATCCCAGTCCCAAGCACACGAGCTGAACCAGCAGGCCCAGCGGTTGAAATGCCGATTTAGGCCGGGTAGGTCATTAGAAGTCCTACGTTGTTAGAAGTCCAGTAGGCTGGGTACCCTACGGCAAAAGTCCAAAGCCTCGGTCCAATTTTGGCAGCAGCATCCAAGGCAGCTGTTGCAGAAGTGCTGCTGTGCACTTGTGTGGCAGTGGAGGTGACTGGTGCAATGCACCTCTTAGTTCAACACCACTGAATGCACATATTCACATCTCATGCATATATGAGATCACACGAAGTTCACACTGAAGACCAGAGAGGTTGAGACCAGATAACGCAGCTTATGAATTCCAACAAGTTATACAAGAGCAAAAATAGTTCCGAGTCACCAGCGCACAACAGCGCATGTCATAGGTAACCAAACATCCAACATAATCACCCAGGTATCTTCTTCCTCTCTGCTCCTCTCTCTGTTGTTTCACCCCTCCTTCCTGGTCTTCTCGCTAGCTTATGACCTCGCTGTATCTTCTCTCCCTACATGCACACACACACTAACTGCTACTCAAAGATCTACTCTGAATACACCCACAGTCAACTCTACTAATCCCTCTGAAGTCTACTACTAACTGCTAACAATAACACCCTGCGCTGGCGCAGCTATGGCTGCCTTCACCATGCCAGCACTGTCTTCTTCCTCTCTCTCACTCTTAGCGCAGCACTCTGGCTTCAGCGCTCTGCCCTTCACATCAGCGCACAAGTGCACCAGCACTTCCACACTTCTTGCGAATGAGCAATCTGCCCGAATGGTAGGCTGCCCAGTTCTTTTGTAGTCTTGGAATGCTCTTCAACTCGTGCCAGCCTCTGCTTTCTGGGATCTGGCTGGTTCCGGTACCACATTCCCACGGCCTGTTTGCTTCTGAATGTCAAGGCCTGGAACCTTCCCGAATTTCCTTTGGTCTGCTGCTGCTTGGGCCTTTGAGTTATGACTTTTCACTTGTGAACATGACTTGTGACTGTGGACTGTGACTCCTGCCTCTGGAACACGACTTTTGCCTGTGGAACTACCCTTTTACTCGTGAGACGTGACTGCTGCCTTTGAGACATGACTCTTGCTTCTGAATCTGCCTTTTTCACTCGTGGGATGTGACTCTTCGGAATTTCTTTTTATTATGAGACGTGACTCTTGTCCCTGAGATGTGACTGTTTGCTGGGTGCCTGATGGACCAGACTGCTGAGGCACCCGACTGTGACTTTTCTGAGTTTGACGAACTCGGCCTTTTCTTGACCAGGGCATCCGACCCTGAGACCCGGATTTGGGGTCTGAATCGTGGAAGGCCTTTCACTGGTCGGGCGTATCGAATCTGGGCTGCTACGGCGCCATAGCCAGGACTAGCTAGGGAGAGGGAAGACACCAGGGCCGTTAGTGTTGAGAGCTGAGTGCATTCTGTGTGTGTGTGTGTGTGTGTGTGTGTGTGTGTTGTGTGTGTGTGTGTGTGTGTGTGTGTGTGNGAGAGAGAGAGAGAGAGAGAGAGAGAGAGAGAGAGAGAGAGAGAGAGAGAGAGAGAGCTTGGGCGGCTATAGCCACATGAACTTTTGAGTTAGGAGACTTGCAACAATTTTGCATTTTGGAAAAATATATCTTCACGTTTCGGCTGATGTGGTTCCCATACACACGCGAGATGGCAAAGAAGACTTGGAGAGGAAAATCCACGCTTAACCAGACTGAAGATGCACAGCGGAATGCAAACAAAAATTGATGTAAAGAAACAGATGTCCCCGAGAGAGACCCGCGACCGTGCCGCCGGTAAGCGCACGACTGCGCCAACATGCCCGACCCGGGCTTCTCGAAACGACGCAACTCCACCATCGCGCGACCACTCACGAAGCCGCCATCGCGCGGCCACTCGCGAGGCAACTCGAGCGCCAGCCATCGCGTAGCCTAGCGCGGAGGAGAGCATCGCGACCAGAATTATGGCGAAGAAATCAAGGGAGTGAAGGTGTGAGGGAGTGAAAGAGGAAGAACGAGAGGGAAAGAATGGGGGGATGGAGAGAGGGATGAGAAAGGAGGCAGGGGGAGAGAGATAGTGTCAGGAAGAGAAAAGAGAGAGTGAGAGAGAGAGAAAGAGAGAGCGAAGAGAGAAAGAGAGGGAAAGAGAAAAGGATTGAGAAAGAGAAAGTGAGAATGTGAGAGAGAGAGAAGGAGAGAAGAAGTGAGAGAGAGAGAGAGAAAGAGAAAGAGAAAGAAAGAGAGACAAAGAGTTATTTCATCACAATAAGGAGCTGCAGATCCAAGAAAAAGAAGGCGAAACGAGCAAAGAAAGTCTCCAAAGCAGCCGTCATCACCAAGCGGCTTCCTTCAAGGAATTCGACCGTAAAAGGAGTCCCAAGACATCGACTTTCAAGCTTCAACGGAATTTTTATGAGTGAAGTTCCACACTAACTCCCCTCCATTTGGCCCCCCACCGTTCTAGATCTCCCCTTCCTCCCACGACAACTCCTTGCCAAGTCCCCTCGCTAGCCTTACGACCGGTAGCCAACAACGACACCATCTAATTACAGCCCGTCATCCCAACCCTGACTCACCCTTCCCGTCTACAATACGGATCCGATCCCGACTCTTTTCCACCCCGACTCCATCTTAACCCCAACCCATTCTCCACCCTGGCCCCATCCCAATCCTGACTCGACCATTCCCCCCTCCCCCCTTCCTCCTACTCCATCCCAATTCTGATCTGATCCCCTCCCCGATCCCCTTCCCATCTCAACCTTCACCTCAACTCAAGTTCTCTCCCACCATCGACCCCACCGTGATTGGATCCCTGTCCCCGGCTCCCAAGCTACCCCGCTCCCGACCCAGACACACACCAATTCCATCCTAATTCCGATCCCAGTCCATCCTCGACCCATACCCGACCCTAATCCCAACCCACATCAATCTCGCTCGATCCCGACCCGCCCCGATCCTAACCTGCTTCACCACCCGTGCTCACTTTCCCCCCACCACGACTCATTCTGACCCAGACATACCTCGACTCCCACCCCCCTTAAGCTAGCGCTACTGAACAAAACAAAATTGGATGATTGGACAGGGCCTCAATTTCCGGGAAAAAACTTCTAGAATCAATTGTAGATTGAACCGTACCCCAAACCAACACAGGTGAACAAAGTAGAGCATACTAAGGCGCTTGTTTCGCCCTCGATCCCGACCGCCTGCGGCCCCCAATCCACCTCGACCCCCGCTCACCCGTTCCTCCCCCTCCCCGATCCCTACCCACTTCGACTCCCCCCCAAACTCGATCCCAGCCCATCCCGACTCCTATCCGATCCCACTTCAAACCCACTCCCAACCGATCCCGATCCATTTCGATCACGACGCATCTTGACTCCCATCCGCTCCTACCTCGCCCCCGGCCCTGACCTGCCGCGACCTCAATCTACCTTAATTCCCACCCGCACTTGCTTCCCCACCCGATCCCGGCCCACTTCATTCCCCCCCGAACCTGATCCCAACCCATCCC
>BFEA01000306.1:197690-212462 GCA_003427395.1 Chara braunii | reverse complement strand
GTGGGTTGGCACGGTGACCGTGACCCAAGTGCTTCAACCAGGGCCCTTCAGAGGCACCGCCCTTTCTCCTTCCAGATGCTTCCGGGAAGATTGTCGTCTCTCAAGGTAGCGCGCTCACGACACCTCACCAAAAGAGAGGACTCTCAAGTTGGACTCGCATCCTCATGGTAAGAAGAGATTGAGAGAGTAGATAAGGTAAGGGAACAACGTACCTGGAGATAGCTGCCCCCAACCACAGATTTCTCACCAATTGAGCTGATGTTGCATTTGATGACCGGTCATGACCTCGGTACCACCCACAACGCAATGCAGTGCCACCTTAGTCCAATGTCACATCAACATGCTCTCATCATTAATCAAACATTCCGCTGTATCCCACGGCAAACAATGCCGTAATAGCCTTCCGGTGCACCCCTCTCTACCCAGGGCGTGCACCTATAGTGGCCTGACGTCACAAGTACCCACTGCGAAGAAGCATCATCAACGCACCAAGTCTGTACAACGCCAGCGTGCCAAAGGTAAGTGGCGATCAAACCTCGCTCCGATACCAAATTGCAAGGAACATGAGTATGGACGAAGCACAGAAATCCAGAATGCAAAATCACACTGAAGTCAAGTATTCAAAGCCAAAGTAGATAGCACATGGAACCGAGTAACCATCCAATTGAGAATGATACAGAAGAATCGTGAGTCAATGTCCATGCCCAACAGGGCAACACCAACAGCATAACCCAAATGTAGCTCTCTCTCGTGAATGGCGCTAGGCGCCCTATCTACTCTACAGCCTATCCTACACTACAGCAATTAACAGCAACCAGACAACTTGACTACCAGTGAGTGATGATGTCAACACCAATGCCGACCTCCACCTTCACCAGGTACATGTCCTCTTCCCCACACTCTCCCGTGTTACCCACACAGCGCCCTTCACCTCCGAAGTACCACCTTCGCCCTTCACCCCTCTGCGCCCTCTGCAGCCCGGCTATGGCCGCCGAGCGCCCAGTGCACAGGCAGCGCCCTACCGCCTAGCGCATGCCTGCCTTGCACTACCTCTTAGCGCAACGCAGCAGCCAGCAGCTCGCATTTGCGCAGCGTGCCGGCATTGCCCGCAATGGCCAAGATCCCTGCTGCCTTGCCCTGCTTGCCTATATGCCAATGCAGCGTGTGGGCGGCCTCCCTTCAGCCTGCGACCAGATTCAGATAGTGGGCCGATTTTCCTGTTGGCATTTCGGCCTCTCTACCCAGCATGCATTGTCGGCCTCACGTTCGAGTGCCCAGGGCCTAACTAACTCAGAGGCCCTGGGCATTTCAGCATTTGCTGAAATCCGAGACTYGGTGMACTCCAACCAACTGGCGTGCTGCAACTGTATAGACCCCACTTCGTGAAATGTTGGCMTAGAGGGCTCTTGTTGATTTGCTGGCCCGCCTTCACTTAGGGCGGGCACTAGGCTTGCTGGGGCCTTAGCCTAGAACATGTACATCATGGCAAGGCCCCTACTTGAGGGCTCAATCCTCACAATGGCGCCTGCTACATATTAAATGGAAAGAAGAGGAATTCATGTTGATCAACATTTATGCACCAAACATGACGACGGAAAGAACAGTCTTTCTGACAAATCTCAGAAATATGATCCCACCATTAACCCCTTGTATCGTGGCGGGCGACTGGAACGCCACCATGGATCCGATAACAGACTGCATATCTCGGTCCTCCAACAATATCAATTCAACAGAAGCAATACCGATGTAAGAATTGTTGCTGGACCACAATTTGGTAGAACCATACATAACGCTACATCCCACCAAAAAAACATTCACGCTGGTCAAGAAAAATCATGCACATCACATGGCTTTCTCACGAATTGATTTTTTCTTGGTGTCAGAAATACTGATGGGGGCAGTAAAAGACGCGAAGGTGCTACCTTTAGCCGCTTTGAAAGGGCTCGACCACATACCAATTGAATTAGTTCTGTGTTTCGACCAAGTGGTCAAAAAGGGTGCCAACTTCCACAAGCTTAACAACTCCTTACTTCTCAGTCAGACCTTCCAAAAGGAGATAATTGACTGCTGGATGGGACAAAGATCTACACGTCTGAGTACCAAGTCCCGGTGGGATTGGTTCCAGAAAAGTTACTCCACCCTCTCAATCACTGCGGCCAAAATCTCTAGAAAGCTCGTGTCCATAAGGAAACAAAGAAGGCAGTTTCTTGAATTTGCTCTAAAATTGGTCGAAATCAACCTGATAAACAACCCCTCCTATCCACATTATAATGACATCTTTGAGAAGACACGAGAGGAACTAGCGATGTGGAGACGGTGGGATTTAAAAGGCCTACAAACAAGAGCCAGAATGTGCGAACTCAGTGACTCAATGACAAAACACTTCTTTGCTCACATTAAGGTCAACTCAAGAGCTAATACAATGGAGGGTTTGAGACCGACAATGGCCTTTGAGACGGTGACGCCGGACAGTGAAGAGATGTTAGAGATAGCCCAAAACTTTTATAAGGACCTTTATCAGTAAAAAACCCCCACACCAGTACCTCCCACTACTAGGGAAGCAAGACAGAAAATGCTTCACCATCTGGAACGAACAATAACTGCCGAACAAGCCGAGGCGCTAGACAAACCAATCACGATAGAGGAACTACATCTAGCCTTACTAAGCATGAATAACGGCAAGACCCTTGGGATCGACGGATTAACGAAAGAATTCTGGAAAAAGTTTTGGCCCCTTCTAGGAGCCGACTTGCTAAACTATTATAACGACAGTTGGACAAAGGGGGGACTAGGCAACTTACTCAGCAGCAGTGTGGTCACATTACTTTATAAGAAAGGCGACAAAGAAGATATTAGAAACTACAGGCCGATCTCACTACGAACATTTCCGTACAAAATCCTGGCAAAGACCCTCTCCAACAGACTCACCCAAATCACGAACAAATGCTTTCACATTGACCAGGCAGGCTTTATCCCGGGCTGATACATCCTAGATAATGTACTGACACTAAATGAGGCAGTAAGGAAGATTAGGGAAAGGAAAATAAACGCTGCTATACTCTTCGTTGATTTCGAAAAAGCCTATGACCAAGTCAACTGGGAGTTTATGGAAGCTAGCATGGAAAAGATGGGAGTTGGACCGAACTTCAGAAAATGGAGCAAGATACTATATAAAGATGCAACGGGCTGTGTCCAAGTCAACGGCCTTCTGTCGGACTGCTACCCGATATCCCGTTCAGTCCGAGAAGGGGATTCATTGGCCCCCTCATTTTTCTTGTTTGTAATGGAAGCTATCGCATCATTCCTACATAAGGACCCATCGATTCCACAGGCTATCTAGCACTAACATAGGCTCACCGCATCAAATAGATTTCCCTACAGCGATCATGTTTGTGGATGACCTAACCGTCTTGATTAGAGCAACTGACTCGTCCTTCAGGACTCTGGCTAAAGCAATGGAAGCATTCAGATCGACCACAGAAATGAAGATCAATCGGGGGAAAACAATAGGATGGTGGCTATCAGATGAGGATCCCTTATCATTACAAGGAGAGGAAGAAGCCATGGTTTGGGAGATGCCAGACACCCCTACCCGGTACCTTGGTATAGTTATGACAAGAGAAGGCCTAGCGCCTCAAATGGTCCAGAACATGCTGACCAAGCAGATCAATAAATTAGGAAGATGGGGCAATACCTTTACGTCCCTCATCGAGCGAGCTCTGGTCCTTAACACTTCGGTCTTCTCAATGATGTGGTACTTGGCCTCCATCTGGACTGTCCCCAATAACTCCATCAACGAATTAAACCAAAAAGCCAAACTCTTATCTATGGTCAGGAGACCCCAACAAAGAAAACAGTATCACAAGGAGCCCACTAAAGGGGGGCCTAGGGATTATAGACCCCGAAACAGAAACAAAAGCCTTACAGATTAAGTGGATCATCAAACTCCTGATGAATCCAGACAGTGCATGGCATAAGTTAGCTTTGGACAGCATCAGATCACTAGCCCCGGTACCCTCACCAAAGAATATGTCAGGACTATTCTAGGTAATGAATAAAGATTGGACCATAGCCACGGGCAGAAGAAATCGAACAAGAGACAACAGACCAGAAGGCTATAGGCCGGCTACCCCATACTGGACGGCCCTACTTCGAATCTGGAGAAAAATAATTCCAAACAAATCTAATAGACCGAGGTCTAAGGGCGAAGTACTAAGGCAGCCGCTCTTCGGGAACCAATGGGTGACAAATGAAGGTAGCAACCCCCTGTTCTTAGAACACAGATGGCTCTCCTGGGTTAAAAGTGGCATATGGAAAATCGCACACGTATGGAATGAAGACAGGAAAGAATGGAAGACAGAACAGGAAATGAGTTCCCAACTGAAAGGATGCCACAAACGAGGACCCAACCTCCAGTATATTGTCAGCCTCATCCCACAGGATTGGAAAGATATCTTGGTGGAGGCAGCCCCATGGAAACCCGGAGAATGGGGAATCAAGATACAAGAAACAACCCCGTCGAGAGCCTTTCAATTCTCCCACATGCAACAAGACTCACACACCAAAGCCACCTTTCTCTCCTTCCCAGTCTCCACGACTGCTGCCAGCATGCCGACTATCTTGAACAGCGACGTTGAGTCGGTAGTCCTGGACTCCTTCCTACTCAAGAAGATAGAGTCCTCGGCTCATGGCCCAAATCAGTCTTCAGATCCAACACAGCAATCCACAACTTAGAGTTTGATCCAGCAAAATGGGCATGGATGCCGGACAAGACTAAAAATATCAAATCCAAAATCCCAATTCACGACTATACAGTTAAACTAGGGTACAGACTATCACTGAAAACTAAGGACCCCGACGCTATCATTAAAAAAAGATGGCACAATCTACTGGGCCAAGAGGCAGACAAAATCACCCAGATCCAGTGGAAAAAGTTCAAACTCATCAGGCCAATTAAAATCTGGAGCTTGCAATGGCTAATCACCTACGCAGCACTACCTATGAACCAATGGCTACACAAGAGGCGTAAGAATTCAGATCCTAACAGCTCAGAATCACGCATGGTCTGCAATAATGGGACGACAGAGGATATGATCCACTGCCTATTACCTTGTAGGGAGGCGACAGACTACTGGGCAAGAGCATCGGCACTCTGGAACTCACTTTTCACAACCCCCTTTCCCGAACATCCCATTCAACTTCTCCTCTTGACTAACATCTCTCAACAGCTTCAGAAGGTAGAAAGAATTTGGTTTGATCTCGTCAGAAAGATGACAATATGGGTCATATGGAAGGAAAGATGCAGCAGAACGATTGAAGGACTGTCCAACCCACGCGAAAAGTGATGATAGAAGCCGAATTCCTCTGCAGATGGAGGAAGATCAAGCAGGCTTGGACGGAGGACGAGGAACAACGAAAGAAGGAGAGATTGACTTTCAGCAAAAACTGGTTGATAAATGGCAAGATTGCAGAGCTACAAGAAGACCATATTCGCTGGAAAGACTGGCACAACTCAACTCCAGGAAGGATTCACCAACAAGAGACAACCGCTGAGAGACATGACGTTCCATGATTAAACATCTAAGAAGACTGGACAAGACGGGAGTAAGGGCGTCATAGAAGCATGGCAGTAGTTGAAGGTCTAGGGATTAAGGATTTAAGGGATCCTCACTGACGGGAAAATCCTTCCTGCCGGCCTGGCCCAACTTGGGAAGTTGTATCTCCTGACGAGGGTTTAGGGTTCAGGGTCTGTGAGGAAAGGGGCGCTAAGGACAAACTGGAGATGGGATCAGATAAATTAAAAGCTCTACAGGGGAGGAGGAGAAGGAAGAAAGGAGAAGGAAGAAGGGAGGAGGAGGGGAGAGAAACAAAACAGGAAGAGAGGAAGTGGCCAGGTAGGAGAGGTGTAAGATGGGACAGAGGGTATCGTGGATTATGGACAGGACGGCTGAGTAAAGGCTAGCGTGGACATGGGGTAACTCTTTCTAGGTAGCAGTGATCTATCTGACAGATCTGGTTATCTGATCTGAGAGGAAAGGGCGAGACATGGCAAGCTGGCAATCAATCCTCCATCAAGGTGGAGCAATCAATGCTGACCAGGGGTCCTTCGGCCAGACGGAAGGAAGCGTGGTGGTATATGTTTATTGTAACATCTATTCTGACTTGCCGGTGGAATAGGGACCGGACTGTCGCTCCCCAGAATGGAAAGGAGCCAGGATTCGGCTGATGTACATCTCGTGCCTTGTTGTCTGTGAATGTTGTGTGGGGTTTGGAGAGTTGCATGATTACGATTGGAAGTTTTTCCATGTCCATGGCCACTACATCCCCTGTGTTGTGCCCACTGAAAGAATAATTGGCCTGCTTTCTTTTTGAAGGGCTGTAGCACCTTAACACTATTGTATGTACTCATCCGAGCTCTTTTTCTTTTCAAAAGGGTGTGGCCCCTAACGTTACTCTATGTACTCATCTGATTAGGGTTTGAACTGATGATCTGTTTGTTGACAGTAATGCCTATGTACTCTTGAGCACACATGGCATGAGTACCACTCGGCCAGTTTTCATTCTGTTCCTCCCACCGTTGTTCCCGTTCTATTATATGATTCTGCATGATGATCAGATGTGCCTATTGCCTAGTGCATAGTCTGTGCACTGTGCTCTATGCATAGTCTGAAAAACATCTTCATAGTGCATAGTACACTGTGCACTGTGCCAATGCTTTTCACTGTTCACTATGCACTATGCAGTTGTTTTTTTCAGACTATGCACTATGGACTGTGCAGATGTTTTTCATGCACTATGCACTATGCATTATGCACTATGCACTATGCACCCTGCACCCTGCACTACCGTCTTCACCTGAATAGGATGCCCGGTCGTTATTGCTGTATTTTGGTGCAACTTTCAGTCCACATACAGCAATAATTACCGGGCAATGCGCGGGCATTCTATTGGGGTGAAGATGGCAGGCAATGTGCGCTCACACAATTTGCCTGTTTCAAGGGAAAGGTACATTTTAATGCCGATCTATTCTGTGGGTGAGAGAAGTGTCCCTTGACTATAAGCCTAGACATTGGTTCCCAATCTAGGACCCTTCTGCCCCGGGCACAACGGACCCTAAATTTGAATGTATGCAAGCTGCAATGACTTGCTGATTTCGACTGCCGAGACTGACTGCGAGGCTGTACAGTAACAGTGGTAGGCTAGATTTGTAATTTTGTTTGGCTGAGGGCTAACCGAGAGACCTACCTGTACGGGAAATTCATGAGGGACATATCTGCAAATATGGGAAATATAGGCCCAACACTAACCCGAATTTCCTACAGCTATCCACACTGCATATAGCAGACCCGGGCTACCCCTAGGGTGGACAGGCCCAAAGGGTCTATACCGATAGACAGTCCTATAGCCTATAGCCGTGTAGGTAGAGGCCGAGAGGCCGAAACTGGAACGGTACCGGTCGGTCCAGTCAGTCAGGTTTAGGCCTAGGTTAGAGTAGTCTAGAGCTATTAATAGTTTAGGGAAATCGGTCCAGGACTTTTGGCTGTTCATTCTTGCGAAGCAACGTTTGGAGAAGCCAAGCAAGTTGGCGGTCGCAATTGTCTACAGGCGGCACCCTGAACCCTTGTCTTGGACGGCAGCCCCTCAGCACATCTTCCCCTGAGGGTATCTGCGTCTGGCCGGGCTATTTTGAGGCTCTTCACTGAGTGTTTGTGGGTGGCGGCAGCCATAGCTGCCTGTTTCTTCGTCAGAGTTGTCCATCGGCATTGAAGACTTTATCGCAGGATCTGTTCTCCATCTGGGTGGTTGGCGTTGGCCTCTGGGAGGCCATCTCGGTGTTGCGCTACTAACTGGGTGTAGGATAGAAAGTGGAGTGTGGGGTTCTGAAAGTGACGAGACACTGGAACAAACTCTGTAACGATATTTGGTTGTAATTGGCTCATCATCCGTGTGAATTCCGATTGTTATCCTTGCAGGTGTCTGCATGTGATTGGTTGTTGGGAGTTTGTCAGAGAGTGAGAAATACGGAGTGTCTTCTCCTCATCTGTGCATGGTTGAACTTTCGCTGCCTACTCTGATCTGTGTGCAGTTTGGACTCTGTCTCCTCTCCCCCTGTGATTTGTGTGCAGTTTGGACTCTGTCTCCTCTCCCCCTTCTCTTATGCATGTATGGGCGTGTATGAGACTGTCTGTGTGAGTGGTGGTAAAAATCGTCAGACAACCAAGTTCATAACAGTTGGTATCGGAGCGGGATTGGAATTGGAGCATTGCGGGTTGAGTGCAACTGGGGCATCTTCTTCATCTGGCGATATACTGGCGAGAAGCTTCATGGCGATTCATGTTCTCCAGTATTAAGTCGGTAGGGAAGAAGATTTCAAGCGGTGAATTCAGGAGTTCAGTGTTTGTACTGAGCAAGCGCACTGAGCCTGTCAGGGCGCTTGTCAGGAAGTGGCGAGAACAGAGCTAATTCGCCATAGCCAACCCTGAGGGCAGGATAGCGGATTGCCTCAGAGTGACGAATTACCCATGAGGACTTCAGGGATCTCCGAGCGGCTTCATCCCTGAGCAGCACTGAGGGTGATCGACCGCCTATGTCAATCTCAGGTGAAAATAACCCCATCTAGGGCTATTTATAACATTAGCGGTTGTGAGGACCTGTGGCGAGATATTTCCTGTTGGCACTCTGGGCACCACAGGGTCAGATTCAGGGAATCTGGCAAAAGGGGTTGTAGCGCTACAGGATCTTGAAGAGGATCAACAAGTTTGAAGAGGTTTTGTGCGTGGAACAGAGAGGAGGAACTTCTGGGAGAAATTGGCGAGATGAGGGTTTCAGTCGGCCATAGCCAGATCTTCACCTAGCTCTGCAAAAAACTATGAAATTGAGTCCGTTCCATGCACCTACCTGTATAGCGATTCAGATAGGGTTAGATTAATTAGTATTGGTGCTTTGTCTGTCTGCCAGTGTCTGAAAGTGGAAATCATAGACTGCATGACAGCCATAGCCATCTCTGTCCTACCTTCCTCTGCTCATTTCTTACCTTCTGTCGACTCTTTTCTATCCAAAATTGTTATGTGACTGCTTTACTGTATTGCGTTTGATCTGGGATGTTCAGACTGTGAATTTTGTACTGGAAAAGTAGTGATACTGTGAATTGTAGTTTTGCGCCGAGTCTAATTATAGCCTGTGCTAGCTAGGGTCAATCATAATTTCAATTTTGTTCGTCAGAATTCCATTCTGTCAGTTGCCAGGGAATCGCAATCCAAAATTGGTTAATAATGCAGAAGCGATTGATTGGATTTGCAGTATTCCACTAGAAACAGTGAATACTGTATGTCGCCATACCCTGGGTATGGCTGCCAGAGTCATCAGGGTCGAAATTGGAGTCTGGGTTAGGATTCAGGGTTTCTGATTGGATCGCTCTGTTTGTTTGATCATTCTTTTCTATAGTTGCCATGCTCTTTCATTCTCACTGATTACTCTTGTTTTCTAGTGGGCTCTAGAAATCTAGTGGTTCTCTGGAAGAGTAGTGGATAGTCTCTACTAACTCCAGTGTGGTGCAGGGTCAGTAAAAGAAATCGTGTGAATGATTTTACGGGACTAATTGTCTATCTGACACCTGACCCCAGAGAACTGTTCTAACCCAAACCGCTTGTTGCCCGCACACCCACCTACCTACTGTGTCTAAGATAGTAGCGATTTCAGAGGGTATGAAGGAAGCTGTATATCGTTGCATACTCAGTTGTTGTCTATCTATTGTTGTTATTTTGAAAGTGGAAAATGGCGGATCAGGGTGCTCAACAGCAGCCCAGGTGGAAGTGGTAATGAAGGTCGAAGGCCAGGAACCATCTACCTCCACCCCTGAAACACCTCTGACTGCTACTCAGCGAAAGGAGTTGTAGGAAAGGCTGCAGCAGGAGCAGGCCCTGTTGGAAGAATTAGAGAGACTGGAGGCAGCGGAACTCGAGGCTGCAACAGATGCCTCACACAGTGCGTATTTGTTGGAGCAGCTAGGCAAGGTGTTGACAGATGACCGTTGCTCCCAGGTGAACAAGAATCTGGCGGAGTGGGCCCTTCTGGAGCACAAGGCCACCAGTTCTTGTTTCACTAACTGGGATGATCGCATCGGCCGCCTGGAACGCAGTGTGGATGACCTGGCAGCTCAGCAGTCCAAGATATTGAATGCAATTCAGAATCTGACTGCTTAGTTGATAGCCGCCAAACTGATTGTTCCGCAGTCTCCTCCTCTCTCAGTGAAACCTTCCTCTTCCCCTCCTTCAACCCCTCCTGGTTCACGTATATCTTCCCCTTCACCACCTCCTTCCCAAAAACCCACAGCCAAACCCACTTTTGTTGTTGTTGTTGCAGGGGATCAGAGAGGTCCCAAGATCCTTGCCCCCAACAAGTTCAGAGGGGATGACCCCAAGACTGATGTTGGGGACTGGGACTGGGCTGCAGGGACCAGGGCTTACTTGAGGGGCTTTATATGCCCAAAACAGACCAAGGTGGCAATGGTTTTGGGGCTGCTGGAGGGGCCTGCTAAAAAATGGGCTACTTCTACCTCCAGCGGTCTGCAGAAATCCATGGAGGATTGGGCTTTGGGCATGGGGTGGACAGTCTTCTGCAGGCCCTGGAAGACCGCTTTGCAGACAAGGAGCAGGCCCGCAAGGCTGCTGACAAGATTGCTCGCTTGGGGCAGCAGCGTTACAACGGATCCCTGCAATCTTTGTTTGCAGAGTTCGAGCAGTTAACTTTCACCCCAGGTTTGGTCATGTCTGCAAATGACCTACTAACAAACTTCTGCAGGGCAGCCCCTGAGAAGTTTTCTGTTGCGTTGTACAACGCTGGGCACAAGGATTGGAGATCCTTTGGTCGTGCAGCCTTGGACATGGAGGCAAAACTTCATGTCCAGGCCCCCTCCTTTGACAGGAGGAAAGGTGCCTTCCCTCGTGGCGGTAGAAAGGGAAAGGCAGCCTTTGCACACGCAGTGTCCGCATCAGCTTCCGATTCAGACTCCCAGGCTGACACACCATCAATTGGGACTGGATCATCTGCTGAAACAGATGTTGCAGCGGCCCTGACTTAGGCTGTTTTGGGAGTTCTGCAGCAACAGAAAAGATTCTCCCCCACCACAGCCTTAGCCAGTGCAAAGGGGAAGGAAAAGGGACGTCGACCTTCCTCCTCCCAGCGCCCTAATCTACCAAAGGACATCTGTATGCCAGCTGACCCACTCAATCCCTCCACTCTCCCTTGGCATGACCTCAAGATCCAGGAGGGAGTGTGGAGAAGAAGGAAGGAAAGAGGGGTCTGCCTGAGGTGTGAGGGCCAGCACTTCTTAAAGGACTGCCCTTACATGCCAGGCCCAGGTCAGTCAAAAAACTGAAACAGACCCTGGGGACTGCAGTTCCCCCCAGTGTTGCACCTTCATCTGCCCAGGTAGGTGAATCTGCAGCTGTTTCAGTTGAGACTGTATATGAGCATCCTTCTGCTGTGAGGATCCTGACCCGGATCAGGATCCGGGGCAGGATGAGTTCCAGTCACTTGCTGCTTTCTTCCTTCACCTGAAGGAACAAAAGAGAAGCAAGTCCGATCTCATCCTACTTCGGCCTCTGATCAATCACATCAGGATCAAAGGGCTGTTGGATTCTGGAGCCACCAGGAACTTCATATCTCCCAGTGTTGTTAAGAAACTGCATCTGGGTATGAAAGTTCAGCAGCTGGAGCAACCGTTGCTGGTCAGAGTAGGTGACTCCACTTCTCACTATTAGGGAGAAGGTCAGGGGTATCCCTGTTACCTTCGATAGTGCTGGAGAAGTCAGACTCTGTCTGAACTTCTACATATTCCCTGACTTACCCTTTGACCTGGTGTTCTCTATGCAGTGGTTAAAGGCCGTCAACCGAAGGATCGACTGGCAGATCCCAAAGGTTGAACTGCCTAACAGTCAGGGGGTGTATCAGCCATGTATGATTGCTGCTGAACACAACCCTAAAACCAGTTGCTACTGTTTGAGAGCGAGGGAGTTCTATGCTCTCTCACACCAGTATGACCATGAGCGCCCGTTCTTGGCCCTGGTGAAGCAGGCAGACGCTCCTACTACAATTGCAAAGCTCGCAGCGGATCATCTGGGAAGCTGACCGAGGTATCTCAAGCAGGTTGTCTTCTCAGAGAACATGACACCGAAGAGATGATGGGACCACCAAGGGCAAGGGGCCCCAAAAATAAAAATGGGACACCATCCGGAACGTTGCCGGAGGCCAAGTGGGTCCAAATAATAAAAATCGAAAAAACAGGACATGCGCCGGCGGGACCGCTGACGGGACAAGAAAATGGAACTAGCATGGAGGAAGGTGGCGGGGACTTGGGATGTCCCAAAGGAACCATGGAACAATTGTGCAAGCAAAAGGCACCGTCGAGATCAAGGATCTAGACAGTGGAAAATATTAGCACCACTAGTGCGAAGCAAAACACTAGTGGGGGCAAGTGGGAAAGCCATAGGGAGAAAGAAGATAATGATGTTGGGAGGGCTGCCCAGCAGTCCGAAATATCTCGGACTAGTTAGGCATGAGGAAATAGAGCCTCAAGGGGCTCAACATGAGAAAAAGGCTGCCCGTAGAAAATCGGAGCAAAAGGGGCTCAAAATTCGGCAAACGGGAGCAAAGTGGAGCCCCCTTTGAGCATGGGGGTGCCATTGTTGGAGTCCGAGATGTAACGGCCAGTAACAGCCATGAACCTGGCCTTGAATGAGGCCTTAGGGCCTAGAAAGAGAGTGCACAACAGTTTGACACTTGTCACAACTGAAATAAAAGAAAAAGAAAGAAAAATGAGAGAAAAAGGAGGGAGAATGAAACAAAAAGGGAGAAAAGAGTGGAGGAGAGTGTGCCGTCCTATTGGGACCTGCACAGTAGGGACTGGCAGGTCCCAACTGTGACCTCATCCCTCCTAGAATGAGGGAGGGAAATCCGGATTGTAGAGATATGGCCCCTAATAAAATTTGAATTAAAAAAGCAAAAAATGAGAGAAAATGCAAAAAGGAAGTGGCTGGTTTTCTTTTTGACCATGGATCTGAGATCAGATCTCATGGTGGAGAGGAACTAGCCGTCTTTTGTGGGCCAGCTCAAAACGGCTAGCTCCGGAATGAGGTGGCAGCCCAAAATGGAAAGAAACAAAAGAAGGAAAGAGACAAAACTGTGCATTTGGCCCAAAAAGAGAGCCAAATGCACCAAAAAATTAAAAAACTGGACTTAGGGGCTCAAAATTGAAGCAAGGGCTACTAGGGGGTAGCACGGATTATTGCTGGCCTTGGATCTCAGCCAGATCCAAGGCTGAAAATGTGCCGCCAGATGGAAAAATGCTCTGGCCTACCCAAGGGAGGCCGAAACTTGAAAAAATCTAGAAAAAGACCCACAAGGTTTTTTTCTTTTAAGTATTGTTGCCCCTTGGGCATTAGGACCCAAGGGGGCAACATTTGAGCAATGGAAAAGAGGCCAAAGTAAGCCAAGAGGCAGTCCGAGTTGGTACCAACCACTCAGACTGCATGTACTTGGCCAAAATGAGGCCCAGGTAACTCCAGAAGGGCATAGTAAGGGAATTTTGCCTTGGGGATACCTCGGTTCACCCCAAGGCACTTGGAGAGGTTCATGGGCTGGCCGGACTGCTGGTTTCAGCCTACATAAGCTGGGGATGCAGTCCGCCACTCTCACATTTGCATGAGGGGTGCCCATGCTGCCCAGGTTTCAACCTACATAAGCTCGGGATGCAGTCGGCCACTCTCACATTTGCATGAGGGGTGCCCATGCTGCCCAAGTGAGCTCACAGGAGCACCTTTGCACTTGGAGTGAGGAGAGAGGAGCCCATGCTAGTAGGAGAGCTTAGAGGAGACTAGGAGGTAGTGGGAAAGACTCTAGAGGRTAGTGATGGTGGGAGAGACACTTGGGAGGTGATCCGCCATATCCCCCCTGGGTGTAGGAGAGAAGGAGAGGCTAGAGGAGTCCCATTAGCCCTCCTAGAGGAAAGGACTCCATAGCCATAGCTGAGGAAGCTTGCCATAGCCTGGGAGAGAGTAAGGAAGGAGGAGAAAGAGGCTTGGAGAAGAAGGAAGCCATAGACAAGAGAGGATTGTGCAAGGAGAGGAAGCTTCATCAAGGAGACACCATCATCAAGAAACCAAAAAGGTGAGAGAAAGGAAGATACTTCTTCATCTTTATCCTCTTCTCCATTCTCTTCTTCTTCTTCTTCTCCTTCTTCTTCTTCTCTTTCCTCTCTCCCTCCTCCTTCTTTCTCTCCTTCCTCCCCCTCATCCTCTCCCTCTTCATCTTCACCTTCCTCCTCTTCACTCTCATTCTCTTTGTCTTCTCCCTCTCGTTCTCCATCTCCATCTTCCTCATCTCTCTCCCCTTCTCCTCCATCCTCTTTTACTTCATCTCCTTCCTTCCATGGGCTACTCAAACTCTCATCTTTCACTTGCACACTAGGGGGTAGTACTCCGATTCTTTCCTAGATTATCCATGATACAATCTTGGTGATTTGGGCTCTTCAAACTTGTGTTTTTCACCCTCACACTAGTAGGTAGTGCTCATGGACGCTTTTTGATGCAATCTTGGTGGTATGGGCTCTCCTAACTTGTGTTTTTCACTCTCACAATAGTAGGTAGTATAGCGCTACACTCATGGATGCTTCTTGATGCAATCTTGGTGATTTGGGCTCTTCAAACTTGTGTTTTTCACTCTCACACTAGTAGGTAGTATAGCGCTACACCCATGAATGATCCATGATACAAT
>BFEA01000306.1:105811-118272 GCA_003427395.1 Chara braunii | reverse complement strand
TCTTCTCTCTCTCTCTCTCTCTCTCTCTCTCTCTCTCTCTCTCTCTCTCTCTCTCTCTCTCTCTCTCTCTCTCTCTCTCTCTCTCTCACTAACTCCACTACTCTCAGCGTTGTGCCTCATTGCCGATGAGCAGCGCAACTGCATTCTCGAAGTAGCGCAGCAGAGAGTCTCCAAAATAGCGCAGCAGCCAAGTTCTTGAACCAGCATAACGCTGGATTTCTCCTGGTACCTTCTGTCCACGAACTGGGCAACGACCCAGCTTATGTAGCGCTGGGCCAGGACTGAAAACCCACGGCCTGCGTTCTGGGCCGTGCAGATCGAAATCCGATCCACGGTCCAGATCGCAGGCTTTGAAACTGGTTCAGCCCTTGGCCTAAAACGGCCTGCTTAGGACCCTACCGGACGTCCAGGCCCTGTCTAGGATTCAGTTTCCTGGTACCTGGCTTCGAACCGGTCCTGTGCGGACGCATCCGGCCTCAACGTCGGCCTGGGTCCGAACAGGTAGCAATCTGTTCGAAAAGAAAAGAAAAGGTCCAAACGTTTTTAGGAGCTCAGCCTCTGGGCCTGAATCTGGCCCTGGTCCTAAAACGTGTACCTGGCCACAAAACGGACAACAGTACAACCATTAGAAAAACAGCAGCAAATAAATAAAAGAATATAAAATAATCTAAAGATGGTGTTTTTCTGATGCAGGCCCAAGTAAGAATGTCATAGGGCCTTCAGGTTGCGGTGACGCGACCTGGGGCCCCTATTCCAACCTCGGGTTTCGTGAGAGGCCCGTGTGTAGGCTTTCAGCATGTAACAACTGGTGTTCGCCAGTCCGGGGAAGCCTTGGGCAAGTCGCAGGCCGACCCTTCCTCTTTGTATAAAAGAAGGGCTCCAGTTACCAGGCAGGCGGTTGGTGCTTGGCTTAGGCCAGGTTCCAATGAAAATCCCATGGCGGAGTGATCCGACCGAATGGGTGTTTTCCCCTTCTTCTTTGAGCCCAGCGGGCTCATGCACTTTGCACTTTTTTTTAATGATTGAAGGAACCAATATGAACACAACGGGTCATCAAGAAAGAACAATCCTACCCTATGAAAGGATAGACAAGTGAAGAGAAGGGAAATGAAGGGAGTTGCTAGAATCCAAGGAAAACTAACTCACCCTTGAAGATTCTCACGAGAAGGAACCAACCACTATGTATGAAAGTAGGGGGAGTGACACTCATTGTCCTGAGAGAAAATTTGTGAGTTATGGGTAGGAAGCGTTGGGTGCACCAAGGGGATGGCACTTGTACTATGTGTGTCCCACTTGGGACTTGTGTTTGCATGATGGGATTCGAGCGTCCTGCCTTTCGGAAGGAAAGGATTGGTCTGCACCGGCCAGTGCGGGTTGCGAAACGTCGTTCTCTTTTGTAGGCTGCCGTGTGTTCGTATGTGGAGGTCAGGCCACGGAGCTGTCGGACGGGAGTTTGTCACGTCGGTTGATTAGTAGCATTCTTGTTCGAGCGGTGACGGGCTTCGGCTCGATGATCTGCTGGACGGGGTGTGAAATCTCCTCAGGCGGGGCTTAGCCTGTTGGCTGGCGGAGGGAGTACCACTGCATGCGGACAAAGACGGAGCCTCGGAGGCGATTAGTAGCCTCTCGTAGCATGGTTTTGGGAAAGGCTGATTCTTGTCGGACCGATGGAAGTGAATGCCCGGACGGCTGACTTTGTCCCTGTATTTAGGCACTCGAGGTAACCCTCGGTGTCGGTATGGATGTGCAAAGCGGCAAGACGGGATGGGGTATTCAGGGTAAGGAGGAAAGGGCGAATGTCTTGCCGAGACCTGGGTACCGCGCTCGCGACGGTTGAGCTGCGCTTGAGGTACGGGATAAAACTCTACCGATAGTACCAGCGGAGAGACCATAGTGGGGATGGTCGGTGAGGAGATGACCGGCCCGTGTGTGAGGTTGCCTGATTTTTTTATGTGTTCCCCCTCTGTAAAAATTGATTGAGTTCGGACTGCTGGATGGACCATATTTCTAAGTCTATCCCCCCCCCCCATCTAAGTGCGCACGAGTGAGAGATGATCGGAAGGAAGGAGGATAGAGGTCAATTGGAATGGAACTAAGAGAAAGAATGTGGGCAAATGGATGGCCGGCCGAGGGAATTATAGGAAGGGGGTACTTAGGAAAGGGGAGGTAAAATAGGGAGACCTTGATGAGGGGTCTGAAATAATTATCATCTAGGACAAGGGTTGACCTGACCAAAAGGATCGGTTGGTGCCTTTTTATGAAAACAGGGGTCGGGTGCTGAAACCAAGATGGCGCGATGCTTGCCTTCCCCGATCTATACTAGCGGCCCGGAAATGCCAGTAGATGTAAAGGATGGGGTATCGGTCGTCCTCCCGGAAAATGGAACGCGGACGGACCTTGAACCAGCGTATCAAACGGTAATGCTGGAAGGAGAGGATGTTTTCCTTTGGATAGAAACAATATGGACCAATGTCAACTTGACGAGGTTGTCACCAAGTTTAATGGATTTGGAATTCCGAGGGACAGTGGAAGCTCGGGGGTGGGTCTACTTGTCGCAAGATGGAGAGAAAGCTATGATCATAGAGTTGGCACCCGGGAATACGCCGGACGAGTTGTTTAGGAAGGCAGAAGCAGAGGTTGTGTGGGCTGCATGTCAAAGGAAGGAAATGGAAATGGAAAAGGTAGACGTACGGGTGGAACTTGGGGATAGAGTAAGCATGAGGCGGCCCGTAAGAACCATGCGATGTGTGCTGCCCTCCTTCCTAGTGGATGCGGTTTTCGGAACCCTGAGCAGGCTAGTACGGATATGCCAGTCCATGACGAACCTCGGGCTATACCAATGCGCTAGGCAAGATTTTTTTCGATTATCAGTAGAGATGGGGCCGTTCGAGGGGAACTGGGCGGAGGAGCTGGCCGAGATACTAAACTGCCTTAACATAGACAATATCTTTGTCCCTGGCGCTGTGCATTGGGGGATAGTCTACAGGAATGTGGCAATAGGGGAGACGTTTCTAGATGGGGTAAGGGAGCTGGTGTACGACGAGGAGGACGACTTCAGTGATGAAGATGGAGATAAAGAGATAGAGGACTGGGACTTCTAAGAGGGGTAGGGTGACTTAACTTAGGAAGGATGGGTGGCCTGGTATTATGCAGGAAAGGGAAAGATGGCTAGAGAAGAAAGGATGATGGAATACCCCTTCAAAGGCTGGGAACCACGGCGACTTAGAGGAGGAATAGAAATGCCTATACCAACAGGGAACGGATGGACAGGGACCACGTGCGACTGGATTGGGTTTGAGGTTGCCCGGGACTTGTCATATGTATGGATAGAGCGGATTTGGAACCCGATAAGGGAAGAGGAAGGTTGGGATGATATAGGAGAAGATAAGGTAGAGTCAGTTGGAACGATTTTCGAGGATGCATGGCACCTGTTTTGCACCATGTTAGCAATGGGACAGGACCCGATGTGGCTTCTAGGGGATGCAGAGGCCCGAACCCGAAAGGAAGGCAAGCTATTCGCCAACGAGGGATGGGACGAAGTTAGTAGCAGAGTTGTGATGGGAGGATGGAAGGAACTCAAGCCTCCAAGTCTACGGATAACGGATTGGGTACCGGAATTCATAGCCGAGTGGTTTGGGGGGTTTGAGCACATTATAGAGTGTGCCTGGCTGACTGAGGAGTTCTATAGGCTCTCATTGAAATATGAGCCCTTCTACGGAGATAAAGTCGGGGAAGTCATCATCGTCCTAAGAATAGGCAGGTATGACCGCCTAGAGGTAGAGGCGGAGTCTTGGGACGCCATAATTAGCCGGGAGGCGGCGGCCGCACCCTCCTACGTAGACGACGTCTTTAAACTATTTGAGGTAGTGTGGTTCGACTGAATAAGGCCAAGGGATCGAACACCGCGAAAAGGCCTGAGTATGGAGGGTGTTTGTGAAGTGAGGTGTAACATAAGAAAGGGAGTGTGTACATTAGGCCGTAGAGGGTGCATAAGGATCGAAACAAGGGGGAAGTGACAGCAACTGGAAAATGGGGGGGGGGGGGTAGAGTTGAACGTGTATGAGTTGGGGATAGCGGCAAGAACCAGTGAATGATAAGTAGGGAGGGTTGAAAGACTAAAACACGAAAGGCATGAAATCTCGGTGGGTGCAGTGATCGGACTCTGAAAGCAGGAAAGGAGATATTGCGAGATGGCCCAGCGAATGGCGTTCTGGGTGGATAGACCTCGTGGGATCCTGCCACCAAGAATATCAGAGGGCAGGGTCGAAATAAGCCTGCTGGCAAGAAATACGGTAGGCAATCCGGTAATGGACTGGGTGGGGGTAGAGTAGGTGGAAGACACTGTGTACCTAGTAGTGAAGTTGGAATGGCGGGCGAGAGGGGAGTTCGGGAGCGTAGACTTGAACCGCCCAGGGCTTGTACATGCGACGGGATCCTTACACCTGTCGGAAGAGGGATGGCGGACCTTTGGGATTGCTTTGGCTTCCGGGATGACCCCGCGCGAATGTCTGAAGGGGCATGGCAAGCGACCTGGCGGGAGGGGTTTGAGTTTGTGAGATGACGTGACGGCTGAGGTAAAAGTCGTCTCTGCAGGGGTTTTTGAGTTGCCAAATGAGGTCGTACGGATGAGTCTACCACCCTTCCTGCTAAGACGAATGGGAGGCATAGAACGAGTGGAGCAGGCGGTGACTGCCGTAACTAAGCTAAATTTTGACGAAGCATTAAGGTATCGAGAATACTGTCGGGCCTTCCTAGAGATGGGGCCTTTCGAGGACGAACAAGGGGGCGAGGTGCTTTGCATTCTACGAGCACACATCCGTGAATTCTTTCAAAATTTTCTCAATTTCTGGGGACTTTGCCTCTTCCTTATCTTCACCTTCCTTAATTGGGCGCACATATGCCACAAATACTTGATCATACAGATTGTATTTCTTTACATGGCGGGCGAATGCGGGGGCACTCATGCAACAATGAGCTAAGCTGCTTTCCTTACCAGATTCATGAAACAGACGGATTTTCTTCTTCTTTCCACCTTGCGGACTAGGGAGCCAACACTCGTGGTCCCTCAACTTCACATCCGCATCCGCAACTTCCCCCCAATTTGTGCCTAATAGAATGTCAAAAGGGAGACTATCTTCCACCAAGAGAGTCTGAGAGTGGAGAATGCGTTCGACCTTCTCCTCTGCCTCGAGCCGAACGTATGTCTGAATCCCCTCAACATATCTATCCAAAGCAATCTCACTACTGTTCGCTAATTTACTTACTACGGGCTCATCCAACTGTTTCACCTTTAGCGCGAGTTGCAACTTTTGCAATCCTTTCTTACTAATATAGTTGCGTGTTAACCCACTGTCAATCATACCGCCTACTCTTACCTTATTGACTTCTAGATCTGCAGTAATTAGCTTCCCTTTTCGTTTTTTCATTTAGACTCAGGCTTTGCGATGAGTGGCCAACTCATCGCCTATGCCTGCGAGGGATCCACCTAGAGAGGTACATACACTTACTACCTCTGGACAACTGACCAGGTGGGGATCGTTTATCTCTTCAGTTTCTGCCACGGAAACCTTCGGATGGGAGGATGTTAGTCTGCTTGCATCTTAAGTTCTTGTAGAGGCAACTGAAACCCCTACTGGTTGTTCCCTTTTGGTTGTTTATAATTTGGGCAGAAGGGAACAATGTGGTTGGGGTCACCACATTTAAGGCACTGATCGACGACTTTTCTATATTGCCAAACTTTTTTTGTGATCCCTAGCTTTCCCCAAGGTTTGCCTTCGGGCAAGCCAGGATGGGGTGGATATGGTTTGTCCCAGTTCCCATACCACGTGCCTCTTCCTCTACCCCATGTGGAGTTGGAACCTCGGCCACCTTGCGAGGGACCGTTGCCCCTTCCTCCCACGTAGTAGATTCCTTCACCACCACCCCTCTGGGTGTCGGGTCCTCTTCCTCCATGACCGTGGCATCCTCTTCCTCTGCCACGGCCTCTTCCCTGTTGCCCTCCCCCGCGGGCTGCAACGGCCGCGTAGTCCCCCTCGTGAACTACCGTGTTGTTGGGTTTTTCCTCCAGACCATAATCTATCTGGTCGTAGGAAAGAATTTCGACACCTCCTTCAAAGGTCAGAAGGAGGTTGTCTTTCCCAGGTATATACCGTGAGATGGTGCAGTTTCGC
The DNA here is from genome assembly GCA_003427395.1 of Chara braunii. Taxonomy (NCBI): domain Eukaryota; kingdom Viridiplantae; phylum Streptophyta; class Charophyceae; order Charales; family Characeae; genus Chara; species Chara braunii. The sequence continues at coordinate 112,102 of BFEA01000306.1, read as the reverse complement.
CACTTCTTTCCCGCTTGCAGATCTTTCCAATAATGGCAGCAATTGGCTTCGGCCAAGACACCAGCATGATCTAATGCGATCTTGCTGAACTTCTCATAAGCCATCCCCTCTTCTTTGGTACGGGGATATAATTGAGTGCAGAGAGGATCGGGTAGTGCTCTAGCAAAGTTACTAAGAATCTGCGTCGGGGTGAGTCCATGTTCAGCACATTGCAAAAGTTCGTCCATGGTAGATTTAAGTGCAGAAACACTTTTCCATTTCCTATCCGCGATATTCAAGATTAACATTTCAGTTCTCCGGGCTAAGTTCTTATCTTCAAACCATTCCCGGACAACTTTAAAGAAATCTTCAATGCGGGTCTGCTGGGAATACTCTACCATAGACGGACAATTAGCTTCCTTTTGCAGGGAGATTGCAAAACGCATTGCATCTCCAGCCATACACGAACTGGCCATCAGGACTCTGTCCCAATACGGTATGCGCCGCCCACAGACATAGGACTCAACCGCTGCAATCCAATGTAAAACACTTTCTTCCTTTTTGCCAGTGTATGTCTACGGCGCCTTTATCTTTATTTTTCTGACTTCCCCTGCGTCTTCTTGCAGCACGCCCTTCTTCTTCTTATCTCCGTCTCCATCACCTTTTCCATCTCCTCCATCTCCTCCACCACTACTAACCAATTTCTCAATTACGGCGGGGTTCAAAGTCTTGCTAATCTGCTCATCTAGTTTTACAATGTATGCTTGTACATATTGGTCAACTTTTGCTGCAGACCTTTGTAAGAAGGTATTCCATACTCCCTCAAATTCATACTGATGGGCTTCAACTTTTTGCAAGGTCTTGTTCATCGCCACCAACTCTTGTTTTGTATGGAGGACAACTGCTGTTAAGACGACAAGTTGTTCTTCGGTTGCTGTTTGTTTTTCCTTCTGGGCCTGTAATTCTCTTTGCAACCTTTCACCCTCTGCATGCAGTCTTTTCCTCTCTTCGAGCTCTTAACGCTTTGCAGCTAACATTTTGTTGTGCAGTTCTACTCGTTTTTCTTCTAGCAAGAGTTCCTTTTCCCTTTTATCCTCAATTGATGCCAATTTTGAGACAAACGTGTCCCTTTTTTCCTCTGTCTCTTCAATCCTGTCACTAGAATAATTGTACTGGTTATACCAGTTTAAGGGACTGACCTGTATATTTAACCCACCAGACTGACTGCTTTCGCCCCTTTCAAGCCGACGTCTGACGAGTCTGTCTGTATCATCTGCAGGCTCATCTTCTTCTTCTATAGTCTTTAATTCTTTCTGCAATCTTTCTCCATCTTTTCTTGCAGCTCCTTTTTAATTCTTTTCTTGCAGCTCCTTTTTAATTATTTCTTCTTCTATTTGAATTTTCTTCCTCAATTCTTCTTCTTTTTGTTTCTTCTTCTGTTCTTTTCTTTCTTTTTCTTGGCTAAGCGACAGTTTACTTCTGCCTGCTCTGCCGCAGAGAGTCTGGGCTTTGCTGTTCCGGATCTCATCATCATGCGGGAAGAACACACTCTCCCGAAGCCGAGAGGAAAGAAGAAACGGAATAATGGCCCCAACAGAACAGATAGAGCCAACATCCCGTACATGGGATAGTCATCCATGGTGGCGATCAGCACAGGGGAGACCTCAACCGGACCACCAAGTTTACTTAAGTGGATGGGATCTGTAACTCTTTTTCAAAGTCTGGATGTCGCTGCTTCAGAACAACGAAATTTGATAATGTAGAGGATATATAACGTTTTCCTAATCAATATACAAAGTAGAAACTCTTCTTTGTTTTTTTTTTGTTTTTTTTTGCTGCCTGTTTAGTTTCTTAGCTAATCTATGCCTTCAATTGTTTGTCTGGTCACTTCATTAGAGAAGAGAGCTTGGAGATACTCAAAACTTACTTCAAAAACAAATCCAAATGATCACGGTTTTCCTTATTCTCGGCCACTTACACTCCGACGTGGCAGTACACAGTTCTCTGACAACTTCCTTCCTTACCTATTGACAAACTAGATGGATAACACGAAGACCAGATGTTGACTCTCTAATCCTATCTGTTAGATCAGACCAGGCCACAGGTTTCTTCCAGACAGCAGCAACGACCACCAGAAAGGAGGGGGAAGAGATACACAATACACATATTTGCAATCAATCGAGGTAAGTGGGGCAGGATGTTCTTCTCTTCTTTGTTGTCGTTGATGAAGACTCCACGTTCGCTCCAATCGCTCCACTCGCTCCAACCACAAGTAAGTCTTCTCCTCCTTCGCCGCGTCTTCTTCGGCCAACTTTCCCCTCTATCCCAATCTAACTCCTCTTACTTCATCTCTTACTTCATCTCTCGCCAACCATACTCAAGCCAACTTATCCTTCTCACCGGCCTTGATCGTGCCAGCGCATCCAGTGAGAGTAACAAGATCTGCTCCGATACCAAATTTGCAAGGAGTTCGATTGTTCATCACTTGCTGGAGTGCATCAGATCACATGCATATTCACAAATTTGACAAATTGCGATATCTCACACAAAGCCCAATAGAAGATGAATGAGAACCAGGAAGCTCAACTCAATTATCAAACCCAGAATTAGAGAGAGAACATCGTGAGTTCAAAGTGTATGGCGCCGAACAGAGTTACAAGTCTTCTTCGATCAACATGAGTCCCAAGCCTGGCGCTCATCAACAACAACAACGCTCAACAGGTAAGTGTCCCCATAGCTCACACTTCCCCCTCTCTCATCTGCCTTCTTCTCTCTCTCCTGGTCTACCCTCACTCATCTTGCATGCCACACTCCCTATCACACGAGGATCTACTCTGAATACTACTCTCTGATATCTCCTACTGACTATCCCTACTAACATACTAACTAGCGCTGGCGCAACTATGGCTGCCTTCCCTCTAGCCAGCACTCTCTTCCTTCCCACATAGCGCTGCTCTTCAGCCTAGCGCAGCTCACACACATCTAGAGCACCACGACACTTCCACACTCTCATGCGAAGTGAGGATCTGTCAAATGAGAGGCTGGCCAGTCCTTTATAGTGTTGGACAGGTCTGTCGTGGCCTGCGTTCAGCTTCAAGTGTGCCTGGGACTCCTGCCCAGGATTATGACTGGACTGGGACTGTAGCCTTTGACTCATTGTAGAACAGACATGTCTTTTCATCGAGGAGACATGACCCTAACGCAGTCTTGAAAATTGTGTTCAATACCTGTTCGTTCAGGACCTGTTTGTGACCTTCCAAAATGACTTTTCACTTCATTATGGATGCGACATCTGCCTTAGGAACTTTGTCCGTTGGGTTGCTGCTCGTGAATATAAGTTCTGGCCGACAGGGCTCCTCGCTGTTGGGCATACATCCGGGGTCTGATTCGTAAAGGCCCTTTTAGAAGGTTCATATTAAATAATTTAGTGACCCTATCAAAATCTGTCAGATACATACAAGACAAAAAAATGAAAGCCCCATCTTGTTCTTCGATTTCGAGAAAGCCTACGATCAAGTGAATTGGAACTTCCTACAGCAAAGCATGGAAAAACACACGTGGTTAACGGGGACCCCCCAGTTTCAGCTCCTGGGTAACAGGTCCAAAGCTGAAATTAGGCTTTGGGGGTGAAATTTTATGTTTTTTTGGGTTTTTTTTTTTTGCCTGTTTTTGTCTTACTTCAAGGTTGTTGTGTACCAAATTTGGTCTCATTTGGAGCATTGGAATTTCCTCTCATAAGACCATTTCCAAAAACGCTGAAAATTCTAAAAATTCGCTGAATCCAAAATGTCATTCGAGTGCACTTTTGCCTTACTGTTTCACCCTGTTCTTGTTTTATTTTTTCGGTTTTTTTCTAATGGTTTGTTAATATGGTGTGCACTCTATGGAATGATGCAATTTTTGGTTAAAAAGGGCTTCTGGTTTTCTTATAAACAGCATTAAAAAAACGCTGAAATTTTGGGTCTCCGTTAACCGCCTCTCAGTCAATGGCCACATATCACAACCTTACCGAATGTCACGTTCCGTACGCCAAGGGGACCCATTAGCAACTCTAATTTTCCTGTTCATCATGGAAGCCATTGCGTTCTTCCTAAGGAAAGACCCCTCAATAGAAAGACTATTGGAGGATAACCAACACTCACCATATGTCCCAACCACAATCCTCTTCGAGGATGACTTGACTGTCCTGATAAGGGCTTCCGAGATCCTCCAGTCAATACCCCACAAAATACACCAGAGGGAATGAGTTGGGCTAAAGGCAACAAGCCCCTGAGATTCTTGGGAATCCAAGTCTCCAAATCAGGCCCGAACCACTCAATGACCCCGACAATCATGAGCAAAATGTTAGCCAAATTGGGCAGCTGGTCCAGAGTCTATACTGCAATCTTCGGGAGAGCTCTAATCCTAAACGCCTCTATCTTCTCAATGCTATGGTATGCCTTGACCATTTGGACACCTATCAAACAGGCGAGATTGCAATTGTGGAGGAGGGCAACTGCATATCAGTGGATAGGGGACCCTTCTAAAACCCATTTCATTTCCAAAGTGGCTTGGACGTATGTCACCCAACCGAAAGCAAGAGGAGGCCTCGGAGTGCTCGACCCAGAGATCCAAATAAAAGCGCTACAAACTAAATGGATTTTGAAAGTTTTAACAAATAATAACCTCCCCTGGGTCGATCTGGGCCTCCGAAGAATTAACCAGCTCACAAAGGTCAAAACGCCCAGTAATATGAGAGTCCTGGTTTGGTTAATGTCAAAATCGTGGACCATGGAATCCACCAACAGAAATCTTGGGGCAGACGAGCCAGAAGAGGGGCACACCCGGGATTTTTGGAGAAACCTTTTAATAACCTGGAGGGAAATATTCCCAGCAAAGGTAAGGGAGCCAAAGTCCAAGAAAGAAGTTCTTCGTCAACCCATATTCGGCAACCAGTGGATCTTAGGAACCCAGGGCAAACCGTGGGCACTCACAGCAGTAGATCTTAAGTGGAAGTCGTGAGAATATGGAATATGGCAAATCAAGCATCTCTGGTTTCAATCGGAAGGAAGATGGAAAACAGTGGGAGAACTGAGGCAATCCTTGAAAGGATGCCATAATGTGCAGGACAACCTCCATAACATCCGAAACTCAATCCCGGACAATTGGTTAACCCTCTTGAAAAGCCCCTTCAAATGGTCACCTGGGGAATGGTTAACAAACACAAAGGATACCTCCCCAAGCACAGCCTACCTACTACGCTCAAGGGAAGGTCCCAGGGACAACTGGCTCATCTGTGACATGTACGCAATCGAGGACCCAGGCGCTACCACAATCTTATTAAGCAATAGCGCTCCAAAAGAGCACGGTACAGAAGGTAAGGGTGGTGGAAAATGATAAGCACAGAATCTACAGCCCTGCAACAGGCATACAAAACCCCGAATTTGACCCAGCTGAATGGGCATGGAAACGAAGAACAAGAAGACTCGAAATAGAAAAAAGAACTAATATCTTAGAGTATACCACCAAATTAGGATACACACTAAGGATGAGATCTCACCCGATAGCACTGGTGATGAATCGGAGATGGGAAGCACACCTCAACCTACCACAAAGCAGATCTCAGATCAGGTCATGGGGAAAACTCATGGCCATCGCTTCAACTAGGATGAGAAGCTTCCAGTGGCAGTTAGCTTATTTGGCATTGCCAGTCAATCAATGGCTAAACAAAAGGCGCAACTTACAGACAAGATCACCTATACAAGTACTATGTGTCATTTGCCAGGAAAATGCAGTAGAAAATGTGAACCACTGCCTCTTAACCTGTCCCAAAGCAATGCGATTGTGGACAAGAGCAAATTGAACTATGGAATTCAATCACGGACAAAACTCTACCAAACGATCCATCTACCATGCTCCTAGGACTTTACACACCTACTACTTGGCAAAGTTTTGAACTTTCACTCTACCACATATTGAGATTGGCCACATTGTGGTCAATCTGGAAGCGCAGATGTCAGGAAACCATCGACAACTCGCCGACGGCAGCCTATGAATCCCCCTCGGCGGCGGCCATCCGCGGCCGAATCCGCGGACACGGCCAGTCCGCCGACCCCGCGGACGTGTCCGCGCGGCTTTGAAGCCACGTGGCGGCCGCGGGGGAGCAAATTTCGAAATTCGGGATACGCCACGTGGCGGCGCATCCCCGGCCCCACCCCCCCACACACAAAAAAAAAGAAATTGATCAACTTTTGGTGGGGGGGTATGGGCGAAATCGAACGAAATTGAAAGAAAAGAAAAAAACGCGTTTTTTTTTTTTTTTTTTTTTTTTTT
>BFEA01000306.1:76693-87108 GCA_003427395.1 Chara braunii | reverse complement strand
ATGACCAGCGGGGTCGTCGTGGGAGGGAACAAAAGTTCTGGAAGAAAAAGAAGAAGGCGAAGCAAAGGAGGAGGAGAGGACGAAGAAGGCGAAGAAAACGAGGGGAGAGGACAAAGAAGACGAAGAGGACGAGGGGAGGAAGAAGAGAGGAGGGAGGAGACGAAGAAGAGGGGGGGGAACAGAAGAGTGAAAGAAGTCGAAAAGAAGAAGAAGAAGAGGAAGAGAAAAGAAGCAGACCAGAAGTCGAAGAAGAGACGAAGACGACGAGAGGGAAAAGAAGGACATGAAGATGAGCAGACGTCGAAGAAGTTGAACGACTAAGAAGAAGAAGTAGAAAGAAGAAGAAGAAGACGACGAAGAAGAAGAAGGACAGGGGGGCACAAACCTTCTTCACAGGGGGTGCTGGCGTGGCTTGTTTGCGGGGGGCTTGATGGTGAGGCTGGCTGGCGGTTGATGGCTGGCGGGGTGCTTGATGGCGAAGATGGCTGGTGAAGGTTGATGGTCGTGGCGATGGCGGGGGAAAGCGCATCGTCGTCTGCGAGGGGTGAACAGGGGTTGGACGCATGATGCATTTCCCCCCGCCTCGCGTTTGCACCACTGCGCGATTCCCGCCCAAACGGGTTAAAAAAGACGGCCTGTAATGACCCGCCAAAAACACAGACTGAGAACACTGCTGATTTCTGGGATTTGCCGCTGGAATGAATACCATGCTGAAATTCCCGCATTCTGCTGTGGTTTCCATGTCTGTGTGTGTGTGCGTGCCTGCTGGTTTGCATGCCTGTCTGAGTGCTTGACGGTTGAGTGTGTGTGTGACCCACAAGGGTACTTGTTGGTTGCAAAGCCCCGCAGGGCCGGTACTTACCTGTGGCCGTGACTTTGAGGGTTGCAGGGGGGTAAACACTCAAGTAGGGGGGGGGTAGGCCCGTGACACTTAGAGCAGGGGGAAAAACACTCGAGTAGCAGGTAGGCCCGTACCACTCGAGTAGTGGTAGGAGTGTCGGGTACTGGAGGCCGAGCAGAAAAAGACAAAAAGTTGGCATTTTTAGAGGCCCAGTAGCGGTAGGATAGAGGTAGGCCGGTACCAGTCCAAGTAGCCCGGGTCTAGGGCCTGTCCGGAGGTTAGCAGAGCCTGCAATGATGTTTCCCTCCGAAAGTGAGGAGGTACTGGTTGCTGGGAGGCCGCTCGGCCTAGGAAGTCACCGCCCAGGAGGCCAGTAGACCGCTATATCTTTCGGAGGAGCAAGTAACTCCTTCTCATTTGCGGTGTGCAAGGATTGGCGACATGCTGCTGGAGCACAGTGCTGGACTGGTCCAGTGCTGCTTGGAGGTGAAGGGCAGCTGGAGCTCAGCCTGGCTATGGCGAGCAGTCCAGCTTGAGGAGGAGGTAGAAGGGGGCGAAGGAGGGGAGTGTCGAGGCACTTACCTGGCTATGGTAGACACCATCTTCATCACCTTGTTGGGCGCTGCATCTGGAAGGCCCCAGTTGGGGTAGTGCTGCACCAAGGAGCTCGAGGCAGAGCTTGGCATGGCGGACCAGTCAGTAGCAGCAGCATAGCTGCTTCGGGTTGTCCTTTGGACAGGAGTGCAGCGCCATAGCTGCTTTGGGTTGTCCTTTGGACAGGAGGGCAGGGCCCTCAGTAGTCCGCCATAGCCTATGCATGTGTGAGGAGGAAGGAGGGGGGAAGCCATAGCTATGGTGGACTTGTTGTTGTTCTTGTTGTTGAGTCAGCAGTAAGAGGGAACTTCGGATATTGATTCTGGTTCATCCATTCATTGTTATTATTATTATTGAGAGAAGAATAAGATTGGCGAAGTGAAGGAGGAGGAGGAAGGTGGAGAGAGAGAAGGGGGAATTGTCATTGGCCTTGCTGGTGCATTTCTTCTTCTTCTTCTTCTTCTTCTTCTTCTTCTTCTTCTTCTTCTTTCTCTCTCCTCTGGTCTCTATCTCTTTGCAAGTGCCTTCATTTCTTTCGCAATTGGGTGGCATTGTCTTTCATTGTGAATTTGCACTTGGGAAATGACCAGGATCGTAACAATTGGTATCAGAGCGGACTTACTTGCTGGCGAGAGGTGTTAGTCACCCTAAACCTAATTCCGAATTAGGTTAGGGCTAACCYAATCTTGGATTAGGGTTAGGAAGTTAGGGTTAAGTGGGGCGGTGAGGTATGTGGATACTGCCCCCACCTGGTTAGGTCATGTAGGGCCGACATCAGACCTGACCAGGTTGCTTGAGTGATTGGATGGGGTGGCGATACACAAAGGAGGCTGATTGGAGTAAGCGAGAGGGAGTAGAGAGTGAGAGGTACTCGCACCTGGAATCTGCACTTCAAGAAGACATTGAGTGACTTTTGGGCTTCCCCTCAAGAGGGAGACTTGATCGGAGGCTGCCATATCTGCATCGAATTGCTGCAAGTTGCTACTTTGCAACAGGGGTGTAGGAAGGCCCTCTTAGTCATGCTAGGACACTTCGTGTATTGGTAGCTAGGGGTCAGGAGGACTTATAAGAGAGGGGGGGGTGAGTCCTTATCCATCTTTGGAGGCCGGGCCTCACAGGTAAGTGTCGTGTGACCTGGTTAGCCCGTGGGAGGTTGCTTGGTGCTTCGTGGCCTGTTGGGGTGTGCTGGGCTCTTCCTCTTCTCTGCGGTCTTGGCTGTGTGTGCGAGCATGTGGATTGCTTTCTCACCTATTGGATGGATGGATGATGTATCTGTTCTAAATGACATATCTTTCTACGGTGCATTGTCTTTTCATTTCTGAACGGCTGTAGGGGTGAGTTCTTGTTAAAAGTTGTCTTTTCCTTTTCAGTACAGTAGAGGCAGTTTGGGACTGCCTTGGTACTCCTATCTCGTTGGTCCTGGTCCACGACCTACTTGGGACCTTTGGGACTCAGTGGGACCAGGCCCAATGGGACAGGACCTTTCAGGCCCAAATCTGTTGCCGCCTGTGCATTTCTTTGCTGTGCTGAACTTGGGGGACATTCGACTAGCAAGGGCATTCCTTTTAAGGGGATCTTGACTGGTCTTACTGCATGTTATCACATACTGCCCCGCGTCTGGCTCGGCGACTGTCTGCACCCCTCGAAATCTCCATTGCTGCAATTAGTTTTCTTCGGCTGATTTATTGTGGTACATGTACCTTGTCAGGTTAGACAAGAGGGGATCTCCAACTAATCTGATCGGGCCCGTTCGATAAGTCAGTCCTCTCTTCCGTTTTTTTTTTTTTTTACTATTATTATTCTTTTTTTTATTCTGCTGCGTGTCATTCTCCAAGTCCAAATGAATTGCCGCTCCGGCTAGGAGTTCTACCTTCTACTCTGTGTGATTTATTGTTTGTTTCTTTCACCTGAACTATCTATGTCCGGTATTGAGACGCGTGCGCAGTCAGCGGAAAGAGAGAGAAGGGAGAGAGAAGGTGTTCTTTTTGAGAGTGTGAGGAAGGGCAAGAGGAGTGTTCGTCCAAACGAGAGGAGAGAGTGGACCCCTCTTGAGAGATTTACTAACACCCCTTCCTCCGGCATGGCAGGCATCACATCTGCCCAATGGCAGGCCATGCTGGACGCAGCGGACGAGAACGAGAAACCGTTCTTCCAAAAGCTTTACGACGATGCCGTACAGAGGGAGAGGGAGGCAGAGGCAGCAGCCAGAACCACAAGCATTGCTGATCAGGTGGCCCTCCTTCAGGTCCCGGAAGCCAATGCTGACCGGTTCCAAGAGAGGCTAGCTGTTGCTGTAGCAGCCTTCGTTCCACTGCGGACCTTGGAAGACCTTGAGTCCCGTGTGACAGCACTGGAGCAGCGGAACCAAGAGCTGCAGGCTGAGATACTCAGCCTCAAACAGTCCCAACTATCTGCCCCTCGTCCTCCTAACCCTCAACCGGCTGCAGTCCCAGTCTCTCAATCTAACACAGTCCTCATGGCAAGAGCAAGTGGAACTCTGACCAACACAGGAACCGGTGCCAGCTCCTCAAGCGGCAGCACCGACAGTTCTGCACTAGTTATAGTTCCAAATGCAAGAACATCAGCCCAAAACGCCACAGTTCTTACTGGCGTACAGTACAGCGGTCCCGTAGTGGACAAGTGGGCGGCCACTCTGCCGTCCAAGTACGACGGGAAGGGGGACATCACCTCCTGGATTAGCTCCATGCGCTCATACTTCGAAGTGTTGCGAACGCCGCAGGAAGATCGAAGCATGATCATGGGCACAAATATTGAGTCCGCAGTATGGAGTTTCATAGAACTCCAAGCTGTTACAGCAGGTTATGAGAGGATTGACCTGACCGAGTGGCTAAAAGTAACTCCTGTACGCACTCTTGAGGACCTTCTCATCACACGGTACCAAGATAAGCACGCTGCGCTCAAGGCAAGACTGAAGCTCGAGGCCCTCAAGGGCCAAGCATGGAGGACCTCTATGCAGGCTTTGGAACAACACTTGACTGGTCTGTTCACCACTCCAAACTTGGGAATGACCGACGTGTCTTGCATGGATGTAGTCATGGGAGTGGCCCCTAAAGAATACCTCTCCCTGTTAGCACTCAAAGACCATACCACTTGGCGAGAGCTCATGATGGATCTAGTCGACCTAGATGCCAAGGACCTCGCCAGGCGTAAAAAGGCACCCGCTGCAGGTAGCAAATCACAACGCAAGCGGTATGGGAGCAGTAACCAGCTTGCCCTGCATGAACATCGGGAGGCTGAAGATCAGTCCTACGCGGATGATCTGTTTCTAGATGACGATCTAGAGCCGGACTCCGATATGGGCTGATCTACATCGACCATTGAGTCTGACGTGAACGAAGATGAAAAACTTAATGCTTTCAAAAAGACTGCTTCAACCAAGGGGCCTAACCGTGGTTCGGGGAGGGGAACTATTGCACACCTCCCTAAGAATGCGAAAATCCCTGAGAAACCGGAGGACGCTTCTACCAAGCCTTGGGAAGCCCTCCGCATCAGTCAAAAAGAATGGGAGAAGATCCAAACTGCGCGTATGCTTGCATTGTCAAAAACCTGGGCATGCTGTGTAGGACTGTTATCGTCTGCAGGGAAACAGGCAAAGGGCGTAGAAGAGTCATCAGTGCTCTCTACAACAAGGGAAGCTGAAGCGTCAGTTGCAGGCCCCTCCAAGGAGTCTGAATCTGATCAACAGCCTGCCCCTGAACTCCGGAACGACGCTGAATCCAAGGCTGCTGCAGTTCATGTATTGTACACTGAGCCTTGGGAGGAGTCTAAGGAAGTTGACTTCCACGCTCACCTGGAACATTGGCTGCAGCTCAAGCAGCAACGCCGTGTTCAAGGGAGTGTGGAGCTAACCTTCTTTAAACTGCTCATTAACCGCCGATACATCCGCGTGCTGATTGATAGTGGTTCAACCACCAATTTCTTTTCTCCTAACGGGATTCGTAAGGCGGGTCTGGGAATGAAGCAAGTGGAATTGCAGAACCCTTGTCAGACCTAGGTGGGCAACCAAGAGGTTGTCACCTCCACACATGCTGTCAAAAAGTGTGCGCGTCACTTTTGACAAGGATCACACTGTAACACATGAGCTGAACTTCTATGTCATGGACAAGTGTCCGTTCGACGCGGTCATTGGGTTGGGCTGGTTAAAGGCTCATTGCCTAAGGACCACGTGGGCGGATAACCAGTTCGTGGTGCGTGATGCCAAGGGGAACGAGCGTACCGTTCTATTGGACGAGACGCGCGAGTCCCCTGTGACTCTTTTAAGTGCAAACAAATTCTGCAAATCAGTGCGCAGGCGCAAGGAAGCTGAGCATGTACATGTAGCTCTTGTAAAGCCTCTCCATGTGCCTTCTACTTTTGCTGCATTTTCTATCTCGGTAAGTAATTCTACTTCTACCACTTCTACTTCTATTTCATCTACTTCTACTGTGGATAATCCCTCTACTTCTGATCCAAGTACTTCAAATCCGGTTGTAATTGCTGTAAATTCTCGATCTGATTTTCTTTCTCCTTATGAGGATGATCCTCCACCGCAGGTCCCAACAAACATTCGCCGGCTATTAGATCGATTTCCTGAAGTTTTGGCCGAACCTCGTGGAGTTCCCGAGCGTCCGGTTAAACACAAGATCGAGATAATAGAAGGGAGTGTTCCTCCAAAGGGCTACGTCTATCGTATGGGACAAGGCGAGTTGGAGGAGTTGAGGAGACAGATTGATGACATGATCGACCGTGGATGGATTAGGCCTAGCGAGTCTGAGTTCGGTGCACCTGTCTTGTTTGTGCCGAAGAAAGGAGGCAAACTCCGGATGTGCATTGACTATCGTGGCCTAAACCGTATCACCCGAAAGAACGCGTATCCTTTGCCTCGCATAGATGATCTGATAGATGCGGCAGGTGGGTGCAAGGTCTTCTCCAAGATCGACCTCAAGTCTGGTTACCACCAGATTGAAGTTTATCCGAGTGACCAGCACAATTTTTTTGTCATTGCTCACCCACTCTCGAGACTAACAAGCAAGAATGTTGCCTATGCGTGGTGTGAGAAATGTGAGACTGCGTTCCAAGCCTTGAAAGAGGCATTGGTGAGTCATCCTGTTCTCCGCATTGCGGATCCCAACCTCACATTCGTAGTCACTACGGACGCGAGCCAGTTTGGGATTGGTGCAGTGCTGCAACAAGATGATGGTGATGGCCTGCGTCCGCTCGAGTATTACAGCAAACACATGCCCAACCACAAGGTAGCTACCTCCACGTATATGCGTGAGCTCTACGCCCTGCGCGAGACGCTCACACATTGGAAGCACTACCTCTTGGGTCGGCACTTCAAGGTCTACTCAGATCATCAGACCTTGCAGTGGATTAAGACACAAACTGATCTCTCTCCTACACTGACCCGCTGGTTGCATGACATTGATGTCTATAATTTTGAGTTGAAACACAAGAAAGGCTGTTATAACCGTGTTGCTGATGCTCTCTCTCACCATCCTGATTTTTTGACTTGTTCGTATGACCTCCGAAGGAAACTGAAGGAGGATCTGGTCGAACACACCGCCAAGGGTCCGGACCTTAGTCCCATCCTTGAGCAGCTCAAGGCTGACCCTAACAGTCAGCCTGATTTTCATGAGTGTGAGGGTCTTGTATTCCGCCGGTATGGGAAATTTGATCGTTTGTGTGTGCCCAACCATGCGCCTGTCCGAACTCATTTCTTGGATTTGGCACATGGTCGGAGTGGGCATTTCGGCTTTGAGAAGACTTATGGAAGTCTTCTGCAGCAGTTTGATTGGCCGGGAATGAAGGGATCTGCTCAGAAGTTCATTGCTGAATGTCAAGTATGTCAAAGAACCAAGGTCCACAGGCATAAGCCTTATGGTCTGCTGAGACCCCTCCCCATTCCTGATGGTCCCGGTGAGTCGATTTCCATCGACTTCACGGACATGGGAAAGGTGAGTGAGGCAGGGAATTCACAAGTCATGGTTATCGTGGACCGTTTTTCCAAATTTCTGAACTTGATACCTTTCCCTCCCCATGCCCCGACTGAGCTTGTCATCGAAGAATTTCAACAGCAATACATTCTGCAGTTTGGCCACCCGAAAACTATTGTGAGTGATCGGGACACCAGGTTCATTAGTAAAGATTGGAAGCACTTCACTTCTCAGATCTACGACATCAAACTCAACAAGACTTCTGGTCGACACCCCGAAGCCAATGGATTGGCTGAGGAAATCAATCAGACTGTCATCCAACTACTTCGTGCGTTGATTGTTCCAGACCAGAACACATGGGACAAGGAGTTACACAAAGTGAAGGGGTTGTACGACAACTCCATTCACTCTGCAATTGGCATGACACGGAATCAGCTGCAGTACGGATGGCAGCTGCGCAATCCTCTTTCCTATCTGTTCCTTGAACGGTCACCTAGTCGGACGCCCGGCATGCCTGGCTACAATGCCAAGTACGCACACCTGCTCAAAGTTGCTATCGCAGCAATGAACAAGCGTCAGCATGCCATGATCAAACACGCGAATAAGTCGCGCAAAGAAGCGAACTTCAAAGTAGGGGATTATGTCTGGTCAAAATGTCCGAGTTTTCAGATGAAGAGCGTGTATCACGGAAGCTTCTTCCATTATACTATGGCCCTTGGCAGGTTTTGAAGGTGATTGGGGATGATTTTGGTCCTTCGTATGTGATTGACGCGCCTCCTCATCTGTGCACGTATCCGGTCTTTCACGCATCGAAACTGTTTCCACACATCGATGATGACATTTTTCCCTTCCGAGATCCTATGATACCTCGTCCTATCGATGGCGGTCATGAGATAGACAAAATTGTTTCCCACGAGGGAAGAGGGAGGAACAAACAGTACAAGGTTCACTTTCTCTATCACCCGTTGACCGAGAGCTTGGCATGGCGGACCAGTCAGTAGCAGCAGCATAGCTGCTTTGGGTTGTCCTTTGGACAGGAGTGCAGCGCCATAGCTGCGTTGGGTTGTCCTTTGGACAGGAGGGCAGGGCCCTCAGTAGTCCGCCATAGCCCATGCGTGTGTGAGGAGGAAGGAGGAGGGAAGCCATAACTATGGTGAACTTGTTGTTGTTCTTGTTGTTGAGTCAGCAGTAAGAGGGAACTTCGGATATTGATTCTGGTTCATCCATTCATTGTTATTATTATTATTGAGAGAAGAGTAAGATTGGCGAAGTGAAGGAGGATGAGGAAGGTGGAGAGAGAGAAGGGGGAATTGTCATTGGTCTTGCTGGTGCATATCTTCTTCTTCTTCTTCTTCTTCTTCTTCTTCTTCTTCTTTCTCTCTCCTCTGGTCTCTATCTCTTTGCAAGTGCTTTCATTTCTTTCGCAATTGGGTGGCATTGTCTTTCATTGTGAATTTGCACTTGGGAAATGACCAGGATAGTAACAGGCTGATCTTTGCCGCTGATCTGTGATGATCGGCGGCGAAGATCGGCCGCTTTTTGGACTCACAGGAAACAGGCCTACGGGACCCAGTTTTGGAATTGTGGGGCAGGGACTGCCTCCAAAAGGCCTCCCACACACCGCCGCGCCGCCAAAAAAAAAAATAGCAACCCCCAGTAAAAATGCGCTCGGGTCGATCGGGAGGGGCCCAGTCCACCGGCCAGTCCAACCGGGAGGACCCCGGTCGGGGGAGGGGGCCCTGGTCCATCCGCGGACCAGTCCTGCCTACAAAAAAATTAAGCAAAATATAGAAAATAAAGACAAAATCATTAAAGACTAAAAAAACAACAACTAGGAGACGGGAAAATCACGACAGTAGAAAAGGCCTGTATTAGGTTTGGGCAGTGGAGAGGTAGCAGCCAAGCTCAACCACACATTGCAGAGACGCCCTAACATAGCCCACCCCACATTAACACTGCACAGCCTGAACTCACCCAACCAATCTGACAATCCAAGACTAATCCTCAGCCAGCCAAACAAGGAAAACCTTAGACGATACAAGAGCCAGTGACCAAGCCGGAGGTGTTCCCAACGGGTTACAAGTACAACGCAGACCAGCGTGAGGAATAGGTAGGCCCCAAAAGGGCAAGGGGTTAGCCCCCGCCAGGGGAAGAAAGATAATAAATGTCGATTATCAGACGACCAGGAAGGCAAAAGGCAGAACTGGCAATACAGATAAGTGATGGAGTACCCGGCTACCTAAGACCGGAAAGAGAGGGAGGTTAGAAGATGAAATTCCACAGAGGACTAGGAGTAGCATTTGCATAAGAGCCCTGCTTTCCACAATCGGGCATAGCCTTATAGAATCAGACGGTAACAGGATCAAGAAACAGTAGATATAGGCCAGGTTAGGGAGGGAGGGATTAAAGAGAAAGGATGAGGGTTCGGGCCTTAGGGCTTAAGAACAGGACTTGTTTTACTTTTTGAGGACTAGGAACTGGTAAAGCAAGACAGCATTACTCAAGCATGGTTTTGAGTGTTAGAGATTTCAAGAGACTTGTATGCGTTCCAGACCGCTCTAGCATAACACACCTACCCGACAGAATCACACCTGAGAGGAGCAGGAACGGGGTCAGAGGGATTGGCAACAGCCAAGCAGATCTTGCACAGGCTAATTTAGGCAGGGGTGAGGGGTGGTATATCCTTCCTCAGGGAAGTAATCAATGCCGTCCACTCGGCCTTCCCAGCCAGAATGGAGAGGAGCGTGCGTGGGTGTCTCATGTATTCCATATTGACTTGCCGGGGGAATAGGAACCGGACTTTCGCTCCCCAGAATGGTAGGAGCCAGAACCGAGAGGTTCTGTATAGAACAAAAAGAAAAACAAAAAGAAAAAATGAAAAAAAATCTGAGTACGGACGCCGCCTGGCCGGGCGGGGCTGGGTGGGTCGCCCGGGCAAACCGGGCGGGCAAAAAAAACAGCCCATAATTTTTTTATTTTTTTTTTGAAGGCGGGGTCCTCCTGTGCTCGGCGAGAGGACCCCGAATCTGCAATAAAATTCTGGT
>BFEA01000306.1:42469-64576 GCA_003427395.1 Chara braunii | reverse complement strand
GAGAGAGAGAGAGAGAGAGAGAGAGAGAGAGAGAGAGAGAGAGAGAGAGAGAGAGAGAGAGAGAGTTCTTCTTCTTCCTCTTCTAAGTCCACCATGTCTACCTCACCCTCTTGCTACCTGACTTCTTAGTATCTGCAGACTACGGGAGAGAGAGCTTGGTGACTTTGGGACTTGACGGCATTTGGATCCAGACTCGACATTGGGATTCAGACATTTGACGAGGGACTATTTGGGACCTGTACTGAAGACTTGGTGTTGACGACATTCCCATCTTCCCCTGTTCTTCGTCTAACCCCCCTCTTCTTGGGACTGGACGCAGGCAGGCCACTTCGATATAGCGAAGGGCCTGCCTCCTCATTCGGCATTCGGGTGCTGGCTGCATGCTGCGCATGCGTGGCTGCGCTATTTGCTGGCTGGCACTCACGCTCTCACGGGCGAGCAGGAAGGAGCGGGCAGCCATAGCCGAGCTGCTCCGCTATGAGCTGGGTGTGGCGCAGGGTGGTCCTTGGGTGCTAGTGGCATCTGTGTATTGGGGAACGAGGTTGTGAGTGTGGCGAGAGACACACCTGGTGCTGGAAGCGTGCGACATTGGTCGCCATATGCTCGTACTTCGGGAAAGTTGTTGACGTCATCTTTCGGCATTGTAGTGTAGGCTAGATAGGATCTGCCACATGTAGTCCGGGTGCTGAGCCCCAGATAGGATATCAACGCTGGTTCTTCACTGATGATGATGGGTCTATTTCAGCATTGTCAATTATGAACTCTTGGTGTGTTCTTATTTGGTGAATCTCGTGATGCAGTTCTGCTGTTGGTTTGAGGTCAAGACTATCTGGACTCATATGTATGATGCTGTTTGATTGCTGAAGTTCGCTATTGCTCATCTTCCTTGCAATTTGGTATCAGAGTTGTGGTTCGATTGCGCTCATCTGGCGTTTGTCTTCTGCCTGGTACGGTACATACATGCGGTCTGCTTGGCGAGTTTGGCCATAAGTGGTGTGTAGTGAGGAGGGCGGAGACAAGTGGTTGGCGACCCAGGGGTATCGCCTGGAAGGCTACGTGGTATGTATATTGGGTGTTTACAGTGTGATGAGAACTATCTGGTGGTTGATTGATGCTGAGGTGGAACGGCGAGATAATGTTGGTTGTGCCGATGCAGTGACTGGTCATCGCAATCTCCATCAGGTCATCTGGTGAGAATATATGTGGTTGGGGGCAGCTATATTGAGGTACGTTGCTCGTAACCTTATCTACCCTCTTCGACACTTCTTACCGTGAGGTTGTGTGTCCCATCTTGAGAGTCCTCTCATGTGAGGTGTTGAGTGCGCTCAACCTTGAGAGTCGGCTTACTTCCTGTGGGGCATCAGGAAGGAGAGGGCGTTGCTTTCTGAAGGGCCCTGGACGAAGCACTGGGTCACGGTCACCATGCCAGCCCACTGGGAGTAGAGAACGCATGCTTTGCTGCTTTGTCCTTGTCTGCTTGCTGCGCTCATAGAGGGGTATTGTTGGGCAGGCCAGCCCTATGGGAACGACGAGAACCCGGCGTCTATAAACAAACACGGGTTGGGGATATGACTGGCTGTGATCGTCGTCCTGCTGCGACGTAAAATAATTCCTAATGTCACTTGGGGGCGGACGTTAAAATGCCTCTTGATCAGCCAGTGATGTAAGGCTCGCGGCACGCCGAGGGTAAATATACGTGCAAGGCTGGCCAGCTTGACAATTACTCGGGGCACAGGGGTGGGCCGTGTGCGCACCTTTAGTCATGCATGCTACCGGATTGCTTAGGAACGCTGACGTCAACAATCAAGTGGGGATTGGGGAACAGGGTAGATTCCAGGTGATAAGTTCGTGTAAGATACCATGTTGTGAACAGACCCATGCAGATGACATTATCTTTACTTTTGATTAGTTAGATGGACTGCCATTGACATCTGACAGACAGCATTAGTTAGAACAGTTTCTTGTTTATGGTGCATCTGTTTGCGGACTAGTCAAACTAAAAATAGTTTCGTCTGTAGGAATTTGTGCTTACCTGTTGTACCCAAATGCATCTACTCCGAAATAGCAACCAGTTATTTATTTATTTATTTATTTTAAATTGGTCTGTGCGCTATGCTGCGGTAGGCATCTAGGGTGCCCTAGTGTACGCGGTGCACAGTGTTGTAGCACATGAGCGACAGGGAGGTTACACAACCGGACGACCGGATCTTGCGATCGGCTAGACGCCCGATAGCCCACGTGGCTTTAGGTCAGGAGGGTGATAGGATTCTGTTCCGCCAGCTTAGGGAGAGGCAGCAGCAGCAGAGGAGAGCTAGAGACGCTGAGGCCAGCAGGGCATTCACAACTGAAGCCGCTGTGTCCAGCCATGGCCACTTCTGCGCAACAGATTTCCCAGGCCAGCAGTTCAGGTATCGTCGGGTCAACGGTCGCACAGACCGCGAGTCAGTCCACTGGCGTGATGGCAAGCCAGGCATTAGTGTTGACCCCAGAGGATGTCGCCATCCAGCAGGCAGCCCTGCAGGAGGCACAGCGACAGCGGGCTTTAGGAGAGAGAAAGGCGGAAAAGAGAGAATGATTAGAAGAAGAGCCAGGATGCAGCAAAGAGAAGCGGATGTAGAGGAGTTAGAGACAATGGACTTGACCAACATGGATGCGGATACGAGGGTAGTCGGGAAGGTCCTGCTAGGAGTAGCGGAGATGCAGGAACACCAGAATACCATCCTCCAGGACATCCAGCAAAGTCTAGCCTTGCTGGTTGGACGGCTGCAGGTAGCGCCATTACCGTCCGGGCCTGGTGCCTGGCCCGTGGTAGATTCTCCTCCTCATATCCCACCGGTCACTAGGGTATCCCCATCTATAGCCCCGTCGACAGTCGCAATCGTTTCCCTGGGCATGCCGCTATCAGGAGGGATTTCAGCAGGTCCTAGTGTACAGGGTCAAGTACAGTCAGTGGTCACCCAGACTCCGTCGCAGGTTGCCATTAGCACAGCCTGGACAGCTGCAGGGACAACCGCAATGGGTTCCGAAGACCGCCATAGCCGCGCCTAATCCTTTACAGGGGACAAGCGGGGCGAAGACCTTGACACGTGGTTAAGGTCTGTGCCGGTCTATCTAAGGTGTAAGCTTACCTTGCCGCATGAGGAAGTGCTTGTGGCTGCCTCCTACCTGGAGGGTAGTGCAACAAGATGGTTGAGCGGTCTGGTGCAACTACAGGGATATGGTCATGACTTCCACGCTTGGGCAGCCAGCCAAAAGCTGGGTGACTTTCTCAAGTTAGTGGCGGAGAGGTGGCATGATCCTCAGGAGGCTCAAAAGGCCACTGACGCGATCCTCACTCTGAGCGCTCGATCGTTCAAGTCGGTTAGGGAGGCCACAGACGCAGTAGAGCGTCTGATTTGTGTCCCTGGGGTTCGCTATGACCCCCAAGTCTTACTGACAGCTTACCTGAGGTGTCTGTCGATGCCAATCAGGAATCAGTTGGCAGTTGAGGCTAACATCAACATGCACAACTTTCCCTCGTTTAGCAAGAAGGCCCTAGACCTTGAAGCTAAGATAGGGCATGGACATAACCCAGCGACGGACGGGAGAAAGAAGACCCTGCCTCCTAACTGGAAAGCCAAGGGTCGCATTATGTTCGTTGACAACGATGGTTCAACCATCGAGTTAGACGACGACCCCCAGTCAGGAGTAGGTGCAAAGGCAAGTGGCGAAACTTCAGAGGGTGGAGTAGTCGCCGCTGTAACCCAACAAAAAGGTAAGGGGACCGGTAGACGCCGAGGGGGCTCCCGGTCTAGGAGTCAAGTCGACCCCAATGCTCCTCTCAGAGGACGTTTGGAGAGATCGGTGGAACCGACAGGCCTGCATTCGTTGTGGCGAGTACGGCCATAACCAGTTCAAATGCAGAAACAAGGTCACTGAAAAGATCCCGCCTACTATGGGGCAGGCGGTAGGATCCCTCACTCCCGTAGGAAGCAATGTTGCCAGTTCGTCAGGCACTGCTCCGGGAAACACGTCAGGCCAGTAGGAATAGTAGCTGTTCCTACTAGGGTCGAGGTGGTGGAGACACCCTCGCCATCTCGCGATATGGCCCAAGCTACTCACTCCCCCGTTGTCCCGCAAACACATTCGGACCCATCGACCCTCTGTTTGATGAATGTGTTTGAATCCTTAGAGGAGCTAGAGGTGGAGTGGTCTAGATCAAACCCGCTAGCTTCTTGGACGACACTAGTCAAAGCCCCGAAGTGTGAGATGTTCGTCAGCGAGGTTGTCATTGGCGGTCGCAAGACCGGGGCCTATTATGACACTTGCTCGACGAGGAATTTCATTAGTCGCGCGTGCGTTGAGAGGCTGTGCTTACAGGGGCAAGTGCAGCGCCTGAGTCGACCTGTGGAGTCGACTTGTGCCAACAAACAGCGCATGGTAGTCAATGACTACCTTCAGGACGTTGAGTGCCTGTTCCCGTATGCGGGAGGGGAATTGAGGCATCGTGTCTCATTCCTGGTGAGCGATGATCTCCCCATGGATATCTTGTTAGGTATGTACTACCTCTCGGTTGCACAGCCCCAGTTTGACTGGGACCGAAAAGTAGTCAAACACACTTTGCCAGGTGGAGGGACCGCCAGATTGCACAAGTTCAAAGCTAGTAGTCTGATTGAGTCCTATGGATGCATGTGTGCGGTCGCATTCTATAATTATTATAAGCAAAATCAGGAGGAGGGTATGTACCTAGTTTATGTCTCTGATGCAGGCGAGCCGGTGAAAATGCCGCCGGAGATAGAGGGAGTAGTTGCTAAGTACCATGATCTATGTGAAGAGCCAACAGGGGTTGTTGAGAGGGAGGTCGTCCACGCGATAGAAATTATCCCAGGGTCTAGTATCCCGAAGGGTGGGATCTATCAGATGTCTCCAGGCCAGCTCGATGAGCTTCGCTGCCAACTCAAGGAACTTGTAGAGAAGGGTTGGATTCGGCCGAGTGTCTCTCCTTATGGATCTCCAGTACTATTCGTACCTAAGGAGGAGGGGGGTACATTTAGGATGTGCATTGACTATAGGGGCCAATGCCATCACTGTAAGGAATAGAGAGCCCCTACCGCGCATCGATGATCTGTTAGATAGAGTGCAAGGGTGTCGGTACTTCAGTAAGATAGATCTGAAGTCCGGGTACCATCAGATTGCGATCCGGCGCGAGGATCAGCACAAAACCGCTGTTCAGACCAGTTACGGTCTGTACGAGTTTGTGGTGATGCCTTTCGGCCTTTGCAATGCTCCTGGCACCTTTCAGCACGCTATGAACCGGATATTCCATGACTACTTGGATAAGTTTGTCATCGTGTACCTCGATGACATACTTATTTTTAGTAAGACTGTCGAGGAGCATGTTGCACATTTGGACAAAGTCCTCAGTCTCCTGCGGCAGCACAAGTTCAAGATCAACGGTGAGAAGTGCGAGTTTGGCCGCACCCGTGTCTTGTACTTGGGTCATGAGATATCCGCGGAAGGGTTGAAGCCCGATGACGCAAAGGTGGCCAGCATCCGTGATTGGCCACGTCCTCAGTCTGTGACTGAGATGAGATCTTTCTTAGGAATGACAAAGCTACTATAGGACTTTCGTTAAGAACTATAGCATAGTGGATGCTCCTTTGACTGATCTGACCCGCCTTGACACCCCATGGGAGTGGACAGATGAGTGCGGGGCTGCTTTCAGACATCTGAAGCATGCATTGACGCAGTACGAGGTCTTGAAACTTCCTCATCCTGACAAGCCGTTTGTAGTCACCACGGATGCCAGCCAATATGGCATTGGCGCCGTGCTCGCGCAGCAGGAGGGGCCAAAGTTGAGGCCAGTTGAGTACATGTCTAAGAAAATGCTGTCTCGGAAGTTGGCAAAGTCAACCTATGAGAAGGAACTCTATGCGGTGTACAAGGCACTGACCCATTGGAGGCACTATCTCCTTGGGAGGTTCTTCATCCTCAGAACTGATCATCAGACACTGAGATGAATGAGAACCCAGCCGGTACTTTCGGACGCTCTGAAGCGTTGGATCGAAGTCATTGAGCAGTATGACTTCTATCCTCAGTATCTAAAACGGGAGTACAACAAGGTTGCCGATGCCTTGTCGCGTAGACCTGACTTCTCAGGTGCGCTAATTACTGAGTTTGATCTGACAAACGATGTTACTCGCTCTTTGGTGGACGCCTATCGCGAGGATTAGTTCATGTTTGAGATCATACACAGACCCGAGGCGAAGGACAAGAGGACTTCTGCCGAGTTTGAGTTGGTCAATGGCTTGCGGTTCCTTGAAAAGGCCGGGAATAAAAGATTGTGTGTACCAAATAGAGAGTCTTTGCATAGTTTATTTTTAGGAGAGTGTCATGACGCCACCGGCCATTTTGGTTATAAAAAGTCCGCCGCTAATCTGCTGCAACGGTTCTGGTGGCCTACGATGATGAGAGATGCCCAGCTGTACGTGGAAACTTGTCAGGTCTGTCAGAGAGACAAGCCACGTACTCGGGCTCCTCTTGGGCTCCTGAAGCCCCTTCCGATTTCGGAAAGCCCAAGTGAGAGCCTGTCCATGAACTTCATGGATACGCTGGTCACCAGCAAGAGCGGCATGAGACACATCTTCGTCATCGTGGATAGGTTTAGCAAATATGCTAGGCTGATAGCCATGCCTGAGTCAGCAAAGATCGAGTACGTCATCAGATTGTTTAAAGAGAACTGGGTTAGGGATTTTGGTCTGCCCAAATCCATAGTTAGTGACAAGGATGTCCGTTTCACCAGTGAGCTACGGAAGGCCGCTGCTGCCGAACAGGGGACAGTTGCAAATGACTTCTGGGAATCACCCAGAGGCCAATGGTCAAGCCGAGCAACTGAACCGCGTTGTACAAGACCTGTTGAGGCATTATATTAAGCCCAACCAGGTGGACTACGATGAGAAGCTCACTCTCATCGCCAGCCTGTATAACAACACCATACACAGCGCCACCGGGGTGAGCCAAACAGTCTACTACTGACCTTCAAGCCTAGACTGCCCCAAGACTTTCTCCTGCCTGAGAATCAGACAACTCCCGCACCGCGCACATTAGAATTTGCCTATAGGTATGAACGGAAAATGCAGCAGGCGTTAGAACAGATGCAGAAGGCACAGGCGGCAATGATCAAGTCTTAGAACAGACACCGCCGTCCTTCTACTTTTCAGGTTGGGGACAGGGTCTGGGTTAAGTCCTCAGAACTGGGACAAGAGCAAAGGATTTCCCGCAAACTCGTGCCCCAGTATTTTGGGCCTTGGGAAGTGTTGGATGTTGTTGGGACTGATCCGGATGGGCCATCCTATGTTATCCGGATCCCTGGTCACCTCTGTACCTACCCAGTCTTCCACGCGTCGAAGCTTGCACCATTCAAGGAAACCGACCAGTTTCCCTCGCGACGCTCAATGCTGCCCCCAACCATGGATGGAGAAGTGGACATTGATGACATCGTGGATCACAAGGAGCTACCCGTTCAGAGACCTAGAGGCAGGGGACGTCCTCCGAAACCGAAGCTGCAGTATCGAGTTCGGTTTCGACATCATACTGATCCCAAGGAGGACCGCTGGTTCACAAGGGAAGAACTCGTGCAGACCGCTCCTCAAGTTGTAGCTCACTATGAGAAATCTCTGTAGAAGGGAAAGCGCCCGATGGTCGAAGACTGAGCTTCTCAGAGGACTGTTGAAGCTAAGGAGGAGGGAATGCGAGGCTATTGCCTCTGTGAGCCCCTTTCGGCCTCTCTCCTACAGCCCGTCGGCAGCCCTAAGTGAAGGCAGGCTCGACGAGGCCTCCAGGGCCCTATTTTGGTCACTGCGCAACTAAGGAAATTCAGGCAGTTGCGCAGCGCCAGTTGGTTGAGAGAACCCAGGCCCTGAGCCGCCTGTGTGAATGTATGGGAAGCAGACCCTGGGCTAGATACGGGTACTGGGCCAAACACAGGCCAAGGCAGTTGGGAACATGCAACCACCTCAGGCCCAAGGCCTGCTCTCGTTCGTGCTGGGGCTCAGGCTACCGGGGCCTATTGGAAGCTTCCTGGGACTGGACACAGGCAGGCCACTTCGATATAGCAAAGGGCCTGCCTCCTCATTCGACATTCGGGTGCTGGCTGCATGCTGCGCAAGCGCTGCTGCGCTATTTGCTGTCTGGCACTCACGCTCTCACGGGCGAGCAGGAAGGAGGGGGCAGCCATAGCCGAGCTGCTCCGCTGTGAGCTGGGTGTGGCGCAGGGTGGTCCTTGGGTGCTAGTGGCATCTGTGTGTTGGGGAACCAGGTTGTGAGTGTGGCGAGAGACATACCTGGTGCTGGAAGTGTGTGCAATCAGACTCGGACTCATTCACACTTTTCATGCATGTAAACAACAACACAACAAACTGGCGACATGCGCCCACTCAACACTCCGAGATATGGCTTCCAGATAAGAGTTCACTTTCGACTGGCTATGGCGACTCAGCGCCCAATCAACTCACTGTTCACATACACTAGATCACCCTGGATATCCCACACACGTCACTCTGAACACACACATACACACACACTCTTCCCACTAACTACAGCTATGGCAGGTATGGCTGCCTCTACCCTATCGCTATGCTAACTCCTCTCTCGCCCACTGCGTCCTCCGGGCTCACTGCAAACCTCCTTGCACAAGTCGCTGTGGCAGCGCTTCCGCATGGCTCACGCAGGAATGAATGAATGGCTGGGCGCTGCCTCTTGATTTTATACTTCTGCAGGTCGTTGGTCTGGCCCATTTCCCTTGCCCCAAGTGCACACAGTCCCGTGCGGTACTTGCTTGACTGACTGGGGACTGGGACTATTGACTCAGCAGGGTGGACTTCCCTCACTTGCCTACTTGCCTCACCACTTGACCACTTGCCTCTTCTTAAACGTGGGCAACTCATGAAAGGCCACTACTGGGACCTTCCGGAAGGCCGTAGACTTGGCCTTTCGTGACTGTTGCAGCTACGACTCTGACCCTTCTGGACTGTAGCAGCTACAACCTTGACCTTTCGAGAATACTACAGCTACGATGTCTAGACCTGACTAAGACTCCTATCCGACAGGTCTACAGATCGAACCCATGCTACCTATGGACCCTACGACAACGTATCAGCTATTACAAATACACAGGTCGCGGGTTCAATTCTATGGGTCGACACAGGTACTGTACACAGGTAAGGTTGGGGTCTAGGGATCGAACCCTGGGATCTGCAGCAGCTACTGCTAACTGGTGAATACTGTTTCACTCCCGCCGTCCTAAATTCGAGGTCCTCCGAGAATAATTTAGTCCAAGGCAGGACCTTTACCTTTTTGCTCTCTCTCGTGGGCTCTAACTATATCGGGATCTGTCTCTAGAAGTTCTGATCTCGTAAACCAGCGGTCATCCTCCGGTTCCTGATATGCAAAGCGGACCTTGTACTGTTTCTGTGGACGACCTCTACCTCCTGTTCTAAACACATCCTCCTCTACAATGCCCTCTATGTCATAGCTCCCATCCATATCCGGAGGGATCATGGATCTTCTAGAAGGGAACTGTTGGCTTGTAACACATGGCAACAGCTTTGAAGCATGGAACACAGGATATGTGTGGAGGTGTACTGGGATCTCTATAGTGTATGATGGTCCATCCTCTCCGCCCTTGACTTCTAGAACCGGCCACGGTCCTCTATATGCAGGCAGTAACTTCTGCGAGATGTTTTCTTCAGGCGCAAACTCTTTTGCCTTTACCCAGACTAAGTCGCCTACTTGAAACTGTGATGGGCGACGGTGCTTGTTAGCCTGTTCTATCATCCTATGCTGGGCCTTTCTAAGGTTCTCAACAACAGTTGCTAATTCTTTCTCGTGCTGTACTGCAAATTCCCTGGTACCGGGCGGTAGTCTGTGAATCTCATCCTGGTTCAGTCCTTCGAACGGTCTGCGTGATCTAAAGGACTTGTGCAACTCATTGGGAGTGCGGCAGGTGGATAGATGCACGCTGTTGTTGTAKGCACTAGCTACCTTAGGCAACATCTCATCCCAGTTRATCTGRTCTGGTCTAATGTACATGCKCARAACTTGCWGTAGGATCTTGTTCATCTGTTCTGTCTGACYGTTGGTCTYTGGATGACGGCCAGATGACATTAACAACTTAGAYCCRTACACTCTCATGAGTTCTTGCCAGTTCTGGCTGGTGAAGCGACTATCTCTATCGCTGACTATTGACAATGGGATTCCATTCTCACTAACCCAAAAGTCAAAGAACTTCTGTATCACTAAGTCTGTATGTGTCTCTGCAGGCAAAGGAACAAAAACTGCATACTTAAACCGGTCAACTATGACCATGACTTGGCTTTTACCATCCCGGCTCTTGACGTGGGTGTCCATGAAGTCTATGGACACTGAGTCTTCCGGCTGATCCGGAATAGGCAAGGGTCTGACGTGGTAGTCTTATTACGCTGGCATACCTTACAAGGGTCTGAGAAGACCAAGGGGTGCGCGCGTGGAGGTCTTATTACGCTGGCATACCTTACAACTGCGGACATACTCTATGCAGTCATTCTTCATTCCTGGCCAGATTGGCTGGAGTCTTTTGCCAACCGAAATGTCCCTCTGTATCATGGCATTCCCCTAGGATCAGACTACGGATCTCTTCGTTGTTGGGAACGCACAGGTGGTCAAATACGTTAGTCTTCTCAAACAACAATCTGTTTGTAGTGCGGTAATCTGGCTCAGTCTTTGGAGCCTCTCTGACTCTCTTTAGGAGGTCGCTATAGATAGGGTCCTGCGCATACGCTTGCTTCACTTTCTCTTGCAGGTCTCTCCCTATATCCAGATAGTGTACTATGGYTCCAAAGTAGTCTGATCTCCTACTCAGAGCGTTCGCGACTAYGTTGTACTTGCCCYTCACTGGCTTAAGCTCAAAGTCATRTTGGTCTATCTCTGCGGCCYACCTARTTAACTTAGGTGTCATCTTGGCCTGAGTCTTTAACCAACGAAGCGTCTCGTGGTCAGAATACACTTTGAAGTGCCTCCCAAGCAGGTAATGCTTCCAGTGCTCTAAAGCTTGCGTGAGAGCGTAGAGTTCTCTCTCGTACGTTGAGGTAGCAACCTTCTCTGAGGGCATCCTCACTGACATGAACTCTACAGGTCTGTAGCCATTGCCGCCGTCTTGCTGCAACACGACGCCTATCCCGTACTGACTTGCGTCCGTGGTGATGACAAATGGCAAGGACGGATCTGCTACTTTGAGGACAGGGTATTCTATTAGTGCGTGTTTCAGTTTCTTGAGCGCGGATGTACAATCCTTGTCCCATTGCCAGATTGCCTCTTTCTTAAGCAACCTGCGCAGGGGAGCGGTGATAGTAGAGAAGTTCCTCACGAACTTCCTGTAGTAGTTAGCTAGGCCTAGGAACGATCGCAACTCTGTCAATGTGCGGGGCGTCAGCCAATCTCTAATCGCCGCTATCT
Organism: Chara braunii; assembly: GCA_003427395.1. NCBI lineage: Eukaryota > Viridiplantae > Streptophyta > Charophyceae > Charales > Characeae > Chara > Chara braunii. The sequence goes on along the minus strand of BFEA01000306.1, from coordinate 53,107 downwards.
TACTGTCCTCTGGCTTAATGCCATCTCCGTCTAATACGTGGCCCAAGTACAAGACTTGTGTCTTGGCCCACTCACACTTCTTCGCGTTGATCTTGAAGTTAGTTTCTCGTAGCTTCTCCAAGACCTGCCTCAGATGACCCTGGTGTTCTTGGAGGGTCTTACTAAAAACCAAAATATCATCTAAATAAACCACTACAAACTTGTCTAACCTGGGTCTGAATAGGTCATGCATACAATGCTGAAACGTAGCTGGCGCGTTGGTTAGTCCAAAGGGCATCACTATGAACTCATAATGCCCATATCTAGTCCGGAAGGCAGTCTTGTACTGATCATGAGGATGGACTTCTATCTGATGATAACCGGACTTTAAATCAATCTTAGTGAAATACTTACAACCCTGCACCCGATCTAGAAGATCGCCTATCCTGGGCAGTGGCTCAACATTCTTCACAATAATCGCGTTGAAACCCCTATAGTCTGTACACATTTTCAGCTCTCCTTCCTTCTTGGGGACAAACAAAACAGGTGCTCCAAAAGGAGAGGAACTGGGGCTGATCCAACCTTTTTTTGAGGAGCTCGTCTAACTGCTTGCGAAGCTCCTCTAACTCTTTAGGGGACATCCTGTAGGCTGCACCCTTAGGAGTTCTACTGCGAGGCTCTATCTCTATCCTGTGCTGGATGGGTCGCGGCACTACTCCTGTCGGTGACTCAGTCAAATCCTTGTAACTCTTCCAGCAACTTGGCTACGGTTGGATCTGTAGAACTGTCTTCTTTCTGGGCCTCAGTGAGAGGTCTAACATAAACTACAAAGACTTGTTCTTCGAACCGCTCCTTCTTTACTAACCGCGCGAACGCGGGAGCACTGAGACATCAATGTGCCAAGGTGTTGTCTAAACCTGACACATGAAACAGGCGGGCAATCTTAACCTCGCCTGACGGGCTAGGGAGCCTGCACTCATGCTCACTCAAATGGAGTGTGGCCCCTGCTGCCTCTCCCCAATCCATTCCTAGGACTACATCAAAAGGAAGGTCATCCTGTACGAGGAGAGTCAGGGAATGGAGAACTTTCTCTCCACCTTCCCATCTTTCTCTAGGCGAAAGTATGCCTAGATTCCTCTACATAGTCCTCAGCTCGCATCGTGCGGTTGTCTGCGAGGACACTGACTATCGGGTCTGCTAATTTTTGGACTTTTAGTCCTAGCTTCAACTTCTTCAGCGCCCTACGGCTAATATAACTGCGGGTGGCCCCTGAATCTATAAGGGCCCCTACTCTATTCCTGAAAACTTCTACATCTACTAAGATCAGTTGTCCTTTACKCTCTTTCTTCATMTTGGCCCAGGCTGSCATCCTCTCCTTTAACTYTTTTGYCACACCTGTGAGGGACGTGCCTAAAGAGACGCTAACACAGGCGGTCTCTGGACAGCTAGCTAGGCACGGGCCTGCAACCTCTGCCATAGGCTCATGTGGGTTGGGAGTGTCCTGTTCGCACGCGCTCACTTCTTCACATGGCCTTGAAGTAGGGGCAGTTGCGACCCCTACTGGCGGCTGCCTTTTGACTGCTGGGCAGCCCAACGGGCCTGTCTATACTTTGGACAAAATTTTATTACGTGGGCCGGGTCACCACAAAACACGCACCGACTAAGGTTCACGCGTTCCTGCCATAACCCCTGGTCCAAGCCCAAGTCTTCCCAGGGCCTTCCCTGTGGCAAGCCTGGGTGCCAACCTCCTTGAGGTGCCCTTCCACCTCTTCGCTGTTGAGACCGATTACCTTGGCGATTTGGCGGGGGACCTTGACCCCTACCTCCCGCTTGGCGGTTTCCTTGGCCGCCAACCCCTGTGCCCCCGGTCCTCAACCTCCCATGGCCTGGCCCCTTTGGCCCTGGCCTCCTCCTCTACCTTGCGGCCTCCCTCCAGCCGCGACAGCAGCATAAGACCTCCCCTGTCCTACACTACTGTCCTCTTCCTCTAGGCCCCACTCAATCTGACTATATGGGACCTCATCAGTACCACCTTCCTCTAACGTCAGGATCATGTGATCCTTGGCCTTGACTTGGCCAGAGATGGTACGTCCTTTCCACCTTTTCCCTTTTTCCAGGTCCTTATGCCAGAAGGTGGAAACTGGCATGGACTTCGACTCGAACAGGACCACTTTCCTACTCGATGCAACATAGGTGATGCCGACCTGTTTAGTCTTATCAAAGAAGTGCCCCCTCAGGGGCTCTGGCATGGCACAATAAAACAATTGGACCAGTTAGGTCTCCGTGACCCCATGGTCTGGGACGACCACCAGGTCGTCCATGGTTCCCTTGAGTGCCCTTGCACTCCTCCACTGTCGTGAGTGGATTGTTTGTAGCTTGTCAGAGGCACGAATGCCTCTCGTTGGGTATGCAAATTGCTCCTTCAGGAGCTTGAGGAATTGAGGAAGGGGCTTGAGGAATTGAGGAAGGGGGGTAACCTTAGAGTAAGCAACCAGGTTGTTTTCACAACCGGCTACGCATGCAAGAGACCTGGCGAAACTAGCCGCTTCATCTTTGAGGGCCTGGAAGGCCACGAGGACTTGCTCATTTGTCAGGATATGCTGTAGATAAATATAACTATTGACACTGGCTTCCGAGTTGTCAAAGTTCTCCTCCTTCTTTTCCCCGTATGCGTCTGGAAACTTAAGTTTAACCGGGTCCTTGCGGGGTCTGGCCTCGCCCTCTACAGCGACTGTAGCTTTTGCACCCTCAATGGCGCCCTCACAAAACTTCCCTACGTTGTCCCTTAATTGCTTTACTTCGCCCCCAATGTGGGTGACGATCTCACGCGCAAACTACCTAAACCCTGACCGCATGGCACTCAAGGCTACATCCTGGCTCCAACTTGCCTGGCGCTCCTCCATCCAGGCCTTGCTCAACACCTCCAGGTAACCCAATATCTTGTCCCACTTGGCCTTGTCATCAGGTTGGGCCAATACTTCCTTTCTACATTCTTGCACCTGTGCCACGACTGCGGTCATTTTATTCACTTCATTTCTCCTCCTCCTCTTCTCCCTCTTCATTCTCAACTTCCATTGTAGCTTCTGCTCGTCTTCCCTCTCTCTTCGTTCCATAGGGTCCGCCATGGCTGCTAGCTCGGCGGCCAGTGTGACCTTCTCATCCTCAGTCACTTACGACTCCGCCTCCTCATCTTCTCCCAACGATAAATTAGCAACCCACTCGTTGATCTTCTTCTCAATCCCAGCGTCTGTGTCCCTTTTCGTGCCACTACTTCCCTCTCTGCTTTCAATCCTCATTCTTTCCTTTTCTTCTTTTGTTGCCGCTTCTTCTTCAACAGCCTTCTTCTTTTTCACCATCTCCTCCTCTATTTCCTTCATCTTCGCCGCCTGTTCGTCTGCAATCGCCTTTAACTTTGCTTGCTTCTCACGCTCTTTCCTCTCCCTGTTCTCCTTGACTAAGGCGGCCATCTTTTCTTGCTGCTCCTTGGTGTTGGGGCTCGTGTCCAACCCACTACGGGTCTCAACCATGGTGATAAGTGTACAACCGGGTTAGTGGTTCCAGACCTCACCACGTAGACTCTGACCCCTGACTGACAAACCTATTGACTCAATCTAAGACTCACAGAACCCTGACAAGGATCCTGTCAACTATGGTCTCTAGCCTAGACCTATGCTATGGCTGTCACTACTAGACCGTTTGCTGATCTGGAGGCCTTTTAAGGAGATCCCCCAAACTCCTCAAGAATTCTTTAACGTCGCAGACAGGACGACGTGATCAGCTTGGTCTGGCCTGTTGCATCAGCCCACAACTCAGCCTTTCGAGCCTACCGTGCCAAACCGAGCAGCCCGCCGGTCAGTACCGGGCCTTGGGAGGGTTCGTGTCCCCCGGGACAGTCGAGTCGTCAGACACGGCCTTTAGCCTTACTAGGTCCGGTAGGGGTTTGGGTGAACAAGGCCCTCAACACTTAAGACTGCCTGGTGTGTCAGCCCACAACTGTCGTTCAAGCCCACCGTGCCACGCCCAATCCGCGTCCCGCCGGGCAGCACCGGTCCTTGGGAGGGTTAGGCCCCCCGGGACAGTGAGATTAAACACGGTATTAGCTCTACAAGGTCAGGTAGGGGTTTCGTCATCCAGACCCTATCCTTCATCGACAAAGTACTACCACTTAGGACAAAAGAGACTCGTTGCAGAAAGAATAGACATACCAACTTGACTCAGCAAGTACCAAGGGGTGTGTGCACATCCATAGGGCAAGGGATAGGCTGAGGGCTTGGCGAGATGTTACCAACTCCAGCTTGGTCAAAGTCTTGGTCAACACCTTGGTCAACGTTGCTATAGGCCCCGGTCAACTCCGGTAATCGCTGGTCAACACCTCCGGTCAGCTCTGGCTGCCGGCTCTTCTTCCTCGCCAACCCTGTTCTTCTTCTTCACCTTCCTCGCCTCCTTTCACCCCGCTGTCTTCTTCTTCTCTTTTTTTTTTTTTTTTTTTTTTTTTNTTTTTTTTTTTTTTTTTTTTTTTTTCCCCACTCCTTCCTCCCTTCGGCTATGGCCGCTTTCTCTCTCTTCTCGATCTCTCCCCCTCTGTCCGGTTTCTCCCTCCTTGGTACTCCGTGGTAATACCCCGCAGCTATGGCCGCTTTCTTTCTCCTTCACGTGGACTGCACAACTTGCTTCACAGAAAAGCGTCAGGCGGCAGCCGAGGCTGCCCGCCTACAGGCTGAAGCAGTGGAGTAGCTGAAAAGCAGCGACTTCAGGCCAAAGCTGATACAGATGCCCAGGTCCGCCTCAAGGAGGCCTAGGATCTGCTACAGCGACACGGAGCCGCCAGCATTGAAAAGCTCAAGTTCTAGCATTTTGAACCATCTGAGAACCACGAAGACGCGACACCGAAAGAGCGGCACAAGGAGTTTCTCGCCATACTTGTGACCCGGCTGGTTTACATTTGTAACCACCATTAGTCCGAGCTGGCGAATCTCCGACGGGGGGTGTGGAACCACAAGGATCTGCACGAGGATGCTACATGGGCACTTGATTCCCGTGTATAGGACTTGGAGCAAGTTGCACCAAGACCAGATGCTAGCGAGTCCAGCAGTGCAACGTCTACCCTCCAATCGGAGGAACGAGTTGACCACCTAGTCGCAACACTAGCACCTTCGCCGCACCAGCCACCATCAGCAAGCAGTTGGACACCTTGAAGACCGAGGTTCAGCAACTGCACCAGCTGCCCAATAAGGATGGCAACACCAGTGCGCAGCACAACAAGATGCCGACATTCCGCATCGAAAAGTTCTATGATTATACACATCAAGACCCGGTCCCCCGGTGGGAGGGCTTTACGACGGAACTTCGGATTCTTTTTGTCCACTCGTACATCGGTGCGTTGTTCCTCAACTCAAAGGGCGGATACCAGATATGGCTCRGCCACCTCGCAACCATCCACGGCGTCGAGGTCGCCGATCTACATAAAAAGATCTCTTGGGAAAATTTGACGAGGCTATGGAAGAAGCGGTTCATCGTGGATGATGCCCCGACGCTCGCCATCAACCGCCTCTTCGCCATGACCCAAGAAAACACACCGACACGCGACTGGCTCACGGAATGGCAAAAGATTGTGGCAACGCCTGATCTCGAGTTGCCATTTTCGCATCTGCGTCGGGAGTTCTACAACTGGTCATGTGCCGCCTTGAGCCTCACACTTGGTGATCGCGAGCAATACACCACCTTCGCCGAAATCATCGACAAGGCAAGGGAGATCATCAAGACCAACAGGGCGGCTGAACACGAGAAATCGGCGTGGCAGCCAACCTATGTGGAGAAAGGAAAATTTGGTCCGCGTCCGCAGCATGTCGCTGCTGTCCAACCAGACGACATTGTGGAAGATCCAGCAGCCACCCAAGCATCACGTGTGGGAGATGAGGTGGCCGTTGTCCAGCTGCGAAGCAACAACAACGCCTGAGGAAAAGGGAAGGCGAAAACTGCATCGCCGGCCGGAAACAGACAGCCAGTACCATGGGTCAAGTTTCACTTGAACGAGGTCGAATACAAGTGGCGCGACCGGTAGCTGCTGCTATTGGTGCAACATCACCAAGCACAAGACCTCCCAATGCCCGGATCAAGGCAAGGAGGATGTTCGGCTTTGCATCAACTCAAGAAACTGAGTTGCGCGGGAGGTGAGGCGACTCCACCTCTCACTCTGCCAGATTCACCCGCCTTGCTAGCGGTCTCCTACACATCGGGGGAGGATGCGAATGTCACGAGTCCTTGATTCACTTACGAGGATTACATTGTTCACTTGGTCCCACCGTTGGACCAACCGCTCCACGTGCAACAATCCAACGCATGCACGGTTTCACCACCATCGGCAACCAATTTGGTACCAAGGCAAAAACTCACCACTAGAACCCTCCGGGGGTACCCGGGCCTCATTTTGGCCACGTACATGCAGTCCGAGTGGTTGGTACCAGCTCGGATTGCCTCTTGGCCTCCCTTGGTCTCCTTTTCTTTTTCAAATGCTGCCCCCTCGAGTCCAAATGCCCAAGGGGCAGCCCCACCTGAGAAAAAAAGGCCGAGTGGGCCTTTTTTTTGGTTTTTTCAGTTTCTATCCCATTTTTGGTAGGCTGAGGTATTCTCTCATGCCTTGGTGCTTTTTCAGCCTTGGGTCTGGCTAAGATCCAAGGCCAGCAATATTCTAAGACTTTTTCAGCCTTGGGTCTGGCTAAGATCCAAGGCCAGCAATATTCTAAGTTATCCCTTGGTGATCCTTGCGTCAAATTTGAGCCCCTAATCTCACTTTTTCAGTTTTCGGTGCATCTGACCCTCCGTTTGGGCGAAATGCACAATGTTGTTTTTTTCTTTTTTTTGTTTCTTTCCATTTCGGGTTACCAACTCATTCCGGAGTTGGCCGTTTGAGTTGACCTCATCAAAAACTACCATATTCCCTCCGCCATGAATCTCAGATCCATGACCCAAAAGAAAACTGACCATTTTCCTTTTGCATTTTCTCTCAATTTTTCCTTTTTAATCCATATTTTGCAGAGATATTGCCCCAAGGGTCATATCTCTACAATCCGGATTGCCCTCCACTAAATCTCGAGGGATGAGGTCACAGTAGGGACCTGCCAGTCCCTACTGTGCCAGTCCCAATAGGTCGGCACATTCTCCTTCACTCTTTTCTCCCTCTTTAACTCACTCTTCCTCCATTTTCTCTCATTTTTCTTTTCTTTTTTTTTATTTCTGATGTGACAAGTGTCAAGTGGCTGTTGAGTCTTTTTCTAGGCCATGGATCCTCATCTATGGTCAGATTCAGACTCAACAGTTGGCCGTTATATCTCGGATTCTAATAATGATACCCCCATGCTCATGGGGCACTCCATTTTGTCTTTGTTAGTCTCAATTTTTAGCCCTCTTTGCTCCGATTTTCTTTTGACAGCCTTTTTTCTGTGTTGAGCCGCTTGGGGCTCTATTTTCCCATGCCTATCTCGGACTGCTGGGCAACCCTTCTATTATCATTATTTTGTTTTTTTTTCTCTCATGGCCCTCCCACTTGATCCCACTTGTGGTGCTAATATTTTCCACCGTCTAGATCCTGATCTCGACGGTGTTGTTTGCTTTGCGTGACCATTCCTCACGTTGGCTCAGGGTCCCCTTGAGACATCTCAAGTCCCCGCCACTCTCCTCGTAGTAGTTTCATTTTTTTTGTCCCACCGGTAGTCCCGTCGACACGTCCCATTTTTCGACTATTTTTATTTGGGCCCATTTAGTCCCCGACATTGTCCCGGATGATGTTCCATTTTTATTTTTGGGACTTGTCCTTGTTAGTTCCAATATCCCCTCCTCAAGTGCCCTTTGTGTGCCGATGATTCTCCGTCTTGAGATCCTCATCTGACGGTTGTCGTTTACCGTTTTTTTTGCCTCATGCCGAGTCACTCTTTTCTAGCCTTTCAGGCTTGCCACGACTCGTTTTCTCTTGGCCTAGGCATCCTTATGCAGTCCGTTATTTCTCGGATTGCAACTGTGGCCATTTCGCTAGTCCCACAACCCCACAACTTACCCCTAATTGAAAGAGAATTAAGTGCTCAATTTTCAAGTGCAAGGATCAGGGTCCTCGGTAGGCCTATGGGGCCCTGTTTGCAGCCTTACCCGCCCTAAGCGAAGGCGGAGGTGCCCGCCCTAAGTGAAGGCGGGCCTGGCTTTTTCCAAGAGGCCCTCGACTGTCAATTTCATATTTGGGGTCCAGGCAGTTGCGACGCGCCAGTTGGTTGAAAGGAACACAGGTCGAGCACCAAGGACATTTCCACGGCCTACCGGGCCTTTCCAAAGAATGCAGGCCCTGGGCGTGATTCGGAGCCTCATACAGTGATAGTTGGGCGCCCAACCGAACGAGGCCCAGCAGCCCAGTAGCTGCTGCATCCAGGCAGCCTCCTGGGGCCTTCCGTAAGCTTCTGGGCCCAGGCCAGCCCAGCCAGGCTGCGAGAGCTGGCCAACTCTTTTCCATAAAGGAAAGAGCTCTGGCCAGGCAGCCTCATTCAGGCACTCGCATGCTAGCGGCAGCGCTGCTGGAGCAAAGGCTCGCGGCTGCTGGCTGGCGCTGAGAGGCGAGGTGCAACACGTGCGGTCGTGTAGAGGAGGAGGGCGCTGTTGAGGGCAACGCCATAGTCCAACCACCATAGCTGGTGGGCTTGGACTACAGTGAAGCGCAGGGGTGGTCTTCGGGTGAAAGAGAGGATAGGTGTGGGTGTAGTCAGGGGATAGGTGAAGGATGATGATGATGATGATGATGTGAGGGCACTTACCTTATATTGGCGATGGTCTGCATAGGCGACATCTTCAAGTACTTCGGGCTGTCGCTGATGTCAACAGTTGCATTGTCTTTTTGTAGTCTGTAGTAAGCTGTGTAGGAGTAGGCTGGGCGCTGAGCGCCAAGTGTGAGTGTGAAGTAACTGGACTCTTGTATTGGGAGGAGAGAGTATGCTCTCCATGAACATTGTTTTTCAGTGCTACGAACCTCCATTGGTGTATTATTGACGCAATGCTGATCTCTGGACACAGTGTGACTATTTGGCTTTTAATGTGATGGTGTGATATGGAATTATCATCTCGCAGTTACTTGTTTTCCTTGCAATTTGGTATCGGAGCTGGTTCATATTGCGCTTCATTGGTGCTTCGCATGAGGTGTGGGGCAGTGATAAGGCATTGGTGTTGAACGTTAGGCGGCCCAGGGTAGTGTGGGCGCGCCAGGAAGCTATGTGGTGACATACGGGGTGTGTGCTGGATGATGAGAACTCGCTGATGTGGCATATTGAGCCAAGGTGGAACCGCATTCTGCTGTTGGTTGTGCTGAGGCAAGGACCGGTCATCATAATTGCACATCAGGTTACCGGTGAGAAATCTGTGCTTGGGGGCAGCATTTATGAGGTACGTTGCTCTCTTCCTTATCTACCCTCTTCATCTCTTCTTACCGTGAGGAAGTGAGTTCTGTCTTGAGAGTCCTCTCGATGTGAGGTGTCGCGAGCGCTCTTCCTTGAGAGTCGACATTCTTCTTGGGCAGCAAGCTGGTGGGAGACGGGCGAAGCCTCTGAAGGGCCCTGGACGAAGCACTTGGGTCACGGTCACCATGCCAACCCTCTGGGACTAGTACACGAATGCTTGGGCTGCAAGTCCTTGGTTCTGCTGCTTGCGCAATAGAAGTCGTGCCGGGCATGCCAGCCTTTTATGAGACGCTTACCAAACCGTCTATAAATATTTCTGGTTGGGGATCTGTATCCTTCTTGAGTAGTCTCTTTGTGTCAGCGTTCCTGAGCATCTGGTTGAGCAGCGTGCCTGAAAGTGTGCAATTCGGCCCACCCCTGTGCCCCAAGTCATTGCTCCTGATCAGCCAAATCAACCGGGTGTAAGGCTCGTTCCGTACGAGGGTAAATAAGAGTGGACTGGCTGGCATGTTCGGCAATGACTTGGGGCACAGGGGTGGGCCGAATTGCACACTTTCAGGCACGCTGCTCAACCAGATGCTCAGGAACGTTGACACAAAGAGACTACTCAAGAAGGATACAGGGGGAGGGGGGATTCCGGTAACTGTTCACAGTGGCAATCCACTATCAATCTGCCATCCAGTATACATCTCCAGCAGGAGATGTTATTTCTATCTTTGATTAGTTGTTACAGACTTCGCTGACAACTAACAGACAGTTACAGACAGACTAGACTCTTTGCTGTAAAGTGATTTGTATTAGACTAATGTAAAAATAGATGTGATGTATCCTGTAGGACCTGACATTAGTTGTGACTATATCACCTAATTGTTTATGTTCCAGCCGACCGATAATAGTTGTATATCGCAGGCGGTTGTGTGTCACGCTAAGGKAGGATTCAGTGTGAGTTCTAGTTTAGATCACACACACCGTAGCTCATGAGTGAAGACAGCAGTGAGGAGGAGCAAAGGCTAGTGCAACCCATTAGACCCACACGGAGAACCGCTCTTAGTCAACCTTTGACTTTCTTGGAGTTAGGTCCAGGAGAGGAGAGGAGGCTGCGAAGGGAAGCTAGGGAGAGAGCAGCGCGAGGAGGAAAATAGGGACGCAGCAGCCAGCTTAGCGGCTGCAATGGCTTCCGCCTCTTCGACATCGCAGTCCACCTCCCAGTCTTCTTCGTCAGGGGCTGGAC
>BFEA01000306.1:21090-35374 GCA_003427395.1 Chara braunii | reverse complement strand
CTCTTTTTATAGTGCTGGCCACTCCTCGCTGGGTCTGCATTGGCTCAATTCAGCCTCTCCCTTTGTCCCAGACCCTGCATTGCATGTGTCCCAGTACAGTCCCAATGAGATTCAACTGCTGCTGAGGCACTTCGGCCTGGATTTGGACTTGAAAGTCTGGATCTGGACTGACCCCTTGACTTAGACCAGAACTGGGACCGTGCCTACTGACTTCACTTTCGGACAGGCACAACTCTAAACGAACTAATTGAACAGGCACGTTCCATTGCACGAACAGGTACACTGCCTACACGTACAGACACACCCTTACTCGAACAGACATGACATACACATCTCCTGGTGAACAGGTAAGTCTTTTGACAATGCCCTTTGCCTTAGATTTAGATGTGCCTGTTGATAAAGAACTTGACTTTTGACCTGTTTTCACGTTTCTGAGCCCTGGCAAGATACCTTTTCACAATGCTTTACTTTTACAAGGCCCGTGCTGCTCTATTTTTACAAGGCCTGAGGCCTATATCGGGTAAAGGCCCTTTTATTAGGTATAAAGGCCCTTTTATTAGGTATCTGTTGAGATCAAGGCTGGTCCGGGAGTTCACCGTTAATTAGTGAACTACCCGGAAGTTGCAGTTTTGAGGGTCAGATACGGATTAGTTTGCTCGAAAAATTTTCGGAAAAATTCAGAAGGAAAAACACTCGAATTTTCAAAAACGTGAAATTTTGGGGATTCCCACTGTCAAAATCCGATTTTTAAAGGCTTAAACCCGTTTTCGGAATTTCTCCAACAAGGGGAACGAAAAAAGAATTTCGCGAAAATTTCGGTCCCAACCCTAATTTTCCGCGTTTCGGCGGAATTTCCGGATTTACGGTCCCAAAACGTTCAAATTTTCCCAAGTTGATCTAAAAACCAAAGATTTTCGTAACCCTAATTTCCAATACTGAAAGACAACGGAAATCCAAAAGAAAATGGAATATAGGATTTACAACAGAATGCCGAAAAACGGAATGCTGAATGGAAATCAGAAAAGCCGAATTTCAACATGATACTGCTTCAACCCTAATACGTGTAAAATCAGAAATCCGAAACTTAATCAATTATCGGATTAGTATTACTCAATCGGAACCCAAATAAACAGCATACCGGAAGGAACAGAAATCCGGATTATAAGTCCGAATACCGAATTGAAACGGCAATGCCGAAATAAGTAGAATACCGAAAAAGAAAAAAATTTGCAACTTTGAACTCGATAGTAATTCAGAGCTGATTCGGATGATTGAAACAACAATCTACGTCCTCATCAGCCTTACCTGGTGAGCAGATCCGTTAATATGGTCTGCTCCGATACCAAAACTGTTACATACTTCAACGAGTGTGGGCAGAACCAAAGATCAACCAATATAGGATGAGCATATATGCAGCGGAAGTCTGATAAACGGGCTGACTCTCATAGACTGACTCACACAGACTGACTCAAGAATCACTCCACACACATACAATCGTGAGATGGTGGGGTCTGGGCCAAGCATAGACGATGCCCAGACCTCGTACACACATACACAGATGAGAGGTGGGAGGAGAGACGAAGGAGGTGGGGGAGGTAGACAGCACCGAAGGTCACCGAGATAGAATCTGACAGGTCACCGATATGGTAGTCCAAAAATGTCATCCAACAAGATCAAAATGTCGAGGACAATAGGTCACCAATGTCGGAGGTACAGAGTCCAAATGTAACCGGTGTCCGAACTGTGATGCAGCCGAGTATCAACCCCAACAATCTCCAAGTCTCCAATCCGGTAAGTACCACAGTCTCATACCACCGAAGTCCAATACTGATCTCTGTCCAACTACTATAAGTCTCCAATCTGAAGAGGAAGAAGAAGAAGAAGAAGAAGAAGATGAAGTCTGAAGAGAGAGAGAGAGAGAGAGAGAGAGAGAGAGAGAGAGAGAGAGAGAGGTGAGGAGGAGGGGAACGGGACCGTGGAGGGAGGAAGAGATCCTCGCCTCCTGGTACCTGCCCTGCTGCTGCTGRGGCGGCGATGGCCGCCGTGCTGCTGCTGCTGTCCTCGCTCGCTGCTGCCGCTGCGCTAGCTCGCGCTGCTGCTGTCCTTCCTCCTGCGCTAAGAATAGCGCTCAAACAGCGCTCTGGCGCCGACCTTACCGCACCACGTAGAATACCGGTGGGTCGATCCCCTCACTGAGGCTGGACCGGTACCTTTGTACCGGTGGGCAGAGGTCGGCCTCTATGCTGCGAGGCCTGACCGTGCCCTGAACCATCCAGATGGACGGTTCAGCCCCAACCGGCGGGCGGCAGCCTCAAGAGCGCCGCCAGGCCCAAACGGTAACATCGTTTGGGCCGGCCCGTCGGGTCTGGTCCAAGGTAAGGCCTTTACGGCCTGTAGTCCCCCCAAGGTCGGGCCTTTGGCCCTACTGTGTCCCTCTACCCCTATGTCGGGTCCGGTAGGACCTGTGTGGCGTCGAAGATGTAACATTGGGTGAGTATTCATTGATTGATTAGTTGATCCTGGATCGATTGGTTGATCTCAGGTTGATTGATTGATTGATTGAGTATTGATTGATCGATTCATTGATTGATTGATTGATTAGGTTGTACTAATTAGTCCCCAATTCGCGAATTTTGACCTAACTGCTGAAATCGATTTTTTTTCTCCTTTTTGGATTTCGTTTTCCCGCTATTTTTTTGTGACAATAGCGGAGCATCTGGAAGTTCGTTTTTCTTTTTTTGAAACCCGAAACTTCGTTGCTGGAGATCCGAAATACTGCGATTTCCCATTATTTATTTCGCGAAATGTTTTTTGAATCTGTCATTTCGATTTATTTTTTTTGTTTCTGAAATTCCAAATTTCGCGGCAGAGAAGTCCGGAATTTTTTTTGAAAAGTTCCGATTTCATCCCGCTACGAAAATTCCCGTTATTCCGAAATTTTTCTGAAATTCGTTTTTCAATTCCGAAAATCTTTTTTGAACTTCGTTTTTCAATTCGGAAAATCTTTTTTGAAATTCGTTTTTCGATTTTGAAAACTTTTCTGAAATTATTTTTTCACTTCTTAAATTCGTTTTTCACTTTCGAAATTATTTCTGAAATTCGTTTTTCACTTCTGAAATTTGTTTTTCACTTCCGAAATTATTTCTGAAATTCGTTTTTCATTTCCGAAATTATTTCTGAAATTCGTGTTTCACTTTTTGAAATTCGTTGTTCACTTCCAAAAAATTTTCTGAAAATTCGTTTTTCAATTTCGAAAATTCCAAAAAAAAATTCTGAAATTCGTTTTTATTTTCGGGAATTCCTCTTGCAAGCGTTCGTTTTCAAACGACGCATACTCTCACCTACAATATTCCGAATATTTTTTTCTATCTCGGAATTTTCTGGACCTGCGAAAATTGTTATTTTTTCTGTTTTCGCAAGTTCAGCATTCCTGCTATCTCCAGTTATTCTTTTGATTCATTGGCAGCCTAAGAGTCGAATTTTTTTTTATTGACTGCTGAGGGGATACTTGGGGGGCCTACCGAGCTTGCAAATTCGATTTTTTTTTTCTTTTTTCGAAATTACTGCAAGTTCCCAATTTTTTCTTGATTAGTGGCTCCATATCTGGGCGACCCATTTTGATTGCCCATCCCCCCTCTCTCCACCCCAACCCTTCAACCCTTCTCCGTCCTTCTTCCTGCCCATTTACCTGCAGTTGCAGGCCAGGTAAATCCTCGCTTCAGCAGGCCACGTCAGGGACCCACCGCGCATGACCATACTTACTCGCTCGCAGACAGCAGCGATGGATCAGAAGGCAGGCGAGACTGACGAGGCCTACGAGGCACGGCTGGCGCCCATCCTGGCCGAAACCAAGCAACGGGCAGACGCAGCGGCAGCAGCACGGAAGAAGAAGGAAGCAGAGGCAGAGAGACTACGTCTTCTGGCTGAAGAACAGCGGCAGAAGCATGAGGCAGCAGCAGCCACAGCCTCTGATGAGGAACGCGTACGGCGACGGGAGATCATATTCAGGGAGGAAAGTGCATTACACGCACAGGCCAAGGATTGGCAGAAGGAGGCCGAGAACGACGATCCCATTGACGTCGGGAGCAGAGTATCTCAACTGCTCAACCGTATCACGGACCTCCTCGCGACTTGCATCGCGCAGCAGGAGGACATTTACTCCCTCGACCACGCTAATAAGGGGCTGCAACAGTCGTCGGACCGGATGCTCAAGCGCATTCAGCAGCTGGAGCAGCAGGTCACTAACGCCAATACCAACGTCGGCCCCTCCAACCTCGCCGACCGCGTCCATGTTTTGAAGATAGACGTGGGAACACTTAAGACTGGGGCACAGCAGCTGCAACAGCAGGTTTCTGCAGCGGCCGGCCCTAGCGCAACGACACGCGAAACGATTGTCAAGTTCGATGGGGTCCCGATCTTCTGTGACGCATCGAAGACCGACCCCATCCAATGGTGGCCCCAGTTTGAACTCAAGCTGGACATCCACCACGCCATCGACGCAAATCGGCATGCATATTTGTACTCCCGCTCGAGAGGCGCGTGTCAGGCATGGTTGGACAATATGCTGTCCGCACATGCATGTACAGTCACCGAGTTGCACAACTACATCACTTGGGTAGAGCTCACGGCGGCGTGGAAGAAGCGTTTCCAAGTAGAACCGCCCGAGCACCAGGCGATGGACAAGCTGCTGACGTTTTCGCAGAACAACATGCCAAGCGGAGACTGGATTTCTGAGTTCCAACGGCTGGCAAGCACGCCCAAGTTGCCGATGAACTTTGACGGCATCAAGGTTTCCCTTATCAAGCGGTCGTGCCCAGCATTGCAGAATGCGTTGACTCATGTCGCCGAGACCCTCACCACAAGTGAGGAACTCTTCAACAAGGCCGCGCAGATCATCGTGACGAACTTGGCAGCCCGAAATACGGGCCATTCGTCAAATGCCGGCCAGGGCGCGCATCAGCATCGATCGAAAGTGGTCGTGGTCGCAGCGGCAACGACTAGCGACCCTTCTACTTCAAATGAGGCTGTTTCGTCTGACGAGGGAGACAGACTCGCAGCTGCCCAGAATGGTGGCCGACCCGCCAAAGGACGAGGACGCGGCAAGCCGAAGACCAACACCAATACTTCTTCTGGGCCCGGGCAAGCAGCTCCCGCTCAAGGACCTTGGACAGCGTACGGCCTGACGGAGCGCGGGTATCGCGTACGCACCAAGTACCGTTATTGTTTGTGGTGCAATTGCGCGGCCCATGAGACCGCGAACTGCCCCACGAAAGCCAAGGGCCCCGCTCAATCGGGAAAGTGAGCTCCGCCGAGAGTGTTGCGACGACACTCTCGACGCCTACGGAACCGGTTGCCGATCGGGTAACCGCCCTCGGTTCCGGGGCACATGTGGACGTCGTAAGTCCTCCAATTCTTCATTCCTTCGAGGACTATGCTGCCCGGCTCGTACCTTCGCTGGATTCACGAGCCCAAGGACAGAATGTATGTGCGGTCTCTTCTCCAATCGGAAGCAGCAGCATTGATTCGTCTTCAAGTGGACCTTCACGGGATTCGGCACGCGCGTTCAACATTGAGGACTTGGACCCGTTGACGCCCGAGGATTTTGCATGGCTTCCTCTCCCTTCCACCGGCTGCTTACCGGAGCCGCAATGCGCAGCTCTTCGCGCTCATTTACATACATACCTAGCCTGCTATGCACCACCAACTTCGCCTACGGAGGACGAGGTCGCGGTGGGGGACATTCTTGCGTACGTGAGCAAGGTGGCCCGCGAGTTTCGCACGCAGCGGTACGACGACAACAACGCACCGCTCCTTTATGTCCGCATCCAAATCGGGCAAGCGTCCTGCAGCGCTTTGCTGGATAGCGGCGCGACTCGCAATTAGGGCCGGCCTTGGACCACAAGTTCGAAGGAAGGCACACCCTACGACGATCAAGTTGGCGGACGGTCAAACGCAACAACTCCTTGATCGCTACATCGAAGCCGTCCCGGTTTATTTTGCACCTCATGCATGCGAACCGGTGACGTTCGACGTCTTGGACACGAAGTTCGACATCATTTTGGGCAGGCCTTGGCTCGCAAGTGCGGATCACACGGTCAACTTCCATCGGCGGACACTTACGGTTCGCAACGCGTTCGGCGCCGAAGTACCATGTACGACTCCTCCTCCGCACCCTTCGATCCGGTGCCAAGTTGTAACAGCCAAATCTTTCCGGGCCACTTGCGCTTACGAGCGGACCGAAGAGATCGGCTTTTTCTTCGAACCATCGCGGTAGCCGACTCTCAACCTACGGACTTGTCTTCAGACCACCGAGTGGTGCGGTTGCTCGACGAATTTGCCGACATCTTCGAGTCACCTACCGGCGTGGTGCCGGATCGGCCGATCTCACACGAGATCATTCTTGAGGCCGGTGCCGTGCCGCCGAAAGGATGCATTTATCGCATGAGCGAGGAGGAACTTACAGTATTCCGCGCGCAGCTCGACAACTTGTTGGACAAAGGCTGGATCCGGCCTAGTAGCTCACCCTATGGTGCGCCAGTTCTCTTCGTTCGGAAGAAGAACAAGGACCTTCGCCTATGCATCGATTACCGCAAGCTCAATGCGCAAACCGTCAAGAACGCGGGACCTCTTCCTCGTATTGACGACCTTCTGGAGCGCTTGGGTGGCGCAAAATTCTTTTCTAAGCTGGATTTGAAGTCGGGATACCATCAGATCTCGATTCGGCCGCAAGATCGCTACAAGACCGCGTTCAAGACACGGTACGGGCACTTCGAGTGGGTTGTTATGCCTTTTGGACTCACCAACGCCCCGGCGACTTTTCAAGCGGCGATGACCAACGAGTTCCGAGCAATGTTGGACCAGTTCGTGCTGGTCTACTTGGACGACATCCTCGTCTACAGCCGGACCTTGGAGGAACATCTGGACCATCTTCGACGAGTGTTGGAGACACTCCGGCGCGCCAAGTTCAAAGCCAACCGCGACAAGTGCGAGTTCGTGCGTCAAGAGTTGGAATACTTGGGCCACTTCGTCACTCCACAAGGCACCAGTCCGTTGTCGGACAAGATTCAAGCCGTCCAAGATTGGCCGGAGCCATGGAACGTTACGGATGTCCGATCATTCCTTGGCCTCGCCGGCTACTACCAACGTTTCATCAAGGGGTACTCGAAGATCGTGGCCCACTTAACCAAACTTCAATGCGAGGACCGGTCGTTTGACTTTGGGACGAACGCGCGGGAATCATTCTTGGCCCTCAAGGCCGCATTGCTTTTCACGGAGGTATTGCGGATATACGACCCGCTATTGCCAACGCTCGTCACCACGGATGCGTCCGGCTATGGCATTGGTGCCGTCCTCGAGCAACATGACGGCGTGGACTGGCTCCCGGTCGAATACTTCAGCAAGAAAGTGCCGCCCGTGCACTCCATCGACGATGCACGGAAGAAGGAACTTCTCGCCTTCGTCCACGCACTCAAGCGGTGGCGGCACTTCCTCCTCGGTCGACGCCAGTTCCGATGGGTAACGGATAACAATCCGTTGGTCTTTTACAAGTCTCAAGACACCGTCAACAGCACCATCGCCCGTTGGATGGCCTTCATCGACCAATTCGACTTCTTTCCCGATTACATTCCGGGGAAGTCGAACCGTTCTGCGGATGCCCTTTCGCGGCGTCCAGACCACTGCACTGCGGTCTACCCAACCTTCGAGATCGAGGACGACTTGCGGGACAGCTTCAACCGTGGCTATCAAGCTGACCCCGAGTTTCGCGACAAGTACGCGAATTGTTCCTCTCCCAATCCGGCGCCCTCGCACTATCGGATCCAAGAGGCACACTTGCTTCTTCATTCGCGGGGGAAGGATCTTCTTTGTGTGCCGCAAGATTCACATTTGCGCACCCGGCTTCTTGGCGAGTTCCACGACGCCCCCGCCACCGGACACTTTGGAGTCAATCGCACAATTGGCCGACTACGCGAGCGCTTTTAGTGGCCCGGTCTCCTCGACGACATCACGCGCTATTGCGAGTCATGCGAAGTTTGCCGACGTTGCAAACCTCGCAATCGTCGTCCTTATGGGGAACTGTGACCATTGCCAGTCCCCTTGCGCCGAAGGGAAGCGATTGCCATGGATATCACTGGGCCGTTCCCCAAGCACAAGACGGGCGTCGATGGGATTCTCACGGTGGTTGACCGCCTCACCAAGTTTGCCATGTTCTTGCCTTGCCGCTATCATGCCAAGGCACCGGAGTTGCCATGTTCTTGCCTTGCCGTTATCACGCCGAGGCACCAAGTTTGCCATGTTCTCTACGCCGGTTGGATTCGAACCAAGGGTTACCCCAAGGAGATTGTCTGCGACCGCGACACGGTTCATGTCTGATTTTTGGTTGGCGCTCATCAAACGATGGGGCTCATCCCTTAAGCCAAGTTCGGCTCGCCACCCCCAAACCGATGGCCAAATGGAGAGACCACATCAGACCGCACAGGTCCTCCTTCGAACTCTCATCCATCCCGACCAGAAAGATTGGGTTGAGCGACTGCCGGATGTCGAGTTGGCATACAACTCGTCCATCCATTCGGCTATCGTGATATCGCCCTTTGAGTTCGAGCATGGATCGCCGGTCAATTCTCCGTTGGACACAATCCTTCCACGGACGGCCGAGGGCGACGACCACCTCCTCTTCATTCGTCGGATGCAAGAGCTTCTTGTCAAGGCACGTGACCAGATGGCAAAGACGCAACAACGTATGCGCCAACAGGCCAACCGCCAGCGTCTTCCTTGTCCATTCCGCGCCGGCGATCTCGTATGGGTTTCCGCTGCGGAATTCAGCCTTGAACAAGATATCTCTCGCAAGCTCCTTCCGAAATGGATGGGGCCCTGGCCGATCGTGGCACCCGCTGGGGACCCACCCGAAGGACCTTCGCTCATCATTCACATGCCCACCCACTTGCCCGTCAACTCGGTCTTTCACTGTTCCAAGTTGGCCCTCTACACGCCAGCAGAACTTGACGACTTCCCCGGGCGACGATCGCAAGACCCACCCTCGATGGGCGGTTTCCAAGAGGTTGGCAACATCATATCCCAGCGACGTTACGGCAACAGGCCGACTGAATTTTTGGTCCACTTCGCATATTGCACCCATAGAGCTGACCGATGGCTGACTCGTGCAGAACTTCAGGCAACAGCGCCCGATGCTCTCGCACGTTACGAACAGAAGTTGAAAGGCAAGCCGGCATCTTCAGCCCCATGACGAACACGCGTCCAAGTACCGCCTTCAGATCGTCAGCTTCATCCCCAACCGGCTTGACTTCATACGGAGGGGGGGGGTGTTGCATGCTGAGCCTGCACACGGGCCCCATTTGAGGGGCCCGACGGTTGCTGAGGGGCCCCCAGGCCACGTACTATCCAGCACGCGCGCTGAAGGCCCACGGCGGCCCTCCAGGCCCTGGGCAGCACGTAGGTAGGTAGGTTTTCGTTTGCTTACCCCTTTTTCTGTGTGTGTGTGCTGTCTTATTTTTGTCTGTTCAGGTGCCGTTTCGGACTTGTGCAGCCCCAAGGCCGGACCTTGGGACCGGGTACACCGGAGGCAGGCCCGAAACGAGGCCAGGCGCATTTTGGCGCCAAACCGGCGTCGTTTCGGTCCTGCAGGACCCAAGACAGCACCTTGGGCCAGGTGCACCGGTAGACGGCCGTTTTTAGGCCAGGCGCATTTCTGCGCCATGCTGCAGCAGCAGCAAGGTCTGGACGTCCCGGTAGGGACCCAGACCACCTGGGCCGTTGTAGGCCACACAGCACCAGGTAGGCCCGGCGGCCAAGTGCTACAAATAGTTGGGCAGTGGCTGGGCCAGGGACAGTGGGAGTCGCTCACTTCTGAGCGACATGCTGTTGGTTGGAGGCTGGGCTATGCTGCGCTAGGTAGAGGAGTAGGGAGTAGCGATTAGAGGAGATAGGAGAGTGGCGGAGGCCATACCTACAGTCGGCGAGCTTACCTGGCGCCATAGCTGGGCTCCACGCGGTACCTGCACACAGCAACGGACGAAGTCAGTTCCGTGACAGCTACCTGCAGGTGAGACAGCGAGGAGGGCTTCATCTTCTCTCCCTCCTCCATCTCTCTCTCTCTCTCTCTCTCTCTCTCTCTCTCTCTCNCCGGCGTCGTTTCGGTCCTGCAGGACCCAAGACAGCACCTTGGGCCAGGTGCACCGGTAGACGGCCGTTTTTAGGCCAGGCGCATTTCTGCGCCACACTGCAGCAGCAGCAAGGTCTGGACGTCCGGTAGGGACCCAGACCACCTGGGCCGTTGTAGGCCACACAGCACCAGGTAGGCCCGACCGACCAGCGCTACAAATAGCTGGGCAGCGGCTGGGCCAAGGACAGTGGGAGTCGCTCACTTCTGAGCGACATGCTGCTGGTTGGAGGCTGCACTATGCTGCGCTAGGTAGAGGAGTAGGGAGTAGCGATTAGAGGAGATTGGAGAGTGGCGGAGGCCATACCTGCAGTCAGCGAGCTTACCTGGCGCCATAGCTGGGCTCCACGCGGTACCTGCACACAACAACAAACGAAGTCAGTTCCGTGACAGCTACCTGCAGGTGAGACAGCGAGGAGGGCTCTCTCTCTCTCTCTCTCTCTCTCTCTCTCTCTCTCTCTCTCTCTCTCTCTCTCTCTCTCTTCCCCCTCCTTCCTCCTCCTCATCTTCGTCTTCTTTGAATCTAAGAGTGTGAGAGGTTATCAGTGGGGATTCAGGCTGGGGTTGTAACGGGCACATTGCCCAGGATCTGATTCAACATTTCTGGGACAGACATTGTTTGGACATTCGGCAAGAGACTATTTGGACTTCGCCATTGCGATCTTTGGTGTACTCTCTCGCCACCTCCCTCTTTCGTCTGTCTGTCCCCCATCTCTCATCCGTGGTTTCTCCCCATGTGTGTGTACGCAGGAGGGACCTTTCTTCCATGATTGCGGTCCCTCCTCTCTCCCTCATGTGGGATAGTGATGGATGTCGGGTCAGTCCAGATCAGATCAGATCTTCTCTTTAAAATCTTCCGCTACGCCACTTTGTGCCATCTTGTATGTATCGGAATGTACATTGCTTGTTGATGCTGCGCTGATCTTGCATTGTCCATTCAGTCCTTTTCATCACATTGCGGATCCTTGGTCTACTGCGCATTGCTTCCCTGAGCATGCGTCAGTTTTGGTATCGGAGCTGCTGTATGTGAATCAGGACGAAACCTGATCTGACGCGTACACGGGGACCACCCAAGATTGATTGGGTGAGTATTCATTGATTGATTAGTTGATCCTGGATCGATTGGTTGATCCCGGGTTGATTGATTGATTGATTGATTGATTGAGTATTGATTGATCGATTTATTGATTGATTGATTGATTGATTGATTGATTGATTAGGTTATACTAATTAGTCCCCAAATCGCGATTGCTGAAATCGAATTTTTTTCTCCTTTTTGGATTTCGTTTTCCCGCTATTTTTTTGTAACAATAGTGGAGCATCTGGAAGTTCGTTTTTTTTTTTTTGAAACCCGAAACTTCGTTGCTGGAGATCTGAAATACTGCGATTTCCCATAATTTATTTTGCAATTTTTTTTTTGAATCTGTCATTTCGAATTTATTTATTTTTTTCTGAAATTCGAAATTTCGCGGCAGAGAAGTCCGAATTTTTTTTTGAAAAGTTTCGATTTCATCCCGCTACGAAAATTCCCGTTATTCCGATTTTTTTTTGAAGATCAGACATCAGGAATCAGGAATCAGGAATCAGGCATCAGAAATCAGGAATCAGGAATCGAAATTTATTTCGCGAAGGTAGTGGAGAGGACAGATGGGACAAGGCTAGGCGAGGGCAAGGGCAGATCAGACATCAGGAATCAGGGTCAATGGGAGGGTGGACTGGGTTCAAGGGTGTGTGTAGAGCGGGGTTGCGAGGTTGTAGCAGGGTTTATACAGGGGTTTAGGGTTGAGAGTAAACGAGTGGGTGCCAGTGGGATGCTCAACCGACGGGATAGCCAACGTCGTCGGGAGGGGGGGTAGGCAGACGGATAGTCGATGCCAAGTGAGTCACCGGTGGAGGAGAGATCGTCACTGATGGGAGAGCCGACAGACAAGTGGTCGATGCCTGGGGAGGATTGCAACTTGCAAGAGACAGGGGGACAATATTCAGGTGGGGGAGGGCCCGACTGTCGCGGTGGAGGAAGAAGTGGGAGTAGAAGGGCTGGGTCCCGTGGAGCGAGGGGCCGGTCGAGTAAAGCGGCTAGCGTTGGGGCAGTTGGTCTGTTGATGACCTAACTGGCGGCAACGAAAACACCCGTTGCATTCCTGGAGGTATATGCGTTCTGCGGGTGTGAGTTTTTGGAGATGACGGGGTGGAGAGGCAGAAGGCGGTCGGGAGGCACGATCCTGGCGTTCCGTCCGCATAAGGTGGGCGGTCTGGAGGTCCTCAATGGTGGATTGGGAGGGGTCGAGAGAGGCAGTGTCGAAGTCGTCATCGGAGGTGGGTGGAGTGGTGTCGCTATGGAGAAAGCGGGGGAGGGAGGGAGCGGGCGCGAATTGGTGATGGGGGTGGAGGAGTCGATCGTGGTGAAGCATGCGAGAGAGGAGGTCAGCAAGGGGCATGTCGGGTTCGTGGGCGAGGGAGGTTGCAAGGTCTTTGTGGCATACTCGTTTGATGCGGGAGATGAACGTAAAGTCGGGAATGACGGTGGTGGGGAGGTGGTGGCAGAGGGAGCGGACATATTGGACGAAGCGGTCCGCGGGACCGGTCTGGCGGAGGTGGTAGAATTGTTTAAGGTAGTCATCAATGGTTTTCTGGGTGCGAAAGTTGGCAGTGAGAAGGTTGGCCCATTGAAGGAAGGAGTGACGTGGTCCTCCAGAGGCTCGACAGTTGCTGACTTCAGCCATCCACCATTTGGTGGCATTGCGGAGGAGGCGGGAGGTGGCAATGGGGAGCCAGTGGGCAAGGGGCATGGGGCGGAGGTGAAAAGAGTTATGGAACTGGGTTAGGAAGAGGAAAAAGTCCTCGTGGGGGAGGGCAGAGAAGGACATGATTTCGCCGGATCAG
Organism: Chara braunii; assembly: GCA_003427395.1. Classification (NCBI taxonomy): domain Eukaryota; kingdom Viridiplantae; phylum Streptophyta; class Charophyceae; order Charales; family Characeae; genus Chara; species Chara braunii. The sequence continues at coordinate 22,317 of BFEA01000306.1, read as the reverse complement.
AAGGAACGGGGCATTTCCCCTTCACGGGAAACGATCTGGGCGAGGGTGTTGAAGTTGAGGTTATCGGGGGTGGTGCTGTAGCAGGTTTAGTCGAGTTGGTTGTTGTCCTCAAGGAGGTAGTTGGGGGGGAGTTGTGGCATTGCGGGGTAACCCCTAGAGGTGACTTGGGAATAGGTGGGACGGATGGTGGGGATGGTGGAGGTCGTCATGATGGGTTGGCGAAGGGTATGGGAGTGCGGGGGGGGAAGAGGGGTGACGTGGATGGGCGAGGAATGAGGCGGTGTGCCGGATGCACTGGATGAGGGAGGAGGTGGGGGGAACGAAACGGTGGTGGAGGTTGAAGGGTTGGTGGATGTGGTGGTAGAGGTGGTAGGAGTGGAGGAGGTCGGCGGGGGGTGTTGTTGGAGGCGGCTGTGGAGGAGGGAGTGGTTTGCGCTGTGGAGGAGGGAGGTGTGGCTGTGGTGACGATCGTGATGGAGGGGTTGTCCCCTTCGAGCGTGGTGACGCAGTCAGATATGGATGACATGGTGGCCTTTATGTCGTCCAGAGAGGCGGTGACGGAGGTTTGGAAGGTGTTGAGTGCGTGGAGGATGGTGGAGAGGTTGGGGGTGGTGGTGTTTGTTGGTGGTTGTTCGCCTGTGAGGTTGTGGGCGATGCTATCGACCGAGTCGGTCCGGATGTCAGACATGTTGATGGAGGATGCGGTCATGTCGGGGGAAGAGGGGGTGGAGGACGCGGCCGGAACGGATGTGGAGGATGCCGCGGCAGCAGCGGCGGCGGCGGCTGCGGCGCGTTGGGAGTTCTTGGTTTGGCGTGGTGGGATGTGGAGATGGGGGGGGACAATTCCTATTTACAAGAATAGAGTGTAAATTAATTTGAATTTATTTGAAACTGATTCGCGGGTGTATTTTTCAAGAAACTACGAAAGCAAAATTTTCAGGAATTTCCAAATGAAGAAAAAGAATAATTCGTTCCGATAAAAATAAATTCGGACGAAATTTATTCGGATTTACGTTCGGGGTAAAATTTTATAATTTTGAAAAGGGGTGATTAATTCCTAGTAAAAAAGATTAATTCAGTCGTGAATTAATCGAGTTTAGTCGCAATTAATTAAGGAGTTCAGAAAAAAAAAGGAAGTAAGTCGGGGGGGGAAAGAAGATTGCGCGGTGGGGAAGAACGGCGCGCGGGGGCCAGGAAATCGCACGGGGTCGCGAGGGAGTCGGGGGA
>BFEA01000305.1:1857695-1890926 GCA_003427395.1 Chara braunii | reverse complement strand
GGGTGTTCAACGCGACCTGCGGCGTGGAGGACGTTGTGTTCTTCACAGCGTACGTAGGTAGAGTACTACACCAGTACTACACGAAGGGAGAGGGAGGCGTTTGAATGAACAGGTGGAGACTGAGGAGAGGGGGAGGGCGGAGAGGCGCGCAGGTTCAAGTCGGCGGCAGAGAGGCGGAGATTCGAACAGAGGCGGAGACGCTTCGGTCGGATATAAAGAGGACAGGGGGGGGGAAAGGAGGGATTCGAACACAGGCGGAGAAGCTTCGGTCGGATAAAGAGGAGAGGGTGGGAGAGAGGAGGGACTGGACGGTGAGCGGGAGGACGTTCCGCGCCAAGGTGGTGGTGTGCGTGGGATGTTCGCAAAAGCTCTGCGCGCTTCTTGATTGCTACGTAGGCTCCTTCTGTGGGAGGTTAGGGGCACAGCGGCGTAGAGGAGAGGAGAAAGCGATCGATCAGGTCTCCTATCCGTAAGCGCAATGACGATGGGCGCTGCGCGCTGAGGTATTAACGAGTCCGTGCTGAGGAGTTTGCGTCTAAGAAGCATACTCACACACTAGGACATTTTCGCCTACGCTGTGGCCGTAAATGCGGTTCGGTTCGTGAAGATCTGGCCGTAAATGCGGTCAGATGCATTTCGGAAAGCGCTAGTGTGAGTATGCCCTGAGTCCATACAAGGAGGACGGTGCTGTGCACTGAGCTGATGGTTCGAACACGAGTGCGTTCTATTCGGTGGAAGAGTGGGTTCAAGGTAATAGATGGATGGATATCTGACGTGGAAGCTACGTTCTTCCCCCGACTAGAACGCACATCCGTTTGCTCGTCCGTTTGCGAGTTCGTTAGCTCATCCGTTTGTTAGTTCGTTAGCTCATCCGTTTGCTCATCCGTTTGCTAGTTCGTTTGCTCATCCGTTTGCTCATCCGTTTGTTTGCTCATCCGTTTGCTCATCCGTTTGATTGCTCGCTTGTTTGCTCGTCCGTTTGATTGCTCGGTTGTTTGCTCGTCCGTTTGCTTGTTCGTTAGCTCATCCGTTTGCTTATCCGTTTGCTAGTTCGTTAGCTCATCCGTTTGCTCGACCGTTTGCTCGACCGTTTGATTGCTCGCTTGCTGGGTTACTACTCCCTTGTTCCGCCCGAGGGAGTAGTACGTGCGCAGGATGACCATTTCGTTTCGTCAACGGAGTTGAATCGCAAAGAGAGGAGAGGAAGAGAAAGCGCGCGCAATGTCCTTCTCTTCTTTCTTTTTTTTTTAAGATGGCGATGTTTCTTTTCCAATTCGAATTTTCTTCCCTCGACTGCTTCCCAGGAAACGTAGAGACGTACGAACAGCAACACGGAGCAAGCCGTAACGAGGAGCAGGAAACGAGAGAAAGAGTGGCTAGCACCATTGAAAATCACAAAAAAAATGGAGGGGAGGGGAGGAGAGGAGAGGAGAGGAGTGCGGGGCGGAGAACGAGGAAGAGAAGTGGCAAGAGGGAAAGGAAGTCGAGCTGTTCTCTTCACAATTTTTTTCATCTGTCATGTCGGTTTTACGTGCTTCGGGAGAAGCAGCAAGCCCATTCAATGCCGCCAACACTGGGGACCACAACAAAAAATCACGGATCGAAGGCCCGACTGGACGGAGGTACTACCCTTTTTCTTCTTTCCTTTTTCTCTTTCCTTTGTCTTTTTTCCTTTCTTGTGAGGAGGAGGAGGAGGAGGAGGAGGTGCTATCGTACTCGTTGAACTTTCATCTCTTTTTTCTTTCTCGACCGGACTCATAGCTGAGATAAAGACGTCACATGCCGTCGAGGAGGACAACGAACGACGAGGACCAGAGGGAAGAGCGGGAAGAGAGCAGCACGACGAGGAGGAGGAGGAGCACGAGGAGGACAACGAACGAAGAGGGCCAGAGGGAGGAGCGGGAAGAGAGCAGGAGCAGGAGCAGGAGAAGGAGAAGGAAGAGGAGGAGGAGGAGGAGGAGGAGGAGGAGGAGGAGGAGAGGACCAGGACGAGGATGAGGACCAGAAAGGCGAAGATCAGAAAGGACGTACAGGAGATCTAACATTTTCAAACAAGGTTCCTGCCGAAGGTTTGCAATCTAATTAGTGTATCAACTGTGTCAACTGTGTCAACTGTGTCAACGGACTCGACAACTACTGTTTAACGGGGAAGGGAGTGCAGACAAAGTTTTTTTGTGGGGAGAGAGAGAGAGAGAGAGAGAGAAGAGAGAGGGAGAGAGGGAGAGAGGGAGAGAGGGAGAGAGGGAGGGGGAGAGTGAGAATCGGAAGAAGGATAAGCAGAGTATAAGGATGTGATGGAGGTAACAACACCTGTAAGAGGAAAGAAAGTTGGGACGAAGGAATGGGGAAGAGAAAAGTTGAGTATCAGGGGGGGGGGGGGGGGGGGGGGGGGGGGGGGGGGGGGGGGGGGGGGAAGAAGTGGACGAGAAAAAATGACGTGATGGTGACGTCGACGCTTGTGGACGGGAAGACAGGGGTTCGCACGAAAGGAATGGGAAAGAGAGAAAGATGACCAGCATATGAGGAAATGCGGAGGAGGGAGGAGGTGATGACGTGATGATGAAGAAAACGAGGGAAGAGGGAAGAGGGGTGGGGGATCAATGGCACGGAAGAAGTGCATGCTGTAGTTTTCTCGACCTATAGGAGTTATCGTATTTTTCTTTGGCGTAGCACGTGGGATGGGAACACAGGCGTACCTCAATTGTCGTGTCGCCGCAAACGGCACTCTTCTACGTACCCTCCTCTTCCTTCGTTTCCTTGTTCTCCACACCCTCCTCCGCTTCCTCCTCCGCTTCCCCCTCCGCTTCCCCCTCCGCTTCCTCCTCCGCTTCCCCCTCTTCCCCCACTTCCCATCCGAGGCTAGCAGCAAACTACCCAGTAGTCCATGGGTCTCGCTCCCATGCTCGACACTCTACAGGGATCTGGACATATTTTGACCAGATGCATTCGTACGAATCGAACGTCTTGAACGTATCAAGACTATTACCGCCCACATATACATTTAGAAGTTGCGTTGAGCAGTGGAGCGAGATCCCACTTGGACGTGGTGATCGATGTGCTGTATCTCTGCATGCCTACAGCCATGCAGCCAGCTTCAAGTCGCACTGTAGACACGCGCCTACGTAGTAGCAGCAGCGCAGTAGTCCCACAGCCAGCTTCAAGTCGCACTGTGGACACACGCGCCTACTACGTAGGTAGTAGGAGTCGAGGCGCACTCCCGCTTTTTCTTTGCCCAGCGGCGGCGCCACGCTGTGGCGATTCCGTGTTCCTTTCTTTTCTTTTCTTTTTTTTTCTCCCCTCCTCTCAGCACAAGGCCTATCCCCATTTTCTCCCAAAAAAAAAAAATTCTCCCCATTTCCCAGCACAGGTAGCAGCAGTGCAATGAAAGCCGTACCTGTCGTGCGTGGGCTCTATAAGGCCTCGCTCCGTTGCTCACCACATGCACAAACAAAAGAAAAAAGAAAGTAGATGTATGTTTCCGTGTTCTTGCCTATATTCATTGCTCTTTGGACCCACTTCGACGTCCTCGTGTTTCCACATCATGGGTCCTCGCTGCACTACTCTCGACATGCACAAAAGACAAAAATCATGGCAGTGCATCTTTCCATATTCTAGGGGAAGATTCACTCTCGTTTTGCACATTTCGAGAGTAGTGCAGCGAGGCCCATATGGTACTTGAACATTGAAGATACGCAGAATCCTCGACAGAAACCAGTATTTTCGCATGAATAAAAACTGCTACGAATAAATCTGAAATGCAATTTTTTTTTTTTTTTTTTTTTTCTTTCTTTTAAGGAGGCGACGGTCTTGAGATATCATCATTGAGCTGACCAGCCCCAGGCAATTTCAGAAACATTTGGGTTTACTCGTCAAGTTCTGTCATCTAGGTTCGAACACGGGTCTGTATTTTAACAGTTCAATGGTGTACCCACTGAGCTAGGCTCTTGGGTTGAAATGCATTTTTCGGATTTAAAAAATGCGGTAAATGGTGTCACACCGTTGAGGTTTCTCAACTCAACGGCCGTAGGTGGGACCAGACCCCTGGACTCCTTCCGCAGCCGTGTAGTGTAGTTTTCTGCTACCTGTGTCACTGTCGGATCACTGCACTACTGATGATTCTGGTGCCTTTTTCTTTCCCGGGCCCCCTGTATAGGCTTAGGAGCAGTCGTAGGCAGGTAGTGAGACGTGAAAATGGGAGAAGAATATAGCCTGCCTACCGCCTTCCCCCAACATAACGCACCCTAAAAATAAATGTATATAAGCTATATATCCGGCCAGATACAGCCAAAATAAGGGTGCGTTGTGTTCGGGGGAAGACGGGCAGTTCTCGTCATTTCGGAGAGGTGACACCAGGGACCAAGTCCCACTACCTAGCAGCGTTGAATCTGGACGCGTTTGAGGATTCGAGTTCCCCCTTTTTCGCTCATAATATAATTTTTTTGTTTACTTTCTTTTTATAAATTGTTATTTTCGCTTATATCGACTTCAAATACGGATTCGAACACAGCACCTGGTCTGTATTTCAACAGTTCATTGGTGTACCCACTGAGCTAGACTCTTTTTTTGGGTAACCTCGTTCCTGCCCCCCTTTTTGCCCCGCACCCCTCCGGAAGCCGGGGCTAGGTCCCACTTGCACGACCTAAGAGATAGTGACCGTAGATCGCAAAGATCAACGGCCGAAATCTCCTAATTTGCGCAAGTGGGACCTTGCCCCCGCGGTTACTGGTAGTTCTGGTCATTTTGGTCGACTGCCACCGCTTCTCAGTTGCTACCAGGCTTCCCCCGAGTACAACGCTCCCTAATTTCGGCCGCATGCGACCCGAAAAATTGCTTGTATACATTCATAATCAGGGCGCGTTGTGTTCGGGGGAAGAGGGTAGGGCCAACGGGCCTAGTAGGTCTGGTCGTTCCGGTTGGTTGACACCAATTCTCAGTTGCCAACATCGTCCCCCGAACACAACACACCCTAAGTTTGGCTGTACATGACCAGAAAGCTTGCTTGTATACATTCATAATCAGGGTGCGTTGTGTTTCTTTTTTTCTTTTTTTTTGGAGAACCACGGAACTTTACTGCTCAAATCGAAGGAAACCGGGGCCGGGAAACCCCACAATAATCCCGAGAAAAAGACTGGGGCCACTACCCAGCTTAGGCTCCGGGAAACCGGGTCCAGTGTCCCTTTGAACGAAACAACAGCTCTCCAAAACAAAAAAAAAGAAGGGTAACCCAGGTACAACTTTACTTCGAAGACCCGTCCACTACCTCCCTCCAACAGCTTGTTAACGTAGACTCTATGGTGGGGAGCTAAAGCGCTCCCCATGACCCACCGGAGCTAATAGCCACTGACTGACAAAAATCGAGTCTACCGACAGAATCTAATATAACAAGCCTGGAGTCCCTCCCCCAGGTGTTCCAAAACCATTTCCTCGAATTCGCTGAACCCGGGACCTTATGTCTGATACAGTCACTCCTGATCATGAGTCTGATCTGCTGCGCAATCGTGCTCTTGATCTGAGGATCCGACCTGTAGGATGATCTGAACAGTTGATTGTTCCCGTCATCCCAAATCACTTTCATCAGTATTGCCCTTATTGTCTGGGCTACGTATAACCATTCTTCCTCAGATTTGACATCTTTCCTGTGAATGCCTGAAATAATCCATTCGGCAATAAGTGCCTCCAATGTCAGAAATTCGGCAATAAGTGCCTCCAATGTCCTGTGAATGCCAGAAATAATCCATTCGGCTACTCTGGTCCATTGAAAGGAATCCTTTGTGATCCTCCTCCAATGTCTGGTCCACCAGTCCCAGATCCTGCTAGAGGCCGGACAGGTGAGGCATAGGTGCCGATTGTTTTCCCAAGGCCATCTGCATCTTATGCAGGTGGTAGAGATCTTCATACCTTTTGCAGCCAGATTTACCGCCGACGCCCCTGCCAGGTACGCCTGTAACCAAAGCACGCTGGCCAGTTTCTGAGAAGACAAGGCTTTGAATTGCTGCCACAGTGAATTTAGCTGTTCTTTAGAGATCATTAGCAGATCAGCATCTTTTCTTTTCTTTTTTTCTTTTTTTCTTTTTTTTTTCTTTTCTTTTTTTTTTAAAGAACAACCCAAGGGGATGCTAGGGGTGCTGATAGGAGCAGACACCACTAGCATAGTACCCGGGGAGGCTCCATCTATTGGTGGGGAGCAACACCTGCTGGAAAACGGGTCCAGCGTCCCAGAAACAGCCAAAATTCATATTTCATATAGAGCATGCCACGTGTCCACCCTACTGTAAACATGAAAGATTAATGCACTGACACGTAAGCACACAGCAGTAGCCTAACAGGCAGCTTGAATTGCCCTCACCCGAGGGGTCAGCTGCCCATCACTCTGTAAGGTCCTTACCACCTACTCTGAAACCCTCAACATGTAACAACAGCGTGCAGCTCCATGAGAGGGAGGGACAATCAGAATAGGAAAACTTGTGCTAAAAAAAACGAAATCATATATGCATGCCACGTGGCCGCCCCAATAGGGATGCAAAAATTCAGCCGAGCAGCAACGCAGGCACATATTTACAACTGGTGAACAGCTTCCATTACCCTCAATAGAGGGAATTGACTACCCACCAATTCATGAGTTCATATCCCAGCTCCGAAGTACTCATCTATCATACTGCGCCATGAGAAGAGGGGGCATTCAGAGCAGGCATCCTAGGAAAACTATAACCAGAGTAGCCACGTGGGAGAACCCAGAGGAGTTTCAAAAAAAACTTAACGCCAATCACCCCGTCCTCCAACCCCGTCCACGTGGCAAGATTTATCACAGTGGCAAACCGTAGTACCTCCTACGCTGTTGGCACGTGGCAAAACCTACCGTATGACCACGTGGATACCTACAAATACGGTAACGTAGTTCTAGTCTCTATCCTATCCCCTCACGCGCCCCCCCCGCCCCTTTCCCCCCTCCCCACCCTTCCAAGATGCTAAGCAAAGCCACAATAAATTGAGGTGAAAAATGGGGGGTCGGTTAACCTTTTCTCAGCAAAGCATGCAAACAGGCCTCTCGCCCTGCCCCCCTATCGTCAACACAATTGCAAAGGAGAAGGGGCAGGGGGGGAGAGAAGGGGGGGGGGGGGAGAAAAAGGAAACCCCAAACACACTTACCCTCCCGTTATTCTGGCGGCCACCATCGTCTTCATTTGCAGCCATCATGTTATCGTTATCGTTGTTGTTGTTGGTGGTGTTGGTGTTGGTGTTGGTATTGTTGTTGTTGTTGTTGTTGTCGTTGTTGGTGGGAGCAACTGCAGTATCATTGTTAGTATCGTCGATATAGAGCTGGTCGTTACAGTTATCACCCTCCGCCCCCAGTGCTGCAGAGAGATCTTGCCCCTCCACAAAGATCTCGTTCGAAGACGTTGGGAGTGGGGGAGCCGCCCCCCCATCAGTCTCCTCCCAAACTCCCAGTGCAGCAGGGCAGCACACATCCACTGGCAAATTTCCAATGGTGATCGCTGCCAGCTGTTGTGCTGTGATTTGTTGAAGCTCTTCCAATCGCAAACAACACTCTTATAAATCACTTGTCGCTGGCTCCTCATGAAGAGTGCCCGGCAATGAGGAAGCGATCTGTTGCAGCACGTCCCACCATTCAAGGATGGAGTCGTCAACCTGATGCAGTATCAACAGCGGCAGTTTACCCTCGGCTTGCAGGATGACCTCGATTGCCTCGCGTATTTGTTGTTTATACACGCCAACTATGTCCGCCGGTGATGCCATGTCCCACCATAAAAGAGACGAGGCAGGGCCCGTCGATGCTGCAGGCTCCATCACAAACGACCCTATATCGCTCCGCGGCATTAAGCTTCTCCACGCCACACACCGCACTCACAACCCTAGTACCACCCCTCCCCCGCCAGACACACCCTTCTCAACGGGCACTACGTTGGACGCCACGTGGCGCACATATGGTCCGACGTGAAGGCCACGTCAGCCTCAGCCTCACTGACGCGTCGCGCAGAGAGCAGGCTGGGCCCTGCCAACCGGTCCCCCGCGAGGTACCAGGGCGCTAGCGGTGCGCAGCGCTTCCGGCTGTTTTTCCACTAATCATTGTCGTTGTTAGGTTGGTTGGGGATTAAGATCCCCATCCATCTTTTCTTCTTTCGACTATGGACTGCACTGGGGACTTAGACCCTTTCGATCTTTGAATAGCCATCCCGATCTTAGTGGAGAACTCATTCAAGGATACCCTTTTCCGAGTATTATTCACGAACCAACCTACTGACCTAACATCCACGCTTGCATCAGCAAGCGGTTGTGTTCCCATCGGAAGGGAAGCACACCAGAAGGCGCCCCGAGTTACCTTGCTCTTCTTCAGGTGCAGATTAACAGCAATCTCCGCCATCCCTTCGGTAGAAGGGATTTGGAGAGAACCCGCAATTGGGTAGAGTTCTTTGGAAAAGTCTGTTACCGCTGCGATTTCCCACTGCTTGGCCACCCAGCCCTCATTCCCCAAGGAGTCAGTAACCTGCAATATTATATTGTCCTGGAGAAGGGGGATACACCAAGGTCCCCCAGTAGGGATTTGGTTCTCCTGCAGTAAGACTGTCCAAGAGTACGGGATTGACTGAAGAATTTCAGTAAGTCTGTCTGCTACCTTTCTCAATCTACCCAGTTTACCTTTCATCTCCTCAGGCGTGTACCAGGCTTTTCTCTCGGTATTCCAAAGGTCCCTAACCCTCACAAATCCTCTCTCAATCCAAGCTTTGCCAAAGTTACCTGCTGATTCCAGAGTTGAATATTCCTTGCCATTTCTGTCTCTGATGAGCGGGTTTTCAAAGAGAATCTGATTCAGTACTGTGTCCCTGGTCTGGGGGTTATCCCGTTCCGTTGGGAAAGCCTTTCTCCAGGCATAAAGAATACTTCGCCAGAATCTTGATTTGGGCTGTTTTTATACGTAAGTTCTAATCATTAGACACGCCAAGACGTCTTTTTTCCTACCTAAAGACCATTCCCCCATCAGTATATAAACATTAGCAGCCATTGGAATGATTTTAGGAGCAGCTTATTCCATTTGGCTCTATAATCGTGTTGTGTTTGGAAATTTCAAGCCGTATTTCATTCATAAGTTCTCCGATTTAAACAGAAAGCACTGCATGAATAATGTGAGGTCACTTTGATGACGCTGGATGTCACAAAATTCGAAATGCTTTGTTTTTTATCTCCTCCGAACCGTACGTGCAACTTTCATTGCATACGGCTCTCCAAGTAAATCTTACAAGGCCGTATTCCCCAATTAAGATTCAGAACTTCGCGTTAGCACCTTCTCTTCGATCCTTTGATAGGGTCGAGTCCCACGGGTAATGGAAAGTGGAAAAGAGAAAATATTTCTGACTGTTGAAGTAGGTTGAGCACTGTTTTTTAATAATTCAATTATAGCAGGTTTAAATCCCACTGAACCAGAAGAGGACCAAAATTTGGTATCTCCAAAAGAATCTGTTATGGTAATTATAGTGTTACTTAAAGTTGATTGAATATAAGCAATACCGTGTTTTGTTTGCATGACGTTTTTTATGTTATTTGACTTTGCAAGTATGATAAGATGCATAACGATGACCCAGAAAAAACGACAACTCTGGGTCTATGCATGTTTTCTTTCATCTGTTTTGCGTTTTTGTTTGGGTTTCCCACTCAAGCTCCAGTCTCCCACATTTCAAAAATTAGCAAAGCAAATAAGTACACTTCAAAGTGGCTTTGTGTACCATTATGATTTTGTTATGTTAATCGGGTTAACCATATTTATTACCATCATAGGTCTTTGGGACTTTATTTCATTTTGGGGAGATAATCGATTGTATTTTATTTACTTATTGAGTTTTTTATTTATTCATCTCGAAAGAGACGTAAGAACCAACTGAGGCTCTGTCCAATCATCCAATTTTGTTTTGTTCAGTAGCGCTAGCTTAATTCAAATTTCGTCACTTTCTAGTACCCATCGGCGCCGCCTTTCAGGGTTTCCTTAGGGACCGATTCACTCTGCGTAGATTGACTGAACGCAGAAACCCTTGAACTTTCGGCGATCATGTTTTTCACCTGATTTTTTGTTACTCATGTCAGCATTCTCACTTCTGATATCTCCAGCTGTTTTCACAAACAACCTTCTTCAACTTACAGAACGTTCCGCATGTCGGGGGTTCGAATCCCTCTTCCGCCAGTCGTCTATCTATGCTTTCTTCAAGCTTATATATACTATACGATATGATTGAATTCTCCAATTATTGAATTGAATTGAATTGAATTGATTGAAAGGTTTGTTTTGATATAGATAGGAACATTAATTATAATTACATCCGTTATTATCCCTTGAGAAGTTGAAAGTATAACGACACTCATACCTCCCATCACTTTAGGTATATCTTGATAGCTAAAGTAACTCCTTAAACCAGGTTTGTTAATCCGTCTTAAAGTAGTTATATATGGTTCACGTGCTCATCCTTGATATTTTAATGTTAAAGTTAATAAAGAATAATTCTTATCAGAAATAACAACTTCACGAAAATTCTTTATAAATCCTTCATCGAGAAAAATTTTCGCAAAATGTCAAACCTATTTTAGAAGTAAGAAAAGTCAGAATCTCCGGAACCACCCAATTAGTCTCATCCATTATACTAAAGAGTCGTCAAGAAACCTTAGCTCTTCGGTGGATTCTTGAAGGCGCCTTGTGGAGACGACGTTTGACAAAAAAAAACATAAGTTTAGATCAATCTTTATCTGCTGAAATACAGGATGTTTCGAAAAAACAAGGATTTGCTAGAAAAAAAAAGAGATGATCTTCATAAATTAGCTGAATCAAATCGTAGTTTTTCTCATTATCATTGGTGGTAAGAATGTACATATAGCTAATTTAAACCACGGTTCCTCAGGGTTCGCTGATAAAGCCTTGATTGGCCATTTAGCTAGTAAGGCTATGTTCTGCGTCTGTGGGTCTAGAATGCCTAGGCCCCCTTCCGTCCTGGGATAGGTAACAGTTACCCAAGCTACTTTTGAAATAAAGCTTTCCTGCGAACTGCCTTCCGGTTTCCACAGGAGTCTGGCTGCTGAATTCCTGATTTTTTTGTAGGACTCTTCTCCTAAAAGATGAACCGCCAACGTGTACCATAAAACTGCAAAAGCCGTTGAAGAAATAACCATGGCTCTTCCCATCAGAGATAGGTGCTTCACATTTTGCCATGAATTGAGTCTATTCACCACCTTTTCTTCTAGCAGGGCATCTTGGAAAGCCACATTGTCTGTCAGCGATACCTGTACTCCCAAAAAACACTCAGAAGTATCAGTAGGCACTTTTTTTAAACCCCAGTTTGCCTACAAGGAGTATTGTTATGACAAAAAATAAGCGGATTTATTCCAGTTTATGGAAGTCTCAGATAACTCACAGTACTTGTTTAATACTTTCCTCAATTCTCTCAGGTTCAGTCTGGTGTTAGCGCAGGCTAGTGTTAAGTCGTCTGCTAGGGGCCCCCCTTTCCATTGCTCAGAATGGGACAGGGAGGGGCCTATTATCCGATCGTTATGTCTGACATTGTCCAACAAGATCTCTAGGTGGAGCACAAACAGTAGTGGGGCCAGCGGGCATCCCTGGCGTAGAGAACGCGTGAGGGAGAAGCAACGAGATATCTGTTCATTAACCATTACTGCTGTTGTTGCGGTCGAGTACATGACCGAGACCCATTTGCAGAAGTTGGAGCCAAAGTTCATGTGTGTGAGGGTCGTCATAACAAAAGCCCAACCCACCCGATCGTATGTTTTCTCTCTCCAAACCCACATGATGTGTGCGTTGTGTTTCGGGAAAGACGGTCGGGTCAGCGGGCCTGGTAATAGCTATTGAGGCACTCTGTGGCGATTCCGTCTTTTCCTTCCCCTCCTTCCCCTCCTTCCCCTCCCGGCTCCCATTTTTGCCTTGTACCCCTACAAAAGCCCGTTATGGTAATTCCATTTTTGCCTTGTACCCCTACAAAAGCCCGTTATGGTAATTCCATTTTTGCCTTGTACCCCTACAGAAACCCGTTCTGGTAATTCCATTTTTGCCTTGTACCCCTACAGGAGCCCGTTATCGTAATTCCATTTTTGCCTTGTATCCCTACAGAAGCCCGTTATGGTAATTCCATTTTTGCCTTGTACCCCTACAGAAGCCCGTTATGCTAATTCTGGTCACTTCGGTTGGTTGCTTGAGGCACATTGGGGCTCTGGGCATTTGATTCCGACCGCGCTTTCACACTAACAACGGGAAATACTGGGTAGTAGTGTGGTAAAAAAAACAGGTTTTTTTTTTTTTTTTTTCCTTTTCTTTTTTTTTGTAAAAGAAAAAACAAAAAAGACTTATGGAACGTGAGAGGGTTATGTGATACAAATCAGAAACATAAACGCAGTCGCCTAAAGGCTTGAATTCACAAGAAGAAAATACAAATAATTTGTATTCAAGAAACAAAACTTGATGAAATTCGTTGCAAGGAAATAGAATCCTGGTGGACTGGACAACAGTTCTGGTCTCCGGCTCAGGGTACTAGGGGTGGCGCAGCAGTGTTAATTCACAAGGATCTGGACGCGGTGATAATCGATTCAATGATTGACCTTTGGGGGCGTTGGGTATGGGTAAAATTTCAGGTAGGATCTAAAGACTGGACAGTGATGTCCCTCTATGTACCTGCTGAGTATAACGAGAGGTTGAATTTTTTAGCAGACCTACCAGGGATCATACCGGATTCGGAAAATTTAATTACTGCAATACTGTATTGAACCCAGGTTTAGATAGCCCCCTAGCAGGACCGATCAGAGCCGTCAGTAGATTACTGCAGAGCTTTATTATTTCACAAGCACTGGTTGACGCTTTTCGGGTCTTGAATCCGAATGCTCAGACATATACTTGGTTCGGAACTCGGACCCCTCCAGTTAGAAGAAGGTTAGACTTTATCTTAATGAAGGGTGCACCATGGTTGGATTGTACTGTTGTGGAAGTCCTGATATAAGATATGTATGATCACAGACCGGTGGTTGCTGAATTTCATATCAGTGAAGCCCCAAAAAGGGGTCCCTCCTACTATAAGCTTAATGTAACTTTGTTGAGTGATACATGGGTAATCCAATGGGCCCAACGTCAGTTGGCACAGTGGCAGGAAGCCAAGGATTTATTTAATACGGAAGAAGATTGGGTGGACGTAGGGATTCATATTCTGCAACGTGCTTTCAATGTTTTTTCTCAAATAAATTCCCAGTCAAGAAAGAAGGAGGAAAATCTTATAATTCAACGCATTAAATCGGCAGAAGATAATCTAGGCCAAAATGCAGTTTTGGACGCCTATTGGACTATGAGACGAAAAAGACTTTTATCTAAATTAGAGGTGCTCCATATACAAGATCAAGTGCGCTGGAAAGAATGGTTGAACCAAAAAAATATCATTTATGGAGACAAACTTACGAAGGCGATTTTTAGACGTCTAATACTGTAGAAAACTCATCCTCCGATGAAAGAACTATCTCACCCGTTTGCAACTCAGCTGCTGGTTACCAACGATTTGCAGCAGATGTGTGAATACGATAGACTTTATTTTGAAGACATACTAACGACTCGTCGTCCGTATGAAGATATGGATTCAGATCTTAAAATCACGAGCACTTTCTGGAACCGTTCCAAAAAAACTATCTCCGTTGGTGCATGGTTAGATTTGGACAGACCGCTATCGTTAGAGGAACTATACACAGCTGCCAAAAAAATGGCAAGGGCAAATGCCCTGGAGAAAATGACCTTTCAATTGAGGTTTATCGAGCGTTGTGGTCACAGTTGGATCCAATGTTGCTCAGTATCTTCAACGAAGTACTTATAGGGGGTAAACTGACGAAGAGCATGAAAAAGGGAATAATTTCTTTATTGTACAAAAATGGGGACAAGAAAGAAATTCCAAATTGGAGACCAATATCATTGCTAAATGCTTCGTACAAACTGCTAGCGAAAGCTTTGTCATTACGGCTAGCGAGATACCTACCCGACCTCATTGGCAAGGAACAAGGTGCTTTTGTAAAGCATAGAAGTATTATGGACAATATTGCCTCAACAATACAAGCGTTGGAAATCGTCACAAAAAACAACTTGGATGTGGCTATTTTACTTTTAGATATGGAAAAAGCGTATGACCGCGTTGGTTGGTGGTTTGTGATGACTACCCTGAAACATATGGGATTTGGGGTCCCCTTTTGTCAGTGGGTGAAGACTATGTATTCGGAATCCACAGCTACGGTAACGGTAAATGGTCAACAATCTGACGAATTTATACTTACTCGTTCCTTGAGGCAGGGTTGCCCTCTCGCCCCGCTGCTCTTTGTGGTCTACTTAGAAATTTTGTTGGACAGTATTCGCTATAATGATTAAATTCAGGGGTTGAAACTTAATAATGGTCTTCAGTGGAAAGGAGGGGCTCTGGCCGACGACCTAACCATTGCATGTCAAAATAAGAAAGAAAGTTTAAAGACTCTGTGACTGGTATTAAATGAGTATTGTGAATTATCTGAGGCCTCTATAAATTGGAATAAGTCAGTCTACTTTTTACCATCTTCATATAATTTGGGAGTGAATTGGGGTTTGAAGATTGTACCCTACGTTCCTCTTGAGCGTTTTTTGGGAGTGCAAGTGTTACTGTCTGACAACTCGGAGTTTCAAGATGTGATCTTGGTTGAAAAGTTCTGCAATAGAATTTCAAGCTGGAAACAAACAAAACACCTCTCTTTATTGGGAAGAGCGCTGGTTTTAACAACGACAACAGGTTCATTGTTATGGTTCACATTGACAGTTCGTCGTTTGGGGGACAGAGTCTACCAGAAAATTAAGCAGGCGTCAGGGAGGTTTATTTGGAAACCGAAATCCCCGGAGCAGGAAAGTTATATGTCTAAAGTAGCCTGGGAAACAATCACTTTTTTGAGGCATCAGGGAGGTTTAGGAGTTCAAGACCCCAGATAGCAAAATCAGGCTTTGTTGAGCAAATGACCAATTAAGGCGCTTACCGCAACAACAGAAGAACCATGGGTGGCTTGTGTGAAGAATGGTCACTTAGTAGACAGAAAGACGCCCTGGCATGTCTATTGATACCCTCGTATGTGAACAAGCAGTTAAAATCAAAGTTTTGAAGTGATATCCTCTATGCATGGGGAAAGTTTTTTTCGTCAGAAAGGGACCCTCCTAACTCGAAGGACACGGTTCTCCTATAAATTCTCTTCGAAAATCCTCATATTAGAGAGGACCAGGGAAATACCTTTTTGGCTAAGGCGTCAGAGGGGCATTTTGGGAAAAGTTGGGTGGAAAATGAAGTGGTCAGGATAAGGGATTGGAAAAGGCTGTTGCGAAATAATGTTATACCGACAAAAGGTCTTTGGGGGAAAAAGCTGAAGGAAGAGGGTCAATATGAGTATTGGCAAGTCTTAGGTCCAGCACTAGAAGGAGGTTTTGAAGCCATTGAATGACATGCGTCGGTTGACCTGTCCTTCAGTCAGGAGATTTTTCAGGGAACGAAAGGTAAACTGTCTACAGTAAATAACCTCGAGGAAATTAGAGTAGTAAGCACTCTGACAAAGGGTAATAGGCATGGAGCTGCTTTAAAGAGAAAACAACGAAAAAATTTCCCAGAGTTAAATAATAATTCTATAGTAAAATTATAATCTAAATTTTAAATTTTCATTCCATTTTAAAAAATGTCATTCGAATTTAAAAATTTTTCATCTTACTTGCAAACTTTCATTCCAAGAATAGGGTGTCCCTTCTTCGTTGGACTGCATGTTAGAGATGGAATGAAAGTCTAGATAAGTTCATGAAATATTTTAATTGGATTGTCATTCTAACTAAGGATTTTCAGTCATAAATAGGTTAAGCCAATCTAAATTAGAAGATATTTTTTGTAGTAGAATGAAAATTTAATTAAAAAAAATCATAAACTCGTCCAGACTTTCATTCCATCTTGAACAAATAGATATAGTTGGAAGGGAAACCTCATATTTAGACGGAAACTTGTCAAATAAAACTGAAATTTTTAAAATTGGACGAACGTTGGAATGATAATTTATAAATATAAAGAATTTTTTTTTTATGGAATGTTTTTTGAACTTTTATTTATCGTGGAAATTTTTCTGTTAAATTGGTTGCGAAAGGGATTCCCCTTCAACAACTTGGAACTGATCCTACTTCGGTTAGATGGTACAGTGCAGAAATAAGCAAGACGGTAACATTAGAAGATTACAAACCCAAGGTAGGTACGGAAGTGCTTCGACGGAAAGTCAGGAAATAGCCTTACACTACAGTGGCTAAAAGACGTACGGAATAGGGAATGCTGGGTATTTCTGTATAAAAAATGCAGAGACTGTGGATTGAACTAAAAATACTACCTTCGCAAAAGTTAGCAGTATGCTATGCCTCCACTCTATTCTAGCCACACCATCAACAGTATGGTTAGCTGCTAAAGGTATGGATATTTCCACCTCCTACACGAGGTGTAGGTGGGGGTGGGAGACCACAAGACATCTTTGGCTGACATGCCCAGCCTCACGTTGTATCTGGGACTGGTTGATCCTAGCACTGGGTCCAAATAACGAAAGGCATTTTTGAGTGAACGGATGACTGGATAATGACTAGATGCGATAGCACTGGCAGAGAATGGAAATATGTAGCTCAAGTGGTAAGAGCGATTATCATGAAAGTGATTTGGGATGATAGGAATGATCAAATTTTTCGTCGCAAATTCATTTCGGATCCTCAGATCAAGAAGCGAATTACTTCGAACATGCGCAGAGTAATTACATGTGACTGGGAACGACACGCAACTCGGAAGGATAAGCAGAAATGGTTCTGGGAGACCTGGGGAAGAAATTCTGCGTTGGCTTGGATAGATGATAAAGAGAGACTCTCTTTCTGTTCATGGCTATTGGCTACAATTGGTTTTGGGGAACGCATTAGTACCCCGCCACAAATGAAAGGTTTGTTGTATCTTTCTCCCCCGCTGTTGGAAGTTGAGGGAGGCTCCCATGCCTATTCTATGTCTACTTTCTGTGGTATAAGGGGAGTGAAAAATGAGCTTAATAGTATATGTTGGAGGAATTGTAGGGGGTGGGGCTAAAAAAGTAGGCGTAGTTGGGGTATCTTAGGTCCAACCCGGAGGTCCTAAGTTCTGTCCCACCTTTTTTTTAAGTGAGTTTTAAGGTTTTAATCCGTTTTTTTTTTTTTTGGGGGGGGGGATTGGTTTATGGTCGAAGGAACAAGTTTTGGGACGTTGGACCCGATTTCCAACATTGAGCTGAATCTGGGTAATGGCCCCAGACATCCGGGTTGAATTGTGAGGTCCCCGGCCTCGACTTGTTTCTTGGAAATAAAGATTGATTTTCTCCAAAAAAAAAAAAGAAAAAAAAAAGGTATTGAGGTGGAAATGATAGTGTAAAATCTATAGGCCTGGACACATTGTTGCTATGGGAATAAGCCAGATGAGCTGGTGTCCAGGGTAGGGGGTAGCTGTCTTGCATTTGCACCAAGGGACAGATACTAAGTGGCCTCATTGCACACCACAGTCGAAATCTAAAAGATTAGCGTGAGCACTTATATCGTGTCATAATTAGGGCAGACCTATCTGCTTCATATTTCCAGACAACCCTTAAGCCACCTGTACTTCGCCCATATATCAGCCGTGGCGGAAAATAGAGCCGCAGCGTTTCCACTTGAATGAATTTAGACTAGAGTCGTCATGCCCGTTCAGCTCAGCGAGTCACAACTCGTTTACGACCGCTACTTTCGGACGTACTGGTGGTTAAAACATATCCTAGTATTCCCTAACCTGGTTGTGCTACCCTCGATCCTCCAATTCTGGACTGCAATGCAGAGCGATGCAGAAAAAAAAGGTTCCTTTTCTAGGAAATCCAGGATGGTAGCTTGAAGTCGGGGCGTATCCGTGATCAGAAACGCGGACGGCCTAGGTTGCAGGGTCTTCCATTTCATTTTAGGACTCGCCTGGCCTAAGTCATGCCCACAGCGGTATTACTACGACATTATTTGTGGTAGCGGGGGCACGCATTCGCGCCCCCCCCCCCCCCCCCAAAAAAAAAAAAAAAATCAAATAAAAAAAATCTTGCTAGTTTTGCAAGGTATGCCCTGCAGGATAATAAGACCCCTGGCCTAGACTCGGATCATCGAGTCGGATGCATTCCCTAAAGGGTTTTCGTTCACACTGTGAAAATATGTCCAAGCCGTGCATCAGGAGCAATCCCTTGAAGGGCTTATCGACCAAGGGGTAGCTATACTCCTCTACATACGAGGTGATCAGGCCAAAATAAGAAATTACCAACCAATCACCTTTTTGCCCCTATAATACAAGATGGCGGCAATGACATTAACCAACCTTCTTCTCTTATACATAAACCTTCTCATCCACTTGGATCCCCCGAGAAATTCACGACATTATCTTGTTGGTAAATAAAACTGATAGGAATGAGAAACATAGGGGAGCAGTTGCAACAGGTCTATGATGATGTCGATCCAGATTTACTGAAATGTCATGGTGTTTAGAAAAAAATGAACTTCGCTCCTCTTTTTCGAACCTGCATTAGCACGTTACACAAATCTGTCTCAACTAATGTAATGATCAATTGCCATTTATCTTTATTTTTTCCTTGGCAGAGATCGGTCAACCAAGGAGACATGTAGCTCTACAACTCTTTGTCTTGGTAATTGACCCCTTGACAACTATGCTACGAGCTAACTCAATAATTGAAAAATTGGCGTTTGTTTTGTGTGATATGTATGTGCTTCAGGGTATATCTGTATTCAGTTTTGATGAATTTGGATCACCAACAAAAAAGTTGGCAAAAACACTGAATTCGATAAACAAATTGGCGGACTCCGAAAGCTACTCTGAATAGGGTTTTATATTGCTTTTTTTTTCTTTTTTTTCTTTTTTTTTTGCATGTTTGTCTTTTTGATGTTTGTATTATGAGCCTTTTTTTTTTTTTTTTTTTTTTTTTAATAACTCCATCGGTGATAGTGGTGCTGATAAGAGCAGACACCACTACCCCCCCGGGAGAGGCTCCATCTATTGGTGGGGAGCATCACCTGCTGGAAAACGGGTCCAGCGTCCCATATATAGGATGAAAACATCAGAAAAGCGGAAAAAGCAATAAGGAAAACCTGCCAGCATTGATTACCTTGGATTCCAGGGGATTGACTGAGCAAGCCTTTGAAAAAGGAGCAGTGGTACTGAAATGATTTTTTGGTATGCTCACACCGGGCCCTTTTTTGATGAATGGCCCGTTCCTCTACCCCCTCTCTTTTCTACTGTAGGTTGTAGTCAGCTAGATCTGCCTCTTCAACCCTTCTTTTAGGCCGCCTACTACTGTCCATAGACCCTAGCAGTCTTACTGTTCTTACAAAAGTTCCCCTCACCCCCCACCATACCATGCTTTTCCTACCAGACAATTCGCCGGGGGGGGGGAGAAGTCGGGGAAATGATCACTTGGCCGCAATGGGATTGAGTCATCCAACTTGGTCCAGTCGTTGAAAAGGATTCGGTAGTCTCTGATTAACTATTCGTCCTGCCCCTCCTCCCGTCCCTCTTTTCCTCCATTCCATTCCACTTTCCCCACCCTTCCCCCCTTCTCCCCCCCGAGCCAGTCTTTGTAAAATTTCTGTATTTTTTGCTTTATTACGTTCTGAGTGTGCGTGTGTTTGATTTGCATTTTAACCTTCTCCCATCTTGTGGTTATGTATGTCTGGATCTGTTGTTGTATGCCCTCCGTAAATTATGGTCCTTCTAACCTCACACCTTCCATTTCATAGGTGCAGCGTTGTTTCCATAGTGCCCATAGTATTGCCATGCGTCCTTGTTTGAACATATTAAGGGTGAAGTCATCAGTCTGTTTCGAGGTCCATATTTCAAACATCAGAGCCTTCCAATCGCATGGCCAGGGTGCCCCAGTTCCCATCTGGTCCCAGATTCTATCCCACCATCGCCAGAGCCAGACGGCGCCCGGGCATTGGAGGAAAATATGTTCGATTGTCTCTGGTCTCTTTCTTGATGGGAAGGCATTTGAGCATAGCCTACACCATGATAGGGCAAGTCCTTTTCGTTCAAGGTTGGTCCTATCAATCAGCCAATTGTTAGTTGGTAGGCACCTGTGTTCCACTTGCCATTGTAAGGAGGCTAGGTTAGCAGGTTTGATTTTGGTTAATTGGAACCATTTGACGCTCCTCAACGCTTCTTTGTTTATGTTCAAGTGATTCATCCATCTCGCTTTCACCCTGTCCTGTAGGTTGGTTTTTGGCCGGAGCATTCTATGTGTTGCTTTGACTGTGATGTCGTTCAACGTTTTAGTGCAGGTTCTACCCCTGCCTATTGTGTTCGTCCATACCCATTCCCCGGGGTCCAAGGGTAACTGAGATATTGGCGTATCCGGGGAGAACGCCACCCATCTATCATCCTCCCTTAGCATTATAATTCTTGCAAGTCCGTCCTCTTTAACTAATCGTATCTATTCTGGGTGGGCCCTTTGGAGTGAGTTGTCACTACTGATAGTGAAAATGTCGATGGCCACCGATCCTGTTGGATCTCTATACACTACATTACCCACTTCTCCCTGTTGGCCCCGGATTAGAACCCAGTCCGACTCTCGTATCAAGGGGCCCTTTCTCAAGATTTTCCACCAGTTCAGGGGGATAAATTCTATCAGATTTTCCAGCGCCTCCTCCGGTTGATGGCAGTATCTAAGCCTTTCCTTGAGTTGGTCTCTTGTGATTCAGTCTCTACTGATGTCCTTAATTCTAAGGACCCTCTTTTTCACCCATCCTTTCCATGGGGAGTCCATACAATGCAGAATCTGACCCCTTGTGTTAGTTATCTTTCTATTCCCAAATAATGGTTGTCGGGCCACCTCTTCCCATCTTTCTGGATGGATTTTGTCTGGCAGGGGAAGGTTTCTCCATATCTGAAGAAGGTTTGGCTAGAAGGGGTCGTTGTGCAAATCCTTCCGTACCTCGCATCTTGGGAAGCTGACATCAATGTTTGCTTGCCGGGATCGTCGCCGTGGGATTGACCATTCTCTGTTCTCAATCCATGTAAGTGGGTTGATGTGGGATGGTGTCTCCGGAGCTAATCTCGAGATCTACTCCAGTGTCAAGTCTTTCCATGGGACGTATGAGCAGAAGAACAGGCGCTTGAACCATCGTATGGCCAGGGCCTTAACTTGTGTTGTCGGGTCGATAATTCTCAATCCCCCTTTTGTTTTGGGTTGGATAATTGCTAGCCATGCAACCCTGCTAAGGACATTGTGTTTTTCATGATTCCCCCGCCACAAAAAGACGACCAACTGACGCTGCAGGGCTTTTAAGGAGGGTTTGTCGAACCCCCAAATAGCCGACTTGTACCAAAGAGAGGCGAGTATCACATTGTTGATCACAAGGGCCCTGCCCATCAATGAGGTGTGTTTATTTTTTCATAGTACTAACTTTTCCACGGGGGGCCTGGTTATCCATTCATTGTTGGTTGGTGGTCTGCCATTGGCTATCAATGAGATTCCCAAGACTCTGATTGGGGCTTCTTGCGGTAGCCATCTAACCCTTGGTTGTTCCGGGGGCCGTACCCCCTGATGGTGAATCCACCATCCCAGGGTTTTGTTTCCCAAATTCACTCTCATATCAGATAAGGTACAAAAGCGGTCCATCATGTGTTGAACTCCCTCCATCGACTCCCGGGTCGCTTCCACCATGAGGGTCAGGTCATCCGCAAACATAGAGCACACTGAGACAACTTCTTTGGGTATTGAGGATAGTTGTATTCTGTGGATGTCTTTGTGGGTTCTCAGGTTTGCTGCTAATGCTTCCATAATTATCACGAAGAGATATGGGGCAAATGGGTCCCTCTGTCTTACTGATCTTTGTAGTGTAATTGGCGGCGCCAGGTTGCCGTTAACCATGACTCTGGTTGTTGCGTTTCTATGGAGGATCTGCACCCACCGTCTGAAATTGGGTCCAAAATTAAAATTTTTCAGGCATTTATCTAGGAATATTCAATCCACATGATCATAAGTCTTTTCAAAGTCAATGAAGATGACTGTTGCGTTCCGTTTAGACTTCCTTGCTAGCTTCATCACCTCATTGACTAGTAGAATATTGTCATGGATGTTCCTGTTCTTAATGAAGCCTGTCTGATTGGGGTGAATAATATCCTCCATTACTTGGGTCAGGCGGTTTGTCAGTGCCTTTGCCACCATCTTATAGACCACTGTAAGGAGCGTGATCGGTCTATAGTTCCTTATATTCGTCTTTGCTCTTTTTTTGTGCAGGAGTGTTAAGACCCCTTGGCCTACAAATTCCCCTGTTTGGCCCTCCGCCCACATTGCATTATAGTATCCCATCAAGTCTTGCGACACGTCCCCCCACATCACTTCCTAGAATTCTTTTGGCAGGCCATCTATCCCGGGAGTTTTTTTTATTTTTCCATAAGCATCAACGCTGACCATACCTCTTCCTTTGTGAACGGTTTTTCTAAGAGTTCTTTTTGTTGCTCTGTAAGTGACCTGGCAAGGGAATGCAGAAATTCATCAATTTCCATTATTCTTTGCTCCTCTGGTTGTGTCCCACATTCTGATGTGAAGAGGTTTTGAAAAAAATATCTCGCTACTTTTGTGCAGGCTGCTGTTGATGTGAGCAACGGACCGTCATGAACATTTGGGTCCTCCAGAGCTTCTATCGTTGACCGTACAAGTTGTGCTTTCGCCATTGCGAAGAATCTTGTATCCATTGCTCCTTCCGCATTGTATTTATGCAACTTTCCCCAGATCCTGATGCCTTGCCAGCGCTACTCCATTCTTTCAAGGATCTGGGCTTCTAGCGTTTGTATTTCATTGGCGATTTCTATTAGTCTTGTGGCATCACACATATCGTCTTCTTGTTGTTGAAGGCCTTGCAGCCTATGTTGGAGATTTATTTCTTCTGCGTTACGACGAGTTGCGAGAAGTTTTGAGTATTCATTGCACTTGCGGCCCAGGAATGCCAGACCGTTGTTGAACCATAGTATGTCGTCTTGAATTAGATCCTTTTGCTGGCGCTTGTAGGCCCAAACCTCTTGCAGATAGGTTTTGAAGCGGTCTATGTTTAGCAAGGATGTATTGAGTTTGTAAAAACCCCTCCCTTGGTCAGGCTTCTTTCGGAATGAGAAGATGGTCAGGCACATTGCATGGTCAAGGCCCGAGTGGGGACTGCAGGGGAGTATTTCTATCATTTGCAGCGCCCCTTGTAATTCATCTGAGATTAGAATTAGATCAATCTGTGATTTTGATGCACTTTCTGAATGTTTTTTGCGGAAGCAAGTAAAGCCTCGTCTAGTAGGGAATGACTGTCTGAATGCGTCTACGAGGTTGAGAGATTGAGTCAACTCTACAATGGTCCGTTCATCACTCTCCACGTAGAAAGGGCAGGGGGATGGAATTTTCCATTTGTCTAACCATCGGTCTGGGGCCGCGTTAAAGTCCCTTGCCATTATTATTGGTATTCCGGTTGGCAGCTTCGTTTTTAGTCTTTCAAAGAAGAGTTGTCTTTCCTTAGGCTCGTTCGGGCCGTACACATTCAGGATGCTAACCACTTCAATCTCCAGCATCGCGAGCATGTACACCCATCTCCCCTTCTCCTGATCCGCCTCCCAATTGAGCGGTTCCACCCTAGACCCCGGGGGCAGCCAGATGGCCACCCCACCACTGCCTGGTTTTGGGAGCGTGGGCTCGGTAGGCCTGGTATGGCCATATCTCTTTATGTGCGTGATTGTGTTCCGGTGTGTCCGCCAGGTGGGTTTTCTGTAAGCATATCACGTCTGGCCAGTCTCTTCCTTCCACCCCCCTCATGAGCTTTATGATCGCCCTCCGTTTGGGTGGCTTTGCTGCTGCCAGTCCATTGACGTTTAGTGTGCGCAAATCCAGATCTGCCATTCTTTTGTTAAGTTTCCATTGTCTGTCTCTATTACATAACACATCAATAACATTCATCTCCTTATTTTTTATAATGGCAGTCAAGGCTGTTTGTCAAGTGGGCCGCCCTGCTGCAGGGTGTCATTTGTCACCATTTTTATTAAGAAGGTTCTGATGTCTGCTTCCAGCCAGGGGTCGCAGGCTTTAATCTTCAATAATTGCAGATCCATTATCATCTCTTGGTTGAACCAGCGAAGGTCTTGCACTTTTGTCTGTTCATATCTCAGGTATGCGTCCTTTGCGAACAATCTGTGTTCGCCGTACGATATTACCTGGGATGCAGAAGTGCCCTGTGGGAGGTGGTCCTGTATCAGTTGGGTTATATCTGATTTTAGCAGTGTCGGCTCACCTCCCCATGCTGAGAGGGAAAGGAGGAATGTCGATCGACCTTTCATTGTGATTTCCCTGTGGGTCGCCCCTATGGGCGCTGAAAGACCTACTTCCCACGAGTCTTTCCCACGCCTGACTGGTATCAGGAGCAGTCCTTTTTCCAGGGGTGTGACCGTTGTCCCTCCTTTGTCTAAGATGTGACAATTTTTTTGGCGTTTGCTTGTGAGGTCCAGGTCTGGGAGGATTGAAAGAGTGACGTTGTTCTGCTTTTTTCCGGATTCCTGCAGTGAGGTCGTTTCTGGTTCCCAGGTGGACAGTGCCAGGCACTGCCCGTTCTCCGCTTTATCAGGCCCTCCATCTTTTGCTTGTTCCCCCTCCTCCTTCTTCTCCTTCTTCTCCCCCTCCTTTGCGTGCTCCCCCCCCTCTTCACTGCCCTCGCCGCCTCCTCTTTCGTCGGGGCATCCCTGTCTACCGGGTCTTCCGCTACTCTCCTCCTTCTTCTCCATTCCCTCCTCTGCTGCTTGTTTTGGATCTTGCTCTTCTTTCCGTTCTTCCTCCTCCGGTTCCTGATTTTCTCTCTTCCCTTGCTTTTTTTCCGCCTATGCTTGGGATGTTTTGAGGTCTTCCTTTTCCTTCTGCGGGGGATCCATATTCCTTTCTTTGACGGGGTCCCCCTCGTCTGGCAGGAAACGATTGAGGACAATGGTGAGTAATTTTTGACAGGTTTCGGGCCAGTTTGATCCTCCTGGTAATCCGTTGTGCATGACGAGCTGGAGACTCTCACTACTCTCCAGCAAGAGGATCATTGCCTTATATGTTTCATCCCAAAACTCATCACTTCTGCCCTGATACTTTATCTGTAGGTTATCCATTAGCCACTCTGCCAAATCCTTCAATCTGTCTGCTTGGTTATTCGTTGTTGGTACTTCGTCTGTGTCTTGTTTGTTCGCAAAATTTTTGATAACATTGCTTGTGGTGGTGCGGCGAAAAACCCCGAATTTTTTGCCTTTCATTAACCATCTCTCTCCAAATCGGACTTTAATATTTTTTTTCTCTTGACAATCTCATAGTTTTAGTACTAGTAAGAACATTTCATAAAGTCTCCGAGCGTTTAGACAACATAGCTGTTATCTAGCTGCAGACATGAAGTGAATTGGTGCGCTAAGACTTCAGGATGGTGGTTCGATCGAAGAGGGATTGACCCCCCAAAGGATCCACAAATTAAAGCTAAGGAGAAGGCAATTCTAGTGATCGAGATAAGCTTTGCAGCCCCGACTCTCCCCGCCAAGCCATAGGGAACTCTTATTCAAGTGACCTTGGAAACAATGGTTAAATGAAAACGCCGTAATACCTCTTTCGTTAAGAGAGCATTAACAATGAATAATGCCATCGTCTAATATATGGTACAAAGTAGTTGTCTGACCTCTTTAATGTCAACAACTCACCCAACTCAAAGCAATATAGCCAACCTTTTAGTGAAATAAGGATTACGAGGACAACAAGTTTATGATAACCAGGGTGACGTGGAAATCCATACCAGGTCAGGGTCAAAGGAGGAACAACTGATAATAATCAACCCAAGTAATGAAATAAAGGTTCATATCCTTAAACCATTAGTGTCGTACCAAATACCCTTACAAGGGTATTTGGCGTGCTTTTTGTAATTCACGCCGGTGTGGCCTCGACCGAAGTTGACGGCGCGCTCCCGGGTGAGAGTTGAGTCCTCGACCGAAGTTGACGGCGCGCTCCCGGGTGAGAGTTGAGTCCTCGACCGAAGTTGACGGCGCGCTCCCGGGTGAGAGTTGAGTCCTCGACCGGGTGAGCGGCGAGCCCAGGGTATCGACGGCAAGGCGCAACCATGCGCGGCCTAGCGGGATGCAGCGTCGCAGGCCATCGGGACGTGCGACCCCTAGTCCCCTTACTTTTTGTGTTACCTCTCATTTATACCTATTTTTATTATTTTATTATTTTATTATTATATATGTATATAAATATATATATAAATATATATATATATATATATATATATATATATATAMATATATATATATATATATATATATATATATATATGTCCTCTTCTCCCTCTCTGCCTACGGTTTACCGGGCAGTTCTATTTGACGATATATATATATATACATATATATATATATACAGGGTTACCAGCCCGTACGTACGGAGGTCCCCGGGCAGACCTCCGTACGTACGGGCGTTCGGGGTCCCTTACGGGGTCCGAACCCGACGGCGTTCGGCCCCCGCCAAAAATTATTTCGGGGCCTAACAATAATTTTTTGTTTCTGATTTTTTTTTTGTGAGTTCTTTATGACGTGAGGTACACGCCTGTAAATTTTCAAGTCATTTGGCAGAGCCAGATAAGATTTAAAAATCGCCAAAGATGGCGGTGTCAAAACGTGCTCGCCCAAGTATTTTTTCACTTTTTACTCTTTGTTTTCACTTTAGTTCGGGGTCTAAACAATTTTATTATTATTATTATTATTTATTTATTTTATGAACTTTGCTTGGTATTAACTTGTCATGAATAGAGGCCGGGGACCTCACAGTTCAACCCGGATTGCTGGAAAACAGGTCCAGCGTCCTTTCTTGAGTAGCAAAGCTGGAAAACCGGTCTAGCGTCCTGTCTCGAGTAGGAAAACTGGGAAACAGGTTCAGTATCCTCAGAAAAGGATGTAGAGAGCAGGCTGGAAACCAGGTCCAGCGTCCTTTCCAGCAGAATTAGCTCTAGCGATTTTTCCTACCGATTGCCTCTTCACCCTCAGGGCGCCAAATGTAACTAGGGAGCTCAAGCTAGTAGGACGCTAGTAATCGTCATATTCATCTTCATGCAACGAGCTATGGGGTACTCTTAACCAGAGCCGGTCCTTGTTCTTGAGGCCTGCAAATACCAACATTGGAGGGGGTACGGATTGACTATCCTCCAGCATAAACTACTCCGCTAAGTTAAAACCAGCTTCATACTCAAGGGGGTCTAGGCCCCAAAAGCCATGGTGACAGTTTGATCCCCCAATTCTTGTCTCTCCTAGCAAATTTGTTGTCTCTTCCCCGCGTGCTGAAAAACCACCTGTAACTCTGAGACAGTCTGCCAGGCCTGCCGCGCTTCCTCCAGTCGGCCCAGATCATCATTCTGATATTTCCTAAAACCGACTGAAGGATGAAAACATCTGAATAAAATTTCTGTCTGAACAGACGATCGTTTCTCAGTTTCCAAAATACATTCATAATAGCGGCCCTTACCGACACTGCTACGTACCCCCAACCCTTTCCGGATGGCATCTTTGGGGGAAGGATGCCATCCAGGACAAACTGTCTGTCCCATTTAATCTCCTTAGAACCAAACTTCTCCCAGTGGTTGCACCACCACATCCAAATCCGTTTAGACTCAATGCAGTCCCACCACAAGTGTTCTGCTGATTCCGTACCCTTCTTGCATCTACAACACTGATCTTGAACTACGGAGCTATTCCTGTTTAGCCATTTGGCCGTTGGAACAGCTCTGTGGCACTCCGCTCGAGGTCATGGTCAGTGCTTGCAGGGCTCCATCCTCATTCAATGTGGGAGGAGCAGGCATTCCTTCGTCCTCTCATTCTCCTACGGGAGGGATATCGACGGTTTCCAGTTGGAGGAAGGTTCAACAAGTAAACGGTCAGCAAAAAGACATTGCAGGGGGCCCCAAAACAGAGGACGCGGTTCCCTCAGAAGACACAACGAACAGAAGGAAGGAGAAAGTTGATCCCACGGGATCAACAGTATTTAACAAGATCGCAGGGGGTTCAGACGTTGATCCGACGGTTTTCTCCTTTACCCCCCCTCCAGTTGGAAAAGGAATCAACAACCCTCCTTCACCTCCCATGGGTACTGATCCCAAGGGGACGGCCCCAGAGCAGAGGGCTGCTCATAACCCTCTTAAGACTCTTGGTAAAGAGAACATGACACAGGAGGTGGAAATGGAAATCAATGAGGATAAGCCTGACTCAGGGAAGGAAGGTAATAAGGAAGAGATAATCACGGAAGAGTCGGAGGAGGACCGGTTTTCGGAGGCCTCCTACCACTCATATGAGTCGGCCGGTTCGATGGATGAAGCCAGCACCCCAAAAGAAAAAAGGGGTAGGAAAGCAGTGTCAGACCTTAGTCAGGTGGATGGTTCAGCGGGCATCAGCTCTGGTCCAGCAAAAGCAGGCACCAGAGCAAGATCAACCAAGTCAGTAGGAAACCAGAACGACACAAACAGATATCTGGTCACGTTAATTTGTAGGCAGACCACGGAAGGGGTGAAATTCCTTACCTATAGCAGGGATTCAAAAATCAAACACCTCACGCCCTGCTCGGTCACTGGGAACCCAAGTAAGAACCAAATGCTTTCCAAAGTCAAGGATTATCTGGGTCAGACGGTAGCGGTCAGATTGGTCCCGGGCATTGGGACAAGGAAGCTGATGCGTCCCAGTTCCACAGGGAATCGCTTACATCTTTTTATGGTTGTTTTTTATGTGCGGCCCACAGAAACGGAACTTGCGGAACTGGAGGCTGCCCACGCAGCCTGGTGCCCCCTAGAGTGGGCAAAGGATGAAACAACCATCCACACCCAAATGGTCTACACAGTGGAAGCCATCTCAGGGGACGTACTGCTGGAATTCAACCAGCAGCTTCCCACTGACAGCAACCTCTTTTCAAAACATCTATCTGAGATGCTAGCTGCCCCATGGCAGGATCCCAGTGGAACAACGTCCTCTCTGGGCAACCGCAGGAGGAAATCGAGTCTGAGCACAAGCACTCCAGGCCCCACAACTCAAGGGGGGACAACACCACCGAATCATACCCCTGTTTCGATTCAAAAGGGTGAAGGGGAAAGAATCTCCACCTTCCCTCCCCCCGATATCTCCCTCATCCAACATGTAGAGGAACGTAGGGGTAATGAATAAATTGAGAATTGGTAGTTGGAATGTGAGGGGATTAGGGGGCAGTGGGGACAAAATGAAGTGGGCCAGGATGAAATCCTGGATGCACCAACAGAGGGTCGACGTTCTGTTACTTCAGGAAACAAAGCTAAATGAAGAAAAAATACAGGAAAACCGTTGGCAATGGCAGGGTCTCCAGTTCTGGGGCCCAGCGGATGGTTCCAAGGGAGGAACAACAATTCTGCTGAGTAAAAATCTGCATGTCACCCTTGTTGATGAATTTTCGGACTCCCTGGGTCGATGGGTTTGGATTACGGTGGTCATCGAGGGCCACACTTGGTCCTTCATGTCGATATATGCGCCAGTGGTCCACAGAGAGAAGCTGCAGTTTTTTGAAATCCTCCACAGACAACTTGGTGCTGGGAGGGGACTGGAACACAGTCCTCGACCCGGCGCTAGACTCTTCTACCAATGACCCAATGAGAGGCGACTCCAAAGCCCTCATTCGTTTCATGGAGAGCCAGAACCTGGTGGAACCCTTCAGATTGCTGAATCCTGATTTACAGAAATTCACATGGATTTCCTCTAGAGCCAGAGCCAACGGCATTCACACAAAACTGAGACTCAATTTTTTTCTTTTAAGGGACAAAGCCACGGATTGGGTCATGGATGTACGGATGCCCTTTGACTCCCTGTCAGACCACAGACCGGTAGTAGCCACACTAGTGCCAGACAGTAATATCATCAGGGGCAAAGGCTATTTCAAGCTCAACACGGAAATTCTGAAGGACAAGGGGGTAGTTGAGTCGGTTTCCGTTTTTTGGCGGAAATGGAAAAAACTAAAGGATTTCTTCTCTTCGGATAGCGAGTGGTTTGAAGCAGGCAACAGAACGGCGTCAGCCTCCTTAAGCTTTGCCTCAAGAATCAGGGCTTTCAACACTAAAAAGGAAGAAGAAAACTGCATTGAACAAATTGAGTGGGTGGAGAAAAAAATAGGCAGCGCCCCTTACCTTGATAGTTTTTGGTTTGAACAGTGGTCCAAGTGGAAGGACAGACTGGAGGACATGCAAATTGAAAAGGAGAAGGTCTGGCATGAAAGGGCAAAAGTTAAGTGGACAGAGGTGGGTGACAGAATGTCAAAAGAGAATTTCAGAAGATTAGCAGCAAAAAAAGGTTCCACTGTCATTATGGAACTGGACCACCCCTTCGACCAACTTGAACCTAGAGCCAAGACAACAGAGAGTATTCTCGGGTATGCCAGGTCATACTACCAGAATATTCTTACCTCATGCAGGCCACCAGAGATTAAGAGCGATGAGCGGACGGCATACGAGTCTCTGTGGCAAACTTCTTACATGAAATTACCCAACGAGGCTCGACTTGACCTGGATAGGCCAGTCTCATTGGAAGAACTGACCGAGACTGTAAGGGTCATGCCCAATGGCAAATGTCCCGGCAGTGACGGTCTTCCGGTGGAATACTATATACAGTTCTGGGGCCTCCTAGGACCGGAACTTGTGTCTACATATAACAGTCTACTGCTGGGTCGAGAGATGGGGGAGGATATGAGGCTAGGGATAATCTCCCTCCTTTACAAGAAGGGTGATAAGAGGAACATCCGAAATTGGAGACCCATCTCCCTCCTGAACTTGACCTACAAGATATTAGCCAAAACGCTTGCCATCAGACTGAGGAAGCATCTCCCCGAATTGATTGGAGTGGAGCAAGCAGGGTTTGTACAGGGCCGCAACATCCTGCACAATATCATGCTAACTGTGGAAACCCTAGAACTAATGGACGAGGAACACCCAGACATAGTGGCCTTTCTACTAGATTTGGAGAAGGCCTATGACAGGGTTAACTGGAATTTCGTTCTAGACGCCCTCGAAAGGGCAGGGTTTGGGGCAAATTTTTGTAGGTGGTTTAGAGCCATGTACACTAAGGGGATGGGGAGGGTGATGGTAAACGGACAAATATCAGACCCCTTCTCCCTATCCAGATCTTTGCGGCAAGGATGCCCGCTTGCCCCCCTTCTTTTTGTGATCCAAATGGAAGTGCTGCTTTCAGCAATAAGGAAGAATCCAGAAATCTTAGGAGTTCCATTGAGCACGGGTGAGCAATGCAAAGCATCCGTTATGGCGGACGACCTCTTTGCTCTGTCCGTTAACACTGAGGGGTCACTAGGTGATCTGAAAAAATGTATTGACCTATATTCCCAATTCTCCGAGGCTCTAGTTAACTGGCCTAAGTCAGTTGCTGTTTTGAACCAGAACACTTGCTTGAAAGTGGATTGGGGGTTGAGATGCTTACCTATACAGGATTGCGAGAGGTTCTTGGGTGTGCAGGTTGGCATGTTGAATGCCAAAAGCCAAGCGAGTTCAATCCTAGAAGGCAGAGTCCTTTCCAAGTTGGAGAAGGTCGCGGCGATACCAGAAATTTCAATTCAAGGGAGAGCCCTTTTATTGAATGTCTCTGTGTTCTCCAGTTTGTGGTATGCAGGTGCGTTGAGGCCACTGGAGCGGATCTCCTATGGCAGAATCAGAAACTGTGCAACACGGTATTTATGGAAGGGTGTCTTCAATGCTACACCAGGCTTTATGGCCAAGGTAGCATGGAGAAAGGTCATATGCCCTAAGGAGGAAGGAGGTCTAGGTATCCTGGACCCGGAGGCGCAGTTGAATGCGCTGCTGGCTAAATGGCCCATCAATTTACTGCTCGAGTGCTTGGGTCACCCATGGAGTGACATTGCCATTAGCTCCTTGGCTTCCTACCGGGGTCTGCAAAGGAGAGAGGATGTGGGTGTAGCTCTTCTCACCCGGTCCTTTGTTTCGAAAAGAGGCACACCAGGAGTGTGGGCGGATATCATGAAAGCCTGGAGTAAAATGCTTCCAGCTCAACAATCTGAACCAGGCACAACAGAGGAGGTTCTCATGCAGCACCTGTTCGAAAACCCCTGGTTGAAGAATGATGAAGGTCTGATGTGGTCTCCAGACGAGGCCCCTGGTTCGTTTGGCCACGTATGGATACTGCGCGGCATCTCCAGGATCAGAGACCTTTGGAACAAGGAACTGAAGCAGTGGCGTTCGCCTGTAGAACTGAAAGGGAAGTTAGCTCATTTGAGGTGGGTCACTGAGAGAGTTCATGCAGTAATTGACAGCGTGCCTAACCATTGGGTGGAGCTGCTAAGGAATCCGGAGACCTCGCTGATAGGTAGCTGGGTAGTTATGCAGCCTGTCGCCCATCCTCAGGAAGTCTGGAAAGTAATGGATATTCTTGACAGCCACAAAGCAGTCGTTCAAATTGGCAGAGTCTCAAAATCTGAAACTGGCTCGCTTGAAGTAGTCCAGTCTTCAGTGTCCACCACAGTTGGTATGGGTCAGGGGATCAGGCAAGTCTGTGTAGTTAAGAAACCCGTGAGTAAAGAGGAATCTCGGTTGCTGCTACCCTTCGGTGGTAGAGCACTAAGCCAGTTACTGGCCTTGCCACTACATTGGGGGTGGAGACAGCCAGACCCCAACCAAGTGATTCCTTTGTTGGAATATAATCCAAAAACGGGGTTTCTGCAACAAGTGAAGTTGTGGTCCTTTCCTTTCCAGGTAAAGGGCAAGCGTCTGGCAGAGAACCAGCCACGTGGGCCGTCAGACCGTCTGGTTACCACGAAAGAGTTAAGGAAGGGTTGGAAAGCAATCAAACGAATACTGTCGGTAAAATTTTATTATTTTTTGAAACTTTTTTAGTGGGTTTTGTATTATGTGAAGTACACATCTGTGAAGTTTCAGGGCATTTAGCTATGCCAAAAAAAAAAAATGAAAAATCGCCAAAGATGGCCGAAAACATGCTAAAACATGCTCGCGGACTCACTAAATTTAATTCTCTTTTTATTTTTATTTATTTTTATTAGTAGTATTTGTTTTCTGTATTTTATTTTTATTTCAAATTTGGTAAAGAATTCGGATGTAATGCTCAGGCAAATCTTGTTTAATTTATT
>BFEA01000305.1:1844896-1856212 GCA_003427395.1 Chara braunii | reverse complement strand
GCCTATTCAACAGTTCATGGGGGTACTACTGAGCTAGGCCCGCCGCAGCAGTTCCCACAGGCCCATTTTCAGCAGTTTGCGGGTGTACCAACTGACCTGGGTCCGCAGCTGCTGGTTCCGCAGGCCTACAACACCCAACCCTCTCACTTTTCGCAGCAGGCTGAGGTTAACGGGCGGTGTATCCTTTGGTCATGGTTGCCCAGGCTTCCACCACCTCGCGGGTCCTGGTGCAGATCTTGGCGGTAGTAGCAAATATTCAAATGAGAACTTTGAAGATCGAGGTGGGGGCGGTGTCCCATGGAACAACCGCTGGGACAACCTTGCCGTACAACAAAAACTGCGGCAGCCTCCCACCAGTGCCCCCTGGCCCTGCTGTAGCAATTCTTTAAATGAGGTTTTTTGGAGACCGAAGTGGGGGCGGGTTCCACCTCACCTGCTGCTGGGACAGCCTGCCGCACAACCAAAACTGCGGCAGCCTCCCACCGGTGTCCCCTGAAAACGACAACAGCACCACAGCGTCGGGCATATGCTCGGCCGTCAAGTCATCTCCGACGCTGCAGCAGGCTGAAGGGCGCAGGCCCGCTGCTAAGCCAGCAGCGTGAGCTTGGGTGAAGCGGATCCCGGTGCAGATCTTGGTGGTCCCCCGCCACCGAAAACCCCTAGACCCTGTGAGTTAGGGCCGGGTTGTACGGAGGGGCGGCGACCGTACGGAGGCGCCGGGTTGTACGGAGGCCGACGGGTCCAATCCCGCCATTTTGCAAGCAGCAACTTTGCCGATTTTTTGTGCTAAGAAAAAACCATCAAAATATCATAAAATTTGAAGGTCCGTAGATTAGTTTGTGATCTTTAAGGGGAAAATATCAACAAAAAAAAAATAAATCATTTTGACGGTGAAATATTTGCCGCGCCGATTTGGTTTATTTTTTATTTTTGTCGCAAATTCCGTATGGACGGGTCCAATCCCGCCATTTTGCAAGCGGCAACTTTGCCGATTTTTTGTGCTCAGAAAAAAACATCAAAATGTCTGAAAATTTGAGGGTCCGTAAATTGGGTCGTGATCTTTCAGGAAAAAATATAAGAAAAAAAAATAAATCATTTTGACAGTGAAATATTCACCGCGCCGATTTGGTTTATTTTTGATTTTTGTCGCAAATTCTGTACGGAGGCCCGCCCGTCGTGAAACGGCGTTACCGGTACCCCTGAGGTTTTCTTACGTCAGGAGGACCGGTTTTCCACGCTGTACTACCGGTACCCGTCTTGAAACGGCGCTACCGGTACCCCTGAGGTTTTCTGACGTCAGGAGGACCGGTGAGGGGTCCTATGTGACCAGCCTGCTGCAACCACCACTGTTGCTGGCCTCCCAACAGTGCCCTGGGCCGCCCTCAAAGGTTGAAGTGGAGCCGGTTCCATGGGAAGAGCTGCCGGGACAGCCCTGCCGCACAACAAAAAACTGCGGCAGCCTCCCATCGGTGCCCCCCCCCTGGCCCCAGCCAACTCAGGCATAGTTCACCATCTTGCGGGCCCTGGCGAGTATATCCACACTCGACCCTCTCTCAACAGGTTGTGCTGCAGCGACCCCCGCCGCCCAGGTTGCACGTTGAACTCCCCGCTCCAAGTTTCAAGACGGGCGGATAGAGAAATTTTATCATTATCCAGGACACGCCTAACAGGTCGGTTGGTTGGTCGCCGACTCGTCGGCTCACAACACTTACACTTGTACCTCAGCTTGATGCCTTAGCCCTGAGATTTGATATGTTTCTTTAAAGGTTTTAACCAGACTTCTTTTAATGACCATTATAAAGAATTGATGGGTTTTTATGGAAAGTTTGACAATGGTTGGGGCTTGAGTGTGTGAGGCGTGGAGTGAGTTACAGGAAACAGTAAAGTTGACCACATTGATGCATGTCAATGTGGCTTTCGTACGTATTTGTGTTTTATGCAGGTTAATATTTTTTAGCTTGGTATGCGAGTCTTACTTTGGAGGCAGTGAGAATGACAACCATGTGTCGCACGATCTGCATACTTGATGAGTTTGTTTTCCCTTCCTTTATCTTATGTCGAGTTCTAATTTAATATATAGGTATTGGGATGCTTATTTATTTACTGCGTGATTTTGCTTGTTGATTTTCATAGTTGGACATTGATGTCCGTGACAGCCGTCAAAGTCAAACCCCTTGACTTCTCTCCAGACCCTGGATGATGGAGCTTGGCTCCATGGCCCTAAGGGTTGACTGCCACTACAGGCCGGAACCTGTGTACCACCCACTCTCCGCAGGGTGCAGAAGAGAGTGTGGTTCGCAGCCGCCTTGGCGGTTGTCTAGTATCAAGAGATTAACCCCTCAAGGCGCGTGTCAGCCGACACTTGAGTGTTGAACGCGACCCTGGAGACTATCGAGGACCACACAATTATGGGTACTACATAGCACGCCATCATTGTGGCCGCTTGCGAATGCTTGCATGACTTAGTTGATATGAGAAAGTCTTGCATCCGCTCGGTTTTTATATTAAGACACGCGCGCGATACATAACCGAGAAGTTTATGGGTTGGACACTAAAGGGACTAGGAGTGTTTTTGTTTTGTGTGATTGATCTGAGTTTTATTATGGCGTGGTGTAACGCGTGGTAAGAAGGATGCGCCCTAGTCGACCGACGACGAGTCGCGCTTGGGATTTCATCCCCCTAGTGCGTCGGCTTGCGTACGGGTCCGATAAAGGCGTGGAACCGCGCGTACCCCCTATGCTACAACGTATGAGAAAACGCCTCTGGCTGGTCCACCTCTGCGAT
Organism: Chara braunii; assembly: GCA_003427395.1. Lineage (NCBI taxonomy): Eukaryota > Viridiplantae > Streptophyta > Charophyceae > Charales > Characeae > Chara > Chara braunii. Next base: position 1,853,428 of record BFEA01000305.1, on the reverse strand, counting down.
TGCATGTAAAAACTTTCGTATTGTGGACTGATAGCTCGGCGGAGATACGCCCACCTAAGGGATGGTGACAGCTCCCGCAGGTGGAGGTAAGTTGTACCTCGGGTGACCCTATCCTGTCGTAGGGGTTCGCGAGAGGTATGGCTTGCGCACTCGGCCATAGCGGCAAGGCTCCACGACTAAAGTCCTGCCGAATCCTGCGTGACGCGGCCGAGAAGATCCTCTCGCTTGCAGGGACCGTGCGCTCGACACTTGTACTTCCCAAAGTCGTACCCGTTAACAAGCCACAATTATAGGAAATGTATGGGCCACTACAGGAGCACCCAAATTCATCCGACTATAAATATTTATACTCTATTTTTTTTTGCAGCCGATAGTTAGGCTAAGTAAACCACTTGTACCTTTCAAAGTCGTGGCGATATCATAAACCAACGGGTCATTACGGGAACGTCCAAACGCATCTGACTAGAAATGTTTCTTCTCTATTTAAGTTTCTAGTAAGAAGTAAAATTACTAATGGTCAACGTTGTGTCATGGTCTCATCTGACTCTGATGCAAATTGCTAACCCGACCCCCTCATCTTCCCTAAATAGAAACATTCACCCACTTGCCTAGCTAACAAATTCTTGTTGCGTCATATGGGGCCCACCCAAGAATTTCAGAGAGGACATCCCGACCAACTTAGCCATGCAAGACTCATTACAGAAAGCTTTTGGGGTCCGTCTTATCTCTCTATGGAGAAAATTTGACCCATGTAAACTCCGTCTCTTCAAAAGATGAAACAAAATATGCAGAAGATGCGAAAGCGAGTAAGAATTTGACTGTCTTTACGGATACCGCTAAATACATCAGAAGACTTCAAGCCCAACGATAATTATTTGATAAGGTTCTTAATGATTTCATAGTTAAATCATTTTTACGTTTTGGGTATGAAGTTTCTTTGAAAACTTTAAACAAAGGTTTTATTTACGTTTTGGGTTCCTATGGAATTTCCACCACATTTTAAAAATTATCAAAGCAAAAAAATACACTTCAACGTGGCTTTGTGTACCATTATGTTTTTATTATGTTAGTAATGCTAACCATATTTATTACCATCATAGGTCTTTCGGACTTTATTTCATTTTGGGTAAATAGTCGATTGTATTTTATTTACTTATCGAGTTCTCTATTTATTCATCTTAAATGAGACGTTAGAGCCAACAAAAAAACATACGAAAAACATGATCGCAAAAAGTTCAAGGATTTTTGCGTTCCATCAATCTATTATGTAACCCTCGGATCCTTGATGATGAATGTTATCCATTCTCTCAAGATAAAGACTCTCACCGATTGTCTTGGGTGAAAAAGGTATATTCACAATAAGACATTTATGAGATACTAGCATTGGGGGGTGGAAGACCCCTTAACAAATCAGGGTTTACAGAAAATGGTAAAATGAGTAGCTGGAAAATCGAAATCATTATTAAATGTGTTTCCTTCAACTTGAAAGCTAACTTGAACCCTAAAAACCGGTCCTCAAATCAGGGATGGGGATTGAGTCACTGTTGTCACAGTGTCTGCCCTGTCAATCCCCACGGTAGTTTGGAGGGTTTCAAGCAACCCTCTAGGCATACAAGCCCTCTTTGCATACAAACCCTTTTTCCAAACAGATAGTAGGTAGACAATTCTTCATATGAACAAACAATTCGACAGTCATATTTCATGTGTGGCGGTCATTCGTAATATTTTGTATTAGAGTGGTGAGTATGAGGAAATAAGTTTTTTTACCTATGAAATGTTCATAACCATTTGGTATTATCCCCTTTGACCCACCAAAATAAAAATAACCACGTGAGAAGTCACTTCTCCTATGGTCGCGCATAATGAAGGACACCTATGGTGTTGAACCACCAATACACGACCATACATCGGTTGCATGCCTTTTACTGTGACTTTCGGAGGCCGGAAACTTGACAAATGTCATTGCTGAAATTTATCAACGGCAGCTCGACCTCGAAAGTTGCAGAGTAGGCAATAAGTTAATTTTCTGCAACGCTGGGGACGTGTACTAGCAGTGTAAACCGCCAGTGCATGACCCCAACCTTGTGAAAAAAATTTCATCGCCTAAAAAAAAAAATTGGGAGGTCAGCATTTCTCGACCATAATGGCTCGCGGTGCCAACCATAAATTGAAAAAAGTGCGTCGCTGGCAGTTCGAAAAGTTGGGCGTGCAGTGGAAAGCGGCCAGACCCAGGTGTACTGGTGGTTTGAACACCGCTTTGCCCCCTTGAAAATTGTAATCATCATTTGATGGATAAAAAACTCTTCTATGCAACCTGAAACCTTCACTGTCACAACCTTCGGATTGGGACCCTTTGCTCATGTCAAGGGCATAACATTTGCAGATTTTGTTTTCTGGCCTTGAATCAAGTTGCATCATGGTCTTACATAGAAAATAAGAAGTTTTTATTCTCCTACTTACATGGACTATGAGATAGTGGCATCCAAGACAGGATAAGCTTAGAACACTATCTACTAGAGTGCCTGATTGCTAAATTGCCGGGGATTTTAAACGCCGGATGTTGTTCGACTCTTTCGTTGAATTGAGGAACTTGATGAGATTCGCGTTTGCCAAAGTTTATTCAAACCTCACCTATGATTGAGAGACTAAAAGTTTTCGAGCTTTAGTTCCAACGCGTGTAGCGTCAGAGAGAAACGGGTGTAACTAGTAGTGCTTTTCTTTTGTTGAGGCCGCATAAGCGTGCGGACATGGGAATGCTAAGGCTAGACCTATTCTACCAAAGATAGCAGTCACGCGATTCAGGGCCTAGGTAGGCTAAAATGAACGGTCGCGCTAGACATGGGCCCACGACGCAGAAGGAATATGAAGTTTCTTTTTATTATTTGTATTTCCTGGGCCCCTGGGGTTGACCTCGAGCCAAGAGGGGGCCAACAGATTGATGCCTAGGCCTACCCGTTTGGTGACCCCGAAGCCGTGGATGGACAGCCATCCATGGGAAAGCGGCACACAGGCAGGCAGGCGAGGTCTGCAGGGCCTCAGGCAGGCAGGGCCTAAGACCTTAGGCAGGCAGGGTCTGCAAGGCCGTAGGCAGGCAGGGCCTGCAAGGCCTCAGGCAGGCAAGGCCTGAAAGACCACATGCAGGAAGAATGGCCGGGGTGAAGCTCCTCTTATAGAAGAGTTGCGCCTATCATTGTCGTGATAGGAGCTAGTCCAGTGAGTTACAACACATGACTCATACCCGACAGATACCGGGATCGAATCTGATATGCTGCGCCCTACTGGGCATAGCTCCTTTTGGAGCAGCTGTACATAGGAATCATATGACGCGGCCGATTTCGGTCGCGCGATCTGCAAGATCGCACGACCTGAAACAATCGCATGGATCTGCATGAACACTGCGTGACAACGGCACACATAAATCGAGAAAAAGTAAAACAAAAATAAAAATAAAAATCTAACTAAAGAAATGTGTCATGTGGCGCATGAAGATGTGACGAGGACTTGCAGTCCCTGAAAAGGAGAAAACGCCCGTTTTAAGGACGTGAACAGCGTTTCAAATAAGTTTTTTTTTTTTTTTTTTTTTTTTTTTTTTTTACTTTTTATTTTTGTTTTATTTTTTTTTTTTATTTGTTTTTTTTCATTTTCGTTTGATTAGTAAAAATAGTTGGACTGTTGGGTCGAGGTCCCACTAGCAAAAAAGATAAGATCGAGCTCCTGAATCTGGATATGTTTAATTACAGATGCAGAAAACAGTTCAATCTCGATTTCTTCCATATCTCCATAAACTCATCCAGATTTAGACATTCGATCCGATCCTCTTTGTTAGTGAGACCACACCCCTGATTTAAAAAAAAAAAAAAAAAGACAAAACTAAAACTAGTAGCGACACGCCAGATGGTGTTATCTGAAGAGTATAGGGCGTTTAAGCTTAAGTGCACCTGACGGTGCCCGTTCTGAACAAGTGACCGTTTTGGGAGGTAAGCTGTCTTTTTTTTTCTTTAGATTATTTTGTTTTTTTGTTAAATTTGCTTTAGATTTTTATTTAGATTTTTTTTCAGATTTTTTGTTTTATATATATATAAATTTTTAATTTTTTTTTAATTATTTTCCCTTCCTTATTCAGGTACCCGTTCGTAAGCGAGGGGGGGAAAATCAGAATGGACATTCGGCCAGAACATGGGAAAGTACATAGTGACTTCCCATATACAACGGTTGCAATGTGCCCATTGGAACGGACATGACAGTGCCAGACTGTTTCGTCGGACTTTCACCAACTCATCAGGAGGCTGCGCCCTGACAGTCTGAGTGAGAGTATGTGCGGGGTGAACAGAATGGAGTGAATCCACTGCTAGAACATGAAAAATATACACTGCCACACTGTCCTCACTGTACTCACCCTTTCCTTCGTTTAGGAGTCCACTTGCGTCCGTTCGTTTTGCTGAAAGGGATGCAGATAGACGCCCGAACCTGGCGCCTAGGTACGGGCGCGCGTGAGGAAAGGGGGAGAAAAGAAGACCCTGATGAGCTTGATTCTAGTTCGACTCTGTGAAATGACTTAGAAGGGAGGGGAGGCTGCTCGTTTCAAAAAAACGAGTTGCCTTTCCAGAGAAACGAGGGGGCAGGAAAAAAAAAAAAAAAAGGGGGGAAAAAAAAAAAAAAAAAGGAAAAAAAAAAAAAAAAAAAAACGGGCACGTACATGGCCACGGCCGCGGAACAGGTGCAGCCCCATAAGGTTTTAGAGGATGACGGGACTGCACCTGTTCGTTTTGAGCACTGCAGGTTGAAGTAAATGGCTGAGTACAACCATTTACAGGAGTATCTGGCTTGGGAAAACAACTAGATACTTCTGGGGTTGATGACCTTGGTTCCCCTAGGGGAAAACCAAGGCATCGAGCTCCTAGCCGTTGATCTAGATCGAGGGCCAAAAACACCGACGAATTTTGTCTGGCTGTGGGCAAAGCAGCTGCCCACATGCCTTCGACTGGCTATGAAAGCCAACACTCCACCCAACAGCCTCACACTTGTGGCAGTGTTGCTGGGGCATTCACTTGTGTGAATGCTGGTTGGTTGCTTCATGCTGTTGCAGTAAGGGAATGCTGGTGGAGGTGCTGGAGGTCTGCAGGAGCAGTTGGGGGAGAGACAGGCAGCAGCCATAGCCGAGGTTGGGAGCTCAATGCCCCACCTCTGCATTGGTGGAGCGGCCGGTGGGCTGCGTCAGGGTCCAGACGGTGCAGCAAGCGACATCTTTTCTAGTGAGTTTGTGCTGTCGGATTGCCGCCGTGACCTCAAGACCTTCTTAAGGGAAGGTGCTGCAGGATTTGTTGTGCGGCACTGAAGGTTTTTTTAACGTGAGTGTGAGGAGGTGTTGTCGGACTGACGGCGTGGCGGCATCAAGGTCTCTCTAAGGGGAGGTGTCGTCCGTTTGGCGGCACGACAATGGCGACAATTTTTTTGTGAGGTTACGCTCCCATATTTTGGCACAACGGCGACACTTTGGTGTGAAAGTAATGCCAATTTGTTTTGGCATGGCTGCATAGTACGGGTTTCGAATGCGTGGCGAGCGGCAATTCTGCTTTTAATTTTTGATGTGCGCGGAGATGGTGGACTAATGTCTCATGATCCGGCGATAGTATGAGCACTGATGCATGGTTAGGATTGTGCGACAATGGTGTGTGGACCGGCGATATAAAGAGAGTGCGGAGTAAGGGCACGCGGCAGTGGTTATTGGGGCCCGTGACACATGCGGTTTTGAGTCAGGGCCACCTTTTTTTTTTGCGCCTCGTAGTGTAAGTAGTTTTGAATTTTTGACCATCTAGTTGCGGGCGATGGTATGGGACTGCATTGAGACCATTTGGGACCATTTTGGGACTAGGTGGGACTGATTTTGAGATCGGGACGGGCAAGTTGGTGTGACTATTGTGGGTGGACATGATGATTGCAGGTGGCGTGGACTTGCGATTGGTTGGGGAGTAGTATCCTTGGTGGTTAAGGTGCAGTGGAGACTACGTTGGGACTATCCGGGACGGTGGGACGACGTGGGACTTGACACCCTGCTGGAGGGCTGTCTCACTAGAGTTTTTGTGGTACAACCTCTGTTCTTTTCAACAGTTGAGAGAAGACGTAGACTGTGATTCAGGAGAGAGGCCACAACTTATAGAGTTGTAAACCGCATATTTTCATATTCTACGACGGTCATTTTCTTTTGATTGGAATATTACTCAGGCTTTCTTGAGTGACCCGGACCAAACTTCACTCAAGGTTAGTCAGTCAGTCACTTGATTGATTCAGACTTCCCTGCACACATGTGTGAACCCGCACCTGCTTCACCCTGTTCATTGAATGTTCGTTGAAAAGGTAAAGGAAATGCGTATTTGCATGTGAATGAGAATGTCTACCTTGGGTGCGGGGTTGTATTGGTTTTTGTTTGAACTTGTTGCTTGGCTTGGTGTGCAAGTAGGTAGAAGGATGCTTGCAAAGGAGATTGATTTTGCCTATTGGAGAAAAGGAAAACAATTGTCTTCTTTCTACATTCCACTTGTCTGTTTGTCAAAGTGAACTTGTTGTTTTGAAAAAGATTAATTCAGTGCGTGTCATAAAACGAATTCGATGGAGAGAAAGCAGGTAAGGTCAAACGAACTTGGTATTTTTCCGATGATTTACCCATATTATATTGAACGACCTTATTTATCTGTACCTGTGCAAATAATTCTCATTTTCTATCTCCTTCTGATTTTTTTTTGTCGAAACTACCCTGAACTCAGAAGGAATAAGAATAATTGAAAGTTATTCGCAATTGACACATTCTCTTGCTCCAAGAAACATTTAGGACGGGGGTTCGTTGCTTTAGGAGCCGGCCTTGTTATCGACCCAGAGTGGATCGTTCCATGGGGGGGTACTCTGCCGATGCGGTGGAGACGACGCGACTTTTGAGATCCGAGTTTTGAGGTCGGACGAGGAGGAGTACCCCAGACCACTTCCTAGAGAGAGAGACCTGCAATACTTCAAGCAATGCACCTGATCAAGAATCATCCGCAAAGTACCCTATTCAAAAAGGTTGGAAGCCTATGAAGACGGGTGTGTGCGTGCCTAATCTTAAGTCGGCGGTAGGTAAAATGAATAACTTGGGCAACGCGTCTCATCAAGTTAAAACTAAGGCATCCGATTACCTTCAAGTTATCGGCTGCATCAATATTATTGTCAGTGACAAAGTTTTTGTTGGCGGTTCTATGTTTTGTGGTGTTTGACCTGAGATGGTCGGATTGTATTTCGATCTTGTGTTATTGGATGCATGTAATGAAAATTTTGATTCTTCTAGTTATCATTTCAGATTGAATATATATTCCTATCAACTACGGTTGAATATTTTTGATGTAATTATGTATAGTTGTTATAATTATTGTTTGACCATGTGTCTCAGGTACTAGGATCGAGTTGAGAGTTTCACGCTTGGTTGAGATTGTCCTAGTCGACCGGCGTAGGCTTCGTACTTAGGAGATTTGCACCCTAAGGAACGAACGACATTTGGGTTCAATAGGCGTTTTAAACGCACGTACCTATACTGTAGTGAACGAGCAAACGCCCTCGGCCGACCCACCTCTTCAATTGCATTTAAAAACTTCCGCATGTGGATCAGTAGCTCGGTAGGGATACGCCCCTAAAAGTGGCGATAACTTCTTAGGGAAGGAAAGTTTATGCCCCACGAGAACCTATTCTAACGTAGGGGACCGCGAGATATATAGCTGGCGCACCCGGCTAAAGTGGCGAAAGGACGGCACGACCGCGACCGTTTTAACGGTTCGCGGGGTTATTCCGCGTCGTTCTCAAGTTGTCTCTTTGATTATGTTTTATTTACTCCTACGTGACATGGCTGAGAGGGTTCCCGCGCTTTGCAAAAAGGTGGAAGCCGATGCGCTCAACAGCTGGATGCCCTACGGTTTGCGCTGACAGAATAACGTTTCCACGAGATATACGGCTGATCCTTTTTTCCCATATCTATACTCTTATTAAAGTGTAAACCGAGTCTTGCATGACACTCCCGTAGGCCGGACTGCCAGTGTTGGGAAAACTTCATTCCATGTTAGGCCCGCAATGTTGTGTGGGCCGCACTGGCTAGCGGGGTCGCAAATATCCAGACGCACATTTGAATAGAAGTACATAGCTGCCGACTCCGAGTTGTTTTTTTCTTTTTTTTTTCCATTTATTCTGCCTCCACGTGCAGTTGGTTGGTGGACTGTTTTGTTTTGTTTTTGGAGAACGAATCTTCAGCGGCGACGCTTTGTTTCCATTCGCGTTGTTCATAGCAGTCCTTTTCAACGTGTTCGAGGTCGGCGTGCCACTCATGTTCGAATACAAGTTAATAGCTGCGCGTTTCAACGTTTTCGCGTGTTCGAATTCAATGCTCAAAAGAAAAAAAAATAAATGGAGACTTACTTGTTCTCTCTCCCTCTTTCTGTCTCTCTCTCTCTCTCTCTCTCTCTCTCTCTCTCTCTCTCTCTCTCTCTCACACACACACACACACACACACACACACAC
>BFEA01000305.1:1811238-1825983 GCA_003427395.1 Chara braunii | reverse complement strand
ACACACACACACACACACACACACACACACACACACACACACACACACACACAAAACACACATATACACACGCGCGCGCACACACACACACACAATGTGACACACACACACACACACACATATACAGACCGTTTTTTTGTGGCGGCGTGTGGAATGCCTACCACATTGAATTCGAACTCCGGGCACCACTGCTGCAAGGGCATCACAGAAAGATGTGTGCCCCTCATGAGGGCATTTCAAGGACATACCGATGAAACGCCACCAACGGTCCAGTAAGGGCATATCGAAAAGTTACGCCCCATGCTGACAGGGGCCTCCCGAAAATTTCAAAGGCCCGAGGGGCACCACAGGGTAAGTCGGCCTTTACAGGGGCATGCTGCAAATAAATACAAAATTTGGGGGCATTTCAAAAATTTTACAAAAAATAAAAAATAAAAAAATAAAAAAACCATCTGCATCCTTTCATGGGACACGGGTGACTCCGGTGCCACTTGTACCTACGAACGCATTCACAGGTTGTTCCCCGAGCTTCAACGGTCACGCACTTTGGGTTATGCGGCACACGTGTGCCACAGTGCGTCGCCCAGCTTGGCCACAAGGACATACCACAAACCTGTGCACCGGACCTTGGAATACTTCCCTTTCTCGAAAAGGAGATCGCTGGGAGAATTTCCTATTTGGGTAATCAATGACTCTCCTCCTAAACCGGGTGCAGTGCAGTCCGGTGCGCGACTTCCTCCGACCTTTTTTTTTTTTTCCGTTTAGCTGTGGCCTACCTTGGGGACCTTGTCCCACTAGCTCCGTTGAGCTAGGTCAACGTTGGGCTTTCGACGATTTGTGTCTGTACGCGACAACGGAGATGCACGTCGTCCAAGTCATATAGCGGTCCGTTTTTATTTAACTGTGACCGCGCGGGGCGCGGGGGCGCAGCCAGGGGGTAGGAGATTGTAACCTCGGGGGATGCGGGGATGACCATGCGAGGCAGCTCCCTCAGTACATGAAAGAAAAATAAAAAAAAGGAAAGAAAAAAAAAAAGTTTAAAAATGAATAGCAAGTAACTGAGGCCTTGTCGTACCACCTCATGCTTGGCTAGAGGTATAGTCAGATGCATTATGGACATGGCTTTTTTAGAATGCCTTGAAAAGAAGGGGATTGTGGACACGGCTGCGTGAGAATGCCTTGAAAAGAAGGGGGTTGACAAGCAATAGGGTGTTAATCATGGTTGTGCATCTTTCCATGTTTTAGTGGAAAATTGATTCTCATTTTGCATGAGGCCCATAGATTGTTCGTCGCGGCTTTCACACGGAGTCATGTGAGAAACAGAAGACATTCTTATTATAAAAAAAAATAAAAAAAAATGATTGAATTGTCACTACTTTCATGACGTACGCCCTGCTTTCAATTTTTGTTTGTTGGCACAAAACATTTTTTTTTGTTTGCTGGCCCAAAACAAAGCGAAGCTAAACGATTGAGTTGTGAATGCATTCAATTTAACAAAGCGAATGCATTGAGGCCTGGTTCATAGGAATGGTCGTGGAAACTAGGTTTGGCATTTCTTATATTATAAAAGAGATTCTAAAAATTAAGTGTTTTTCTGGATACCATGATGCAAATATAGAAAGACACATTCGGTATCTCTTACATCATAAAAGAGATTCCAAAAATTAAGGGAAATATAAAAAGACATAGCAACAAAAAAATAGTAAATATCAGAAAGATGGGTATGAGCATGGAAAGATGTATTGATATACTAAATTGGCTAATACTAGAAGATAAATGCAAAGTGTTCCATCAATTTATAGAGAATTTCATTATTGGTATATTTATGAGATTTATATAAACAAAAAAAGAAGTTATATCTGTAGAGAAGCCTAATATAAGTTCTTGGCTAAATATGAATATTCTAAACTAAGTATACTAATCTTTATTTGTGAATGCATTGCAACATATTTTACAAGCAAATACGTAAATTTGTTATTTTGTTCACACGACAACTAAACCTAATTCTATGTCTGTATGAATTGCTTACTTGATGAAGTATTTGGTTTCTTCTCGGACTATCAGAAGCGTATGTCTTTTGCTCTTTCTGCTCGTGAACTTTTGCAATGTGCAAAGTGTTTAAAGGATGGCTGTTTTGAAAATTTTCTCTGCATAAGCAAGTGGTTTTGACACCTGCTTAGTGTCTAGGAGGTGTGCTTGGTCGAAGTGGTAATGTGAAGATGGAAAAAGGTTGTGGTATCATATGTTGGAAATTAGCATCAAACGTTAGTCCTGAAGATTCTTATGATTCATGATGATTAGAAGTGTAATGAAATGTCGTAGTTGTTCCAATTAGTGAAATGTCATAGTTATTATTATAGTCGTAGACTATGGCTCTTCCTAGCAATGGAATTAGATTTTTTTGTGCGTCTATATATACAGACGTCATTGACAACTTCTTGTTGATTTGTATCTGCTAAATATATGGTAACCATTTTTTGCTCTTCTCTTTGCCATCTGTGATGATGTGCTAGAAGCCCGCTTTCTTTGATTGGCGTGGGTTGATACATAGGAAGGAAATGAAGATATCGTTCGAGGTCGATTCTCCTTCTATGATGTATGTATCTTTGATGTTGTCTTGTGGGCTCCATGTAGTCGCTTGGCCTTGATGGTTCTTCAGAAGTCGTTTTTTTATCTGCCATGGTATATGGCAAACAGAATAACGAGTTATTTTATAGTTAGAATGTGGAATTAAGAATGTAATATTGTATATAGTTATTTGGTATAAAGATAAGAGTGTAATATTGTATATTTGTAAGTTATGTATTATATTATTTTATTTTAATTTAGAGTATATATGAATGTGAATGATGCATTGAAAGCTATAAGGGATGTAGAAATAAATCTATGATGAGTAGTATTAGTCAATAAAATTCTTGTTCCGGGATGGGGAATATCAAAGATGCAAATGACATCGTTGATGATTGCAATACGAAGATTTTGAGGATTTGTTGGTAATGGTGTGACATCTATTAAAAAGATATATAAAGATATAAAAGTTATGGTGTGGTAAACAATATAAGAAATAATAATGCCTTCTATATCGATTTGTCGTGTATGTTGAAGATTATGTTGTTCTAAGTATGTGCGAAGATTATTAAAAGAGCGGTGAAGGATTGACATAATGTGTGGATGAGGAATGAAAATAAGCACCTGCAAAAAGAATAAACGACATAAAAAAACAGAAAATAAAAGTGAATATCATTGTGAAGAAGAATGATGATATAAGGTTTATAGGGAAAAAAAAAAAAAAGGTTTTAATTGATGTTTATGTTAAATCATTTAACGAACGCTACAGGTATTTCATAAAATGTTTCTTTGTCAGGGGGGCATTCCAGTGGAGAAGAATGATGATATAAGGTTTATAGGGAAAAAAAAAAAAAAGGTTTTAATTGATGTTTATGTTAAATCATTTAACGAACGCTACAGGTATTTCATAAAATGTTTCTTTGTCAGGGGGGCATTCCAGTGGAGAAGAATGATGATATAAGGTTTATAGGAAAAAAAAGTATAAGGTTTTAATTGATGTTTGTGTTTATTACCTTGTAGTTTATATTGAACCATCTTGATGCTCTTGAGCATTTGAAGTAGTTGTTGAATGATCGTTTGTAGAAGTATTAGGATCATTTGATGTCGACTGCACATTATGTTGTGGAATTCTGTTTGAAGGAGCAGGTTCCATTGTTCTTATGTTGGCGTTGAAACATGGATATCGGAGATCCTTCCATTCGTAAATTTTGTGTCCTGTTGTATGGTTGAAAGTCAACAGAGTTCCGATCGGCGGCATAGCAAGGTCCTCGTCATAATCGTATATAGTCCCTTTTCGTAGTAGCGATTGTATATCAGGATGTGTAGTTCCGTGGACGTTCGCGAGTGTCCAATGTATGTCATCAATTTGACTTTCTTGGTCTGTATCAGCAAGAGTCATGTCGACCACTCGTACTTCTCTTGACCAACGCCATTTGAACTGAACCAGATATTCTCTTTCAGTTACTAGTAACGATCCAGCAGGTCTTGGTTCTTCGATAAACGTTTGTAGTTCAAACATCTTGTTATGAATGATATGTGTCTTGCTGCGCTTGTTTTTTCGTACGGCTTTTGAAGTTTGCATTATCTCTTTCATGCTAGGTTGCTTGCATTTGGAAGATGGAGTATTTGTACCAACATCATTTGTTGTTGTATATGATGCGTCAGAAACCATAATCTGAGTACAGGTAGAAAAATACGGGTCATTGTATATTCGCAAAAAGTGATATAGAATCAAATGTAAATAAGATGTTTTTGAGAGGGAAGGAAGAAAAGAATGAAAAGATAAAGGAATCAATAGGTAGGGAAAGAGAAAATAAATGAAAAAAAATATTTGTTTGTTGAATTATATTGTTATGATATGTTTAAGGGGGAATTTTTAAGTAGTTTTGTATATAAATTTTATTCAATTTCAAGTGACTGAAAAATGAATAATGCTAAATCGTTACTATCATGATCGACTCGGAAAGCGCGTCGATATTCGGTAAAAGACATGAGTTGTTGAATTGGGTAAGAAGGAAAATATGAATATAAATTTGGTTGTCTTACAATATGGTTGAGTATGTAATAGAACCATGAACCAAGGCCCCAAAGAAACCATTGTGCAAGAAAGGCCGGATTTTGAGGTGTGTTTTGATAAAAAACAAATAATAAGTGTTCAGAAAGATTGACAAGTTGTGTCAGTACGTGAGAGTTATAATTGTGGTTAACAATGTAAAGTCGAAGTGAAGTTGCCCTATAACGAGCTAGTTGTCTTGATACTGGGATAACGAATGTGCAAAGTGTAAGTGTAAAAGCATAAAAAGATATTCTAAAATTTGTTTGATTTGCTCTTATATAATTTGATAAATTTTCGTCAAATTCTTGTGTTGCGCTGAATGATAAAGAGTGTAGTGGAATGTATTAAACGTAATCAGTGAAAGAAGAACAAATGAAAAGAACGAGTGTGATATTATTCGTATAGCAATGACGACATCAATGATGAAAAGTGTTCTGTGGTCGGATCGAAATATCATTAGTGCAGTATGTCGTAAAAAATGAAATAGTTGTGTTGTATTTGGTGGAGAATGGTAAGATGAATGATATGCATATTGAGCTTTTATAACTTCAACGAAATTGTAGTGAGAAACAAAAAGAGATAATGGTGTTAAAGTTGCACGAAAGGGATCTATGACAAAAAAATCGTCAAGTGTTGGTGCGATGATAGGGTTTAAAATGTTACAGTAATGTGCACGACTATATGCAATTCGAAATCCGTCTAGTATTTGTTGTAATGGAATAAGTGTGTTTGGGAGACGACTAGCAGAAGGCGGATAATAGTTGCGAAAAATTGGGTCTAAAATTTGTGAATCTATTGATCGATGAAATTGAACGTATGTGTGTCCAGCACTTGATGAAGCGTCTATTTCACTGATGAAGTTCTTCGATACAAATTGTTTGTGTTTGTTTGAAGAAACACAAAAAACAAACATTAAGATACATGAATTAGAAGAGTTAAAATAATGATGTTTGGTCAGGTGTATTATTTGAAAAAGGTCCACTATAGGTCGATAACAGGGTTGGTTGCTAAAGGAACGAACGCTTGTCCTAGATGCTTTTTAGAAAGAAAACCTTTTTTTTTAAGTTGATGTAAGTAGTTTTTATTAGATCTTAAGTTGAATATAATTAAAAAAAAAAAAAAAAAAAAAAAATTACATTGGTTGAAGTGTTATATGTTTTATTTTATAAAAAGTGATAAGGGGTGTTTTTTTTTTTAAGTGAGGATATGAGTTGGATTTCAGAAATTAGGTTGGTGTATTTAATTGACAAACTACCTTTTTGTAGAATGGTCCGTTCTTGGTTGACATTCATGGCTAGTCTGTACGTAACGAATCTTCGCCGCATATGCTTCACAAAAAAAGAATGTGTTTATATAAGTTGATTTTAATGGGTTTTTTTTTTTCATAACATTTAGTGTAAGTTACATGAAAAAAGTTTAACGAAATAAAAAATAGGAATTATTTGAATATGTATATGAATAAAAGATTTTTTAGATTGCAAAATATTATTTTTAAAATAAGTAGTAAGTTTATTGAATTCTATTTGTTAGTAATAGTTGTAGATTGTGTATGAGTGATTGTTTAAAAAAAACTAAAATATAAATATTAAAATAAAAATGAAATTTTATTAAAATAACATGTGTTTTTTTTTTGTCTTTTTTTTATGTACAGATAAAGTGATGTAAAATATTTATTGACAGTTGTATGGAGGTGGAATTGAAAATATACTATGTGGTTGTGAAATTATGGATTTAAGTACTTTTCTACTAAGTTCATCGTGCATGAATGACCGATAAAATGACATATCTAATTGACTAAATTTTGTTATATGAGAGAAATGCGGTGTTAAAAGCAAGTGTCGTGTCATTGTTAATATGAAAACTCCACAGTCATTGAAATTGGTTTGTCTTTGACCACGAATATTAATATGGGGTATATCTATCATAGTGGAAAGAATATCTGAGCGATGTTGAAAACAAAATTTCATATTTTGAAGAAAAAAAAGTGTTGGAAGCGTTTAAACTATCGTAGAAAAATATTATACGATTTTTTATGTCGATATAACTGAGCGCCCAATGATTACCGTACAAATGGAGAGGAATGAACAAGTGGTCATATGTATCTAATGTGTGTAATCGATAACGTGAGTCAATGTTACGATTTGCAAAAGCATAATTATGGTGGGCAATACCTGCAGAATATGAAAAAGTATTACTTGTAAATACAGAAGGGAATGCTTCCATCAATAAGTCCATGTAGTCATCAATAGGTATATCTGAGAGCCAAGATGTGTGATGTATTGTATGATATTTACATTGTAAAGATAGTTGTGTGTTATATGAAGGTGAATTTTATATTGTGATCGGCAAATGAGAATGTATTGATGGAAGTGTATTGATATTTGAATGAGAAGATTGTTGTAATGGTATTGATAAATGTATATGTTTTTCAGATTGAAGATGGTTTGATAAAATATGTTGGCTTTATGATTTATCAGGTGTATGAGAAAAAATGTTGGGAGGTGTGTTTTTATGAAGGGTTTATGAATGATTTAATTTAAAATTATTCTGAGATATAAGTTTGACTGCTAAAATTTTAAGTCGTGTGTGTTCTTCGATAATAGTATTAGGAGGTTTAAAATATAAACATATATCTTTAGTGAGTAATTTTGTAGTAAAGAAAGCAGATCTATTTATAACGCGAGAGACAATAATGTAACCTTGTTTTGGAACGTTACGTTTAGGTTTTTTTTCTTCAGAGCATGCTTTTTATTCAGCGACGATTAAACAAGATGACGTTTCACCTTGGATTTTATAAATTGTGGAAGATATTGCAAAGATCAAAGAAAATTATAAAGGACGAAGGGTACAAGTTCTTTGAGGCATATTTTGTGTAGTAGGAAGTTCAATTGTAATAGATTTATGAGATCGTTGTCTGAATAAAAGATAAATGTTTTTTGGTAAATTATTAGAAATAGAAAGTGAAAGTTGTTCAAATGAAGATCGATTTGGAACATAAACACAAGCTAAGTCAGGTGGGCAACTTGGAATTAACACATGTATATTAACATTTTTATCATGGAAGACAGAAAATGTAGTATCAAGTGGAAATTATAATGAATGAAGAATTCCGGATGTTCCATTTGCAATTCCTCGGAGAGGATTTACATTTTGTGTAAAAATGATAGGTATACCTGGTAGGAGATCGAGAAATGACGCAAATCTACCTAACTTGTTATCTGGCAATGACATTATATGTGCAATATGACTATTTCGTTTTTGTAATACATTTTTAAAATCAGCAATAATACGAATAGGATAATGTTGATTTTGTAATTATTTACATAATCTTTGTGTATAATTATGTATAAGGTTGATGCGATTATCACTATCAGGTGCAACAAATACAGAATGACAATTTTGTTGAAGGTTTATTGATTGTATTAACAAGTCGTGTTCCGTTTTGTTAATTAATCTGCTATTAATTATGTTGATAAATTCATCAGTCCAAATTCCAAATCTAGCATTTTTGCAATGTATACCCCATTTAGGATCTGTTTTAAATCTTATCGAATCAGTTAATATTATGATTGTAGAAAATAGTTTCCATAATTTGAATACTTCATGATCAGAAGGTGTGTGTGCAAAGTTTAAACATGGTTTATGAAAAATTGGTATACCTTTTACAGGCGGCATTTGAAAGATATCACCAGATGCAAGTATATGAATCCCTCCAAAAAGGAATATCAAGTTTTCGTGCGTCACGTAATGCAATATGTAAACGAACAAAATCATTTTTACTCATCATACAAAATTCGTCAATAATAAGTATAACTAATTCAGTTGTAAATCCAGGTATGCCTTTTAGTTGTGTTTTTCGACGATCGAAGTAGCGATGTTCTTTAAGATAATTCGTTCTTATCCAACTATGAAATGTTGTACTTGAAATTTTTACTGCTTTCTTTTCCTGTCATTGCAGTTTTTTCGATACTTTTTGGGTGTTGCCATTTATCAGTGAACATTTGAATAGCATAAATAATGTGAGATGTACCAGTGTCATCTTCATTTGTAAGAAACATCAGAAGTTGTTGATTTTTTATGGTTTCTGTCAGGTTTTTCAATGGGGTTGATAATTCTATATTTTTATCTGATGGTTGTGATAACCAAGTATTTAATAATGCTTCAGCAAGTAAGACAAAAACAAAGTGTTATTTTTCATTTAGTGAGAAATGTAGAGAAATTTCATATATTGTAGGAAAAAGAGGTATAGAAGAGGTTGATGATTTATTATTTAATATTTGTATACAGTTATGTGGTTGAAGTGCATCTGTAATTAACTGTATACGAGTTGGTAAAGGTGTAGTGTTACAGTCTGAGGTTGAGTTTGGTATTTCATGTGTATCAAATGGTTTTGTTTTTATCCATGATAAAGCTAGATCAATATTTGATATTTTTTGTTCTGTATATGTTAATATTGGAGATGAAGTTGAATTATGTAATGTATTATATATTTTAGTGTTTGGTTGATAGATGGTGTCATTAATTTTGAAATTTGATATGAATCATTTTGTTCTTGTACTGATTCTTTATGAATCATTGGAATATAAAATTCAATATTGTTATTTTTTTCATTTGATGTATCATGTGAAATATTATTACCTAATTCAGTGAAAAAGAAAGAGTCGTTATCTGTTGATTGTTGTGAAGAAGAATTAGATTCGTCATTATCACTTTCATATTCTGCGTTTTGAATTGGTCTATTTTTTTGTATTTCATTTGCACGTTTACGGACAATGTGGAAAGTTTGTATCTGTAAATATAAATTGCGAACAAATGTAGGCATATTTTCAAAAAAAAAAATGAAATGTTTATGTCAATTTAGATTATCGTGGATTAAATCAGATCATTTGGGAAACGGTTTGAATAATAGAAGAGAGATTTGAGCGTGTCGTTCTTTATTTTCTTCATCTGTGCAAGCATCTAAATAAGGAATACGCATAGAATAAGGAATTACAGGTATACATCGATATCTGTATTTATTTAAACATTTGTGTTCGTATAATGGATGTTAAGGTAAAAAAATTTCTTTAGTTTCACATGTGGAACATTTATTTGATCGATAAAATTGCATAACAAATTCATATAAGGATATATTTATGAGTGTGTTTGGACGATAAATATAGTCGTCGAGAGGATGAGAAACGATATATGTTGTATTGATTTTTTGTAAAGAAGAAATAGTTTCTTTGTCATTTAGTAATTGTTTTAAGGAATTGTTTTATCTTTATGACTTTGATAAGTACAAAATTGTCTTAGTAGATATAATGCACAAAGCGGACCTGCAATTTCTTGTTTATTAGTCATATTGAAAAGTTGTGATAATAATCGGCGACGAGTTTTTGTTTCAGCTGTTAGTGCTGTTTGTTGTTCAAGTATTTTTTCTTTGCGTTGTCGTGCATCGAAAGCAGCTAAACGAAGAGCGAGATTACAGTCAACTTTGTGTTGATTTTTTGTTGTGTAGTTACAACAATAAAATATTCGTTCTGCTGCTGCAACACCACCAAAAAGAGGTTGAATGTCATGATTACATCTATAAGCTGATAAAATTACATCATTATAAGCATTAATATATTCATCTTCAATTGCACGGGCTAATTCAATTTCAGTTTTGTGTAATGTAGTTTTCTTAAAATGTTCGCGTGGAAAAAGGTATCGACATATTTCTTCATTTTTATTCATGCGTGTTCTTTTAAAACATGATTTGGTATGTGTCCAATGATGTGTTTGAACTAAGTAAAAAAGTGCAGGTAAAGATGAGAAAAAAAAAGCATATTGTGAAGGCATTGTTAGTAAAGTTTGACTTGTAGGATGCGTGTGGAATATATCATCAATCATATGAAGACATTTGACTCTTTGAATATTAAAATTAAATAATTCGTCGTATCCAAGTGAGGGTTTAGATTCTAAAATCTGTTGACGAAGTGTGTTTTGTGAACTGAAAAGTGTATTGCAATGTGTACATTTTAAGCTTGTGGGTTCGTGTTCCGGTTTAGAATGTTTTTTTGAGAATGGTGAACAACGCGCTGATGAAGAAATTGGATGTGGCATATAACAAGGAGGTGGTCCATGGCATTCTGAACAAGAAAGTAATGAAATATTTTGAGCTCCATGTGTTGTTACAATACTATCTACATATTGCGTTACCAGTTCACTAAATTGATTATTAGAAGTTTGTAATTTGTCAAATTGAAGAGTTGTTAATGGTGTATTATCAAGCCAGACAAGTGCATGTAGATGTAGTGTTCCTCATCCTTGTGTTTCTACCATTCCGAAATATGCTTTAACATTACCAAATAAACCTCCATTAGGTTTGTTTCTATGTGTTACAGGATCAAAACCAAGAATATCATATAAAACGATAAATATTAATCTATTAAAGAGACATGTTGATGCAATAGTATCTGTCATTGATAATTCTTTTAATTGTTCTATATTTATATGAGGATTTGTTAGAATAATATTACAAAATTGATTAATGTTAAGAAGACCAACGTATGATGCAAAGGTATATGTTGTATCTGTATTTAGTGTTAGGGTAATAAAAATACTTCGTTAATCGAAGCGATCACAAGTTGCAAATGTTTTTTGTCGTCGTATGCGTCGTTCAGCGTTACTTCCCCAGACATGTGCAAAAGCACATTCTACATGTTGAAGTAATTGTTTTACAACTGGATTTTCATTTGATACAGAATTATGGCAACGACGTGTTCGAGCATTTTTTAAAATATATTAGTTGTAGTTTCAGCAATTGGTTGATTTAGGTGTGGTTGTTTTTTACAAGTTATATTTGAAAGTTTATATCCACGTTCGAGAGAAAAACGATCGAAATTTATTAATGTATAGTATGGATCTTGTGCAAATTGTCGATTACTTAATAAACAATAATGTTGTGTACATAGATATTGTGGAACTTTATTTCGTCTGTTTGGTTCTCTTGAATGTCCTCGACCATATGGGAATAAATGTGGAAACATTTTTGCTTCTAAGTGAGGGTCAAACATATTTGCGAATTTTGATGATGTATGAATTGCAAAAATAAGTTCATGATTATTTATTTATGATAGTTGTTCAACTATTAAATTTTCTATTTCATTGTCTATTGGTGCAATTTCATGTGAAAGAATGATTGATTTTTCAATGAATCTATTTTCATTGCAAGTTTCTTGAGGTGCATTTACACCGTTTTGTTCATGATCTAATTCATTAGCATAAGTAGAATCAAATGAGACATCTTTAATTATATTATCTGGAATATGCATAGGATAATTAGTAGGGATTCTATCTAAATGAGTTTTATCAAATTTTACATTAGAGTAAAAAATATTATTTTTAATATAAAATATGAGTAAATTTTCAACTATTGAATGTCGTATACGATGAAGGTTTTTTAATTCGCGTAAGTTGTGTATCAGTGAAAGGACCCGCTAAGATTATTCCGTAATGTGTATCTTTCGTTATTGATTTAGGTAGCAATGTTGCAACAGGGTCTGGGATTGCGTCGAATACAAGTAAATGAAAATGTATTGATCGATGTATTCCTCCACGCATGATTCTTGTTTGTGCAAGTATATTTGTTAAGCTTGTCATTAATAATTCAGGCCAAGTAGCATGTTGTAAAGATGGTGACAATTTACCAATGAAGAAATGATTTGCAATTGCAAATTTTGGTAAATGTATTCGTTGGCGTGAGTTAAACAGTGCATTGTTACATTCTTTGCATATATTCATTATTATATTTTGATTTGTATCAATATTAATTTTATTTTTGGATAATATAATATTTTTTAATAAATGACATTTATCACTACAATCATGATGTTTAATAAGATTAGGATACAATGAAGGTTCACAATTTTATAAATATTTATTCATACAATTTAGAATATTTGAATTATATGGTGAGTATTTATGAATGCTAGTTTCTAATACTAATTCGTCACAAACACAACATGTTAGTTCTACTAGTTGTGTAGGGTTTAATTGTTGTGATATATGTTTTGCAACTTTGTCTTTTTTTAAATTGAGAAATTGGTAAAATGAATGTTGGAGAATGAATGTTCTTAGTATGATTGTTACATGAACGTGCAAGTGTCTTTAAACGTATATGTTTGATTGGTTTATTGATAATATTATTTGTTGTAGATATATTAGAAATATTATTGAATAATGATATATTTGAATGTTTTCGTGCAAGAGTTTTTAAACGTATATGTTTAATTGGTTTATTTAAAATTTGATTTATCTTAGATGAATTTAAATGGGTTTTTTTATGAACTAATTGTTTAATTCGTATATGCTTATTTTGTATGTTATCTGACGACTGATTATGAACAGTATTTGTTTGAGAAAATTATTCAAACAAAGTGTTTTCTTGTGATATTGAATTGTTAATATTTTGTTTTTTTAATCTTGCATTTCGATGTCATGCAGCGTTGTATGTTAAGCGTTTTTTACGAATATCTTCACTTTCATTAAGTTTACGTAAACGGGCTCTTGTACGTTGTTTTGCAAGTCGTAATTCTCGTTGTTCTACTGTTTCTTCGATTTTTTTTTTTTTTTTCATTTTTTATATTATTTTTAATATGAAATGAATCTAATAATTCAGTATTTTGTGATATTAAAATGTTAATATTTTCTTGTAGTGATATTATATTAGTTTTTTTTTTTTTTTTGCGTTATTATAATAAAAAAAAATGTATAGAAGATGATTCAAATAAAGTAATATTTTGTGATGTTGAATTGTTAATATTTTGTGTTTTTAATCTTGTTTGTCTACGTCAGGCTGCATCGTATGCTAAACATTTTTTACGAGTTTCGTCGCTTCATTAAGTTTACGTAAACGAGCTGTTGCATGTCGTTTTGCTAATCGTATTTCTCGTTGTTTTGTTGTCTCTTCCTTTTTTTGCATTTTTTTATCAGTTTTATGATTTTTAAAACAAGATAATCGGATGATATTATAGATTTATTAAAATATAAATATAAAATATATATATATATATATATATATATATATTTTCATAATTATAAAAATTATATGAGAATAAAAAAACTATATAAAATTTGATTATTATAAAATGTATATAAAAATCAAACAAATTATATAAGATTTGTATATTATATGTTTATATTTTTTTGGAATTTGAAAAAAAAATAGATATTTATAATAATCAAATAATTTGTATAAAAAAAAGGATTGAAATTTTGGATAATATAAAAAATAATTGTGATTAATATACTAAAACATTATTTCTTGTATATTTATGTATTAAATTGTTGGATTTTTTAATTTTTTATTAATTATTTATATTTTTTTCCTTTCTTTCTTGAAAGAAAATTCCTGCAAAAACAAAGTCACAAAACAATTTGAACCAAACATATATAAAATCATTAAAAAAGATAAAAACTAGTTTTTTTTATTGAGTTGAAATACTGTAGACAATGTTATCAAATAAAATCAATGAATTGAAAACATGGTCGAGTCATAAAACAAAAAGAAAAAACCAAGCACATTTTTTTTTTTTTTTAAATTGAGAAAAAGAAAAAAAAAATTGCAAGACAATGTAAGAAAATATATACAAAGGTTTGTTTATGTCTTGAAAAATAGAGGAAGATAAAAAAAAAATTGTAGAACACTGTACATAGCAAAATGGGAAAAATGTATAAATTGTAGAATTTACTTTTAATAACAAGTTTTTATATCTGTAAAGATTATCGAAAAATCGAAAGAACGAATGTAAAAAGTTCAAATGCATTTAAAAAAAATAAAGAAACTTTTTGCTCGTATTTATTTCTATATAAAGAAAAAAAAAATAGTCTACTTTTTCTATACTATACTATTTTAATTTTTTCCTACAATCTAAAAAAAAAAAAAAAAAAAAAATTTACATTCTAATTAATGTCAAAATTTTATTGAAAAAAAAAATAAAAAATAAAATTCGAACAAGTATTTTTATAATTCTAATCGCTGCTATAATTTTTTTATGACAGGAGAAAGAAGTTCGAATATATGATTTAATCTCTTCCAGACGATTGAATTGTAAAAAATGCTAAGTCATTTGCATCGTGATCAATTCTAAATACAT
>BFEA01000305.1:1786155-1796866 GCA_003427395.1 Chara braunii | reverse complement strand
AGAGAGAGAGAGAGAGAGAGAGAGAGAGAGAGAGAGAGAGAGAGAGAGAGAGAGAGAGAGAGAGAGAGAGAGGTGAATTGCAATGAGAGCTGTTGTGCAGCGTGTGCTGTCGGCGAAGGTGGAGGTGGAAGGACGTATAGTGTCCGAAATAGGGCCGGGCTTATGTGTTCTTGTGGGCGTTTTTGATGGGGACACTGATGTCGACTCGGAGTACATGTGCCGCAAAATTTTGAATATGCGTCTGTTTATGGATGACAATAAAGGGAGAGCATGGGATCAAAGTGTTATGCAGAAGAAGTATGAAGTGCTGCTGGTTAGTCAGTTCACACTGTACGGTTTTTTGCAGCGCAACCGACCCGATTTTCACCTGGCCATGCCTCCGCAGAAGGCCAGAACGTTTTATCAAACCTTTGTGGAGAACGTGGGCAAGGCCTTCGACCCGGCAAAGGTCAAAGATGGCGTTTTTGGCGTCATGATGAACGTGCATCTTGTCAACGACGGCCCGGTTACCATGCTGCTGGATTCGAGAAAGAAGGCATCGGATATGGCCACCGAACCGATTGGAGAAGAGCGGAGTGGAAGAAGCAACCTGGAAAATGACGGCGCATGACTCCAGAATGGTCTTCCAAAGCCGGAGGAGAGCATGACTGGCAAACAAGTATGATGATGATGATGATGATGATGCTGGTCGCTGCGCTGGTTGTGGTGCTGGGGATGGGGAAGATGGGGGTAGCAGAAGAACGTAATGACACTGATTATTGACCATCATCATTGATGATTGATTGTTGTGATTGTTGACCATCGTCATTGATGATTGATGATTGATGATTGGTGATGATTGGTAATTGGTGATTGATGATTGGTGATTGGTGATGATTGATGATTGATTTGATGATTGATGATTGATGATTGGTGATGATTGGTAATTGGTGATTGATGATTGGTGATTGGTGATGATGGATGATTGATAATTGATGGATTGATGATGAGTGGTGATTGATGATGAAGGATGATTGATGATGAAGATGATGAACCCTGATGATTCATGATGATAGACGACGGGGGTCGGTGATGCTTGATGATGATGGTGACGATGATGATGACTAGTATTGTGATGATAATGATTGATGAGGAGCATTGTGCTCAGGATTGATGATGATGATTTTGATGCTGACATGATGATTGATTATGATTGATGATAATTCATGATGATTGATGAGGTCGATGATGGTTGGTGATGACGGTGACCACGATGATGATGATTTATGATTGGTGATGTTGAGGATTGATGATGATGAATCTGATGGTGGTGATGAGGATCAGATTGATGAGGATTAATGATGATTGATCATGATGATGATTGGTATATGGTGATGATGATGGTGATGCGGATGATGAGGATGGGTTCAATCCGATCAGTGCAGTCAAACTCTGTTATTGCGTATTAATATGGTTGTCGTCCTTGCTTCTTTTGTCTGCCAACTGTGTTTTAGTTGCGCAAGGCAGGCATTGTTTACTATGCAAGCGAAGAGCAGCAGTTCATAAAATTGGCCAGATTCCCCCCCCCCACACACACACACTCAAAAAAAAAGCGAGATTATATATATATCGTCAAGTAGAACTGCCCGGTAAACCGTAAGCAGAGAGGGAGAAGAGGACAACAAACGAGGGGCGTGACGATATATATATATATATATATATATATATATATATATATATATATATATATATATGTGAGGAGTTTGCTAAAGAACGAGCGAGATATCACTTTTTCCTCTTTGCTATTCTTCCTCCATGTTGTCATCGTCTTCTTCTTCTCCGCTTTTTCTGTTCACGAAATGGACGTGAACAGGAAAAGCGGAGAAGAAGAAGACGATGACAACGTGGAGGAAGAATAGCAAAGAGGAAAAAGTGATATCTCGCTCGTTCTTTAGCAAACTCCTCACACATATATATATCCGACGAAACAGTTTGTCACAGCCCCTCGTTTGTTGTCCTCTTCTCCCTCTCTGCCTACGGTTTACCGGGCAGTTCTGTTTGACGATATATACCTCCTGATGAGTCGGTGAAACTCCGACGAAACAGTTTGTCACAGCCCCTCGTTTGTTGTCCTCTTCTCCCTCTCTGCCTACGGTTTACCGGGCAGTTCTGTTTGACGATATATACTACGACTTCGCTAGCTTCCTGCTACGGTTTTCTCCGGTCAGGTCGAGCGGCAGTGGTCGGGGCCGTCACTACGCGGCCATGCTGTGCCTCTAGTGCCAGCGGCGTGTCTGGAGTGTATTTTTTGGCTGTGACAGACCTTTCTTTGTTTCGTGGATGTTTTGCTGGCTTGTGATGGGGTGTGAACCGACAGTCTGTAGAGTTTTCCATCTGGTGCGGGTGAGTGATAGTCTACTTTGATTTTGGTTAAGGTAGATTATCATTTACAGTGTAGTCAGTGAGGGGATTCTGCAGACTGTTGAGGGTTCAGCCTCCTGATGAGTCGGTGAAACTCCGACGAAACAGTTTGTCACAGCCCCTCGTTTGTTGTCCTCTTCTCTCTCTCTGCCTACGGTTTACCGGGCAGTTCTGTTTGTGACGATATATATACACATTCCTTGTTTTGCTTTTTTCCGCCTTTGCGCTCCGATTCACAGTGTGCCAATATATATACACACATACATACATATATGTATGGAGTGTATTTTCTGCCCGTGACAAACCTTTCTTTGTTTCGTGAGCATTTTGCTAATCTTCCCTGTATCGTCCCAATTTTAACAGATGCCCCGAAGGACCAACCGTGGGCACAGGCCCGGAGATATCATCATTGAACTGTCCAGCCCCAGGCAATTCAGAATTGCAATATCTTACTCGTTTGCTTCAACTGGAGTCCGAACTCAGATATGTGTTTCAGCAGCTCATCAGTGTATTGACTAAGCTAGGCTCATCCGTCTTGCCGCTTGATCCCGAAGCCAACGCAGGGACCATGCGAATCCTCTCTGTATCGATCCAATTTTTAACAGATGTCCCGAAGGACCAAATCGCGAGCAACAGTTTTGAGACACTGTCGTAGAAGTAACTGATCCCGAGCAGTTCAACATTTGTAGTTTTCACTCATCCGCATGCGGTGGAATTTGAACTCAGGTCCGCATTCCAACAGTCGATGGGCGTACCTGTCAAACTAAGCCAGTCGGTACCACGACCGGTCCTGGTTCCAATAAAACGAGGTAAGAGGAAAGTTTTGAGACTAGGGGACTGTTGGCACACCTTTGTCCCACCAGCCGGCCCCGAAACTGGGATCGACGACAAAACCGAGGGTGGATGGTCTCACCAGACTCTCAACCCCTCGGTTCCTTCAAGCTGCTTCGTCGCTCCCGCGTCGCCGGTCGTTGGCCTCGAGCCCCAAATCCGTCCAATGAAAATCCGACACCGTAACTAATAGTGATTGACCCAAGGTTGAGATTAGTAGCCGATAAACTCCATATGAGCGGGTACCGTGCCCTACATGAGCCTACGCAAGTATCCCAAGGCCACAACTTGGCCTACCGACCGAATCCACGGCCGCGAAACCCTGACATTTGCCGCATGAGGGGCTGGTCTGGCTCACGGCCGCCGTTCACACCACCCGTAATGCCCAAGACTGCACCTTGACTATTTTCAGTCGCGGAGGCCCGAACTTTGTCTATGCTAGGCCCTGTTCACGCGTGACACTGCCAAGGCTGCAGGAAAAAGTCCTTCTGACAGGCACACCCAATAAAATGCCTTAATCCGCCGTGTGCTTCATGGCTCAAAAGTCCTTCTTAATAAAATCAAAATAGCCACGTTTGAAGCTCGCGGCACCGTAATCACACTTGGCGCCGGGCGTAGCAATACTGCCTCAACTCACACCCACATGCCACTGCTAGCTATACCGACCAAAGAAAAAATCATTGGGTCTTAACTTAATTGAAAACAAAGTTGACCGGCAATTGTGCCGTCTCTATGATATCAAATAAGAAAAATCATGCGCGCCTCAAACTCCGCGGCCACACACTCCTACTCTTCCTCTGAACACAGTTGTTCACAAAAGAAAACAAGCCGCGGCTCATGTGGCACACAACTTTCTCTCCCAATTTTCAAATCGAAACTCTTTTTCTGTCACTTGCAAAAAAAGCAGGGCGGGTACCCTTGTAAGGGGTATTCGCATTGACAGCGGGTCCTGCTTGGTGTAGTCGTCAAACTTCTCAATGTTGAAGTTTGGCATCTTGTACGGGCGCGGGGCACCGTTGCCGGCTGGTTGCTGCTGCGTCGTGCGGACGTCGATCTTCAGTATTGTGAGCTGTTTTCTGATCGTCGCTTGTCTCGCGAACGTGCCCAGGTTGCCAATTGTCGCGACCACATGGTCAATCCGTTCCTCCAGCTCTCGCATTGATGGCTGGCTGGTACTAGGTCCGGCGTTTGCTGAAGCGGCATCGTTGTGTTCCAAATGGCCAAGGCATGCATTGAAGCTGCAATTCATATGACTTTGCGTGTCTCGAGTTTCGTTGATGACGCGCTCGAGCCGCTGTAACTCGTGCTGTTGCCAATTGCAGGTTAGCATGAGTCTGGCAATGAGCTTGGAAATTTCGTCCTTCGTTTTCTCGTCCGCCAACGGTTGGCTGTGACCGTTAGTCAGGGTAAAATGCCAACCGCGCAGTGTGGCTGCGTACTCCAGCTCTTGCTGCTGCAGGCTTGTCGAAGCTTCTTGTCGGAGGCGTTGGACTGCATTTGCTGCTGCCTCCTGCTGCCGACGATGACCTTCAGCGGCTTCCTGCTGTCGCCGTAGCAATTCGGCTGCAACCTCGGCCTGCCTCTGTTTCTCTTTGGCCACCAGCTTGCTGAAGGCGAGGACGCGGGCGGTTGGCCTGGCATGCCGTGGAGTACGGGACTGCCAAGTCCCCGTTCCCCACCAGAGCTGCCAACCTGTGAGACCACTGCTCCTCCGGCGGCGGCTGACGTGGCCATGGTTGTGGCCAGTGTCGGCGGCGGTATCTGGAGGGCTGGTTGGGGTTCGGCTCGTGAGGGAACGGCAACCTGCTGTGGAGCGGCAATTTGTGGACTGCGCCTGAGCATTCAGGCTGTAGACATGGCACTGTGCTCAGTGTGCTGACATGGCAGTCCTGACATGCACCTGCTGACGTGGCACTTGCTCATGTGGGACCTGGTGACATGGCACTTGCTGATGTGGCTCATGCTGAGGTGGCAGATGCCGACGTGGTACTTATCGAGAAGACACCAAGGGGAAACAGACAAGAACAGGGGAGGAAGGCAGGCAGGCGAACACACCAAGACTGCGTATTCCAATCCCATTTGCTGACCACTAATTAACAAAAAAAAGAAAAAGAAAAAGAAAGAGAAAAAGAATCGTTTTTTTTTAATGTCTGTCGGTAGTGTGTCAGTTAGGCATTGTCAGTGGGTTGTTAGATACCCAGCTGACAAGTCTGATAGGTAGAAAAAAAAATCGAAATTTCAATGGAAACTGAAAATGTCATAATTTTGTGATATCCACAACATAAAAAATCGGATTTTGCAGAAAAAATACGAAGTTACGACAAATATAACAAGGTAAAATCGGAATTTCGCGATTGTGGCAATCGGAAATTTCAAAATTTGTACTCTAGCAGCAGAGGAAAAAAATTCAGTTTTGCAAAAGAGAAAAAATGTCGCAAAATTTGAAAATTAACGCAATCTGCTATTATTTCCGTTGAAAACAAAAAGCACGAAATTTTGCTGGTAGTTGCGGTTCGTTGGGCTGTGGTTAAGGCAAGTTCCTATCTTTGTTCAACCCTCATTAGGCGCAGTTAGGTGTGTGGCCTTAATCTTAGCTTTGATTAGTGCCAATCACTAACCGTTAATTAGGATTGATTAGCGCCGCAGGTTAGACCTAATCAGCGCTAATTAATGATCACGAACAGAAGAAGAAGATGCCTTTGCTTGTTAACTTCGATTAAACCTAATTCGGTAATAACTGCCAATCCTCCGGGCTAGCGCTAATCAGAAGTAAGCGCGAAAACCGGAATTAGCATGAATTTATAACTACCGCTACTCTTCCGGATTAGCACTAATCTGAGATTAGCATGAAAAACCGGGGTTAGTGCTAATTAGGGAAGGGCGCAGCTGTTCAGAACTCCAACTGGAGAAAGAAAAAAAATTGCGGAATTTACCAGTTAATCAATTAATCAATCAATCTATCAATCAATCGATCAATCAATCAATCAATCAATCAATCGATCAAGGTGGCAACTTTGATTGGGCAGATCCTCATCTGAGAGGTCTGCTTGGATACCAAACTGTCGCAGACCAGAACCAAGAACCGACCTTCCAAAAATGGAGCAATGATACCTCAGCGGAAGACTGGAATACCAACAATCAGACCCAATCAATGTCGTGACGCAGACTGAACATCATCATCATCATCATCATCATCACACTGTGTGAGCAGCCTGGTGCCGAACACAGGGACGAAGGGCGCCAGGCACATGTCATGCAGGAATGAGGAGGAGGGAGAGACGAAGGGGGAGGAGATGGAAAGTGTCGTCAACCCAAAATGTCGTCGTTACCGATCCAAAAACATTAGCCCCACAATGTCTCTGTCAAGTCTGAACCCGAATGTCCCTGAAGCCCAATGTCACGAACCTCTCCTTCTCTCTCTCGCATAGTCCGACAAAGGGGAAGGGAGCCAAAGCGCTGGAGGGAGAAAATAAGTGGGACCGGAGGAGGAGGAAGAAGATCTCTCTCTCTCTCTCTCTCTCTCTCTCTCTCTCTCTCTCTCTCTCTCTCTCTCTCTCTCTCTCTCTCTCTCTCTCTCGCTCGCTCGCTCACTGACTGCCAGGTACTAACCTGCGAAAGGTGTCGCCTTGATGCAGGTACGGACACACGGAAGACGAAGCTGGAGCGCTGGAGCCGACAGGTAAGTCCCCTGGCCTCCGCCGTAACCCAGTCTCTTTCTCTCGCTCTCTCCTCTGCTGCGGTGTACTGCAGCTGCGCTGTGCTAGCGCTGAAGCCCTATCTCCCAACTGCTGTCGAAGACTACAGCTACTACTATGAAGAGTTCGGCTACCATACCTGTGTGAATGCCTGCCTCAAACCGAGGCCGACCAGCTATATGTAGTGCTGGTCCGGCCTCAGGCGTGGCCTTGGCACCTAAACGCGGCGCCCAGCGGCAACATGGACGTCTGGCCCCTAAACTGGCGCCCAAATGGGACCGTGGCCTGTGGATGGCGCACAAGGCCTGTGCCCTCTGGAAGTGGCGCCCAGGGCCTGAAATGGTGCCCAAGGCCTGTGCCTCCTGGTGGAAATGCGCCCAGGGCCCGTGCCGCCTACTGCAGGCCCAACTGGGCCTCTAACCGGGGGCCTGGTGCTAGTGAAACAACGTGCCAGGCCTGGTACTACTCGGCGTACTGGTCCTACTAACCCTGCTAACCCCCTAGGCCTACGGCCCGGTCCCTGCGAAGGGCCCGTGAGGAACAGAGAATGCCACAGGTCCTCTACTCACCAAATGTGCAAAATTAGGGCCTCGCTCCACTACTCTTCACATGCACAAAAGACAAAAAATATGGCGGTACGCCGGTGCATATTTCTATGTTCTAGCGGAAGATTGTATCTCAATTTGCACATTTGGTGAGTAGTGGAGCGGGACGTAGTGCAGGGCTGAGGTTATGGTCCATAGGACCACGCTAAAGAAAGAAATGGACCCCCCCCCAAAAAAAAAAAAAAAAAAAAAGAGACTGAAGTGATTCATGGGGCACACAATCTTAAATCACCAGTACTCGAACCCAACCTTGCTGAAAATGCAACTCGTCGCCTACAAAATTTGCGGAGGCTCGGCCTACCGGACCATGATGGCTGGCGGCGCAGCCAGAAAAGAAAGTGCGCCTCAGGCGGTTTGGAAAACCCTGGCGCGCAGTGAGGCCCCTCCAGGCCCGGGTGTACTGGTGGTTTAAAGAAGTGGCATCCATTTGTACTCGAAAAAAGAAAAAAAGGAAAAAGAAGAACACGGGAAGAGAGAGGCAGCCACGGAGAGAGAGAGAGAGAGAGAGAGAGAGAGAGAGAGAGAGAGAGAGAGAGAGAGAGAGAGAGAGAGAGAGAGAGAGAGATAGCTCGCGCACGCACGCGCGAGAGAGAGAGAGAGAGAGAGAGAGAGAGAGAGAGCATCCCGACGGGAAACTCGTCGGGATGCTCTCTCGCTCTCTCCCACTCACACATCCCCGCGCGCTGTGCCCTGCGTCATGCTTTTGGAAACGACCGTTTTTTTTTGTTTTTTTTTTTTTACTTTCTTTTTCCCGTCTCGTTCTCGGTCTGCCTGCGCTTTTGGGCATGGCCGGGCGTTCCCTTCCCGAAGTCCCCGTGTTGACCGCCACGTATTTGTTTTTCAAGCAGGGAAAGCTACTGGTGGTTTAAGCATTCTGGGTCAGCTTGCCGATGACAAAAATGGTGTTAAGTAGCTGCATGAGCATTAGTGGCAAGTGCTCGGTAAACAACCTGTCCAGCCTAAGGACTGTTACAAACTGGTGTGCAAGTGAGCCATGTGAGCACGGGCACGGACTAGTCGAGGGTAGTGGAGATACTGCCTGGAAAGCCATCCTGTTTGTGACAGACTATCTGGGAACGCTAGTGACTGAGTTCGGGGTATCTGACGATGTGACTTGATCCATGGTGGAAGCCTGTCGAGAGGACCCCATCATGCTTGAGATCATCCACAAACTTGAGGCCAAGGATAAGGCCACATCCGATGAGTCTGTGCTGATTGACGACTTGCTGTTTCTCGATAAGGTCGGGAATAAACGGATATGTGTCCCATCTAGAGAGTCTTTGCGTAGTTTATTCTAAGGTGGGTGTCACGATGCAACCGGTCATTTTGGGTTCAAGAAAATGTCTGTCAGTGAATCTAGTACAGCGTTTCTGGTGGCCCACGATGATGGATGATGCAAAGAAATATGTAGGGCCATGCCAGGTTTGTCATCATGACAAACCAAGAATGCAGTTGGTTATCAAGCCCTTGCCTATTCCCGCGGGCCCTGGTCAAATGGTTTCCATGGATTTTATGGATACTCTCGTGACCAGCAAGAGCAGGAAACAACACATCTTCGTCATTGTAGACAGATTTGGTAAGTACGGTAGACTGATCGCCATGCCTGCGAGCCCTAGGACTGACCATGTTTTTTTTTTTTTTTTTTTTTTTTTTTTCCAGAACCCCTTGGTTCTGGCTCTCCTACCATTCTGGGGAGCAACAGTCCGGTTCCTATTCCCCCGGCAAGTCGTTGAATAATACAAAATATAAACTCACCCCACGCTGACCATGTAATAAAGCTCTTTATGGATAATTGGGTGCGTGACTTTGGTCTTCCTAAGTCCAGTGTCAGTGACCAGGATGTCAGATTCACTAGTGGACTGTGGCAAAGTACGACTCAGCAGATGGGAACCCAACTGCAGATGACATCGGGGAATCACCCGGCCAAGCCGAGCAGAAGAACTGGGTTGTGCAGCACCTGCTTCGGCATTATATGAACCGAACTCAGGATGACTAGGATGAGAAGTTAGTTACCTGTTGCATACTTCGATGAGTATGGGCAGAACCAAAGATCAACCAATATAGGATGAGCATGTATGCAGCGGAAGTCTGATAAACGAACTGGCTCACATAGACTAACTCACATAGACTGACTCGCATAGACTGACTCACATAGCATCACTCCACACACATACAATCGTGAGATGGTGGGGTCTGAGCCATACAAAGAAGGTGCTCAGCCCCGTACACAACATACACAGATGAATGGGGGAGGAGAGACGAAGGAGGTGGGGCAGGTAGACAGCACTGAAAGTCACCGAGATAGAATCTGATAGGTCACCGATATGGTAGTCCAAAATGTCATCCAACAAGATCAAAATGTCGAGGACAATAGGTCACCAATGTCGGAGGTACAGAGTCCAAATGTAACCGGTGTCCGAACTGCGATGCAGCCGAGTATCAACCCCAAYAATCTCCAAGTCTCCAATCAAGTAAGTACCACAGTCTCATATCACCGAAGTCCAACTCTGATCTCTGTCCAACTAGTATAAGTATCCAGTCTGAAGAAGAAGAAGAAGAAGAAGAAGATGGATAAGAAGAAGAAGAAGAAGAAGAAGAAGAAGAAGAAGGAGGAGGAGGAGGAGGAGGAGAGAGAGAGAGAGAGAGAGAGCTGACAAGGGAGGGAGGAGATGTTGTTACATACTTCAATGAGTATGGGAAGAACCAAAGATCAACCAATATAGGATGAGCATTTATGCAGCGGAAGTCTGATAACGAACTGACTCACATAGACTGACTTACACCAACTAACTTCCATGGGATCACTCCACACACATACAATCATGAGATGGTGGGGTCTGGGTCATTCATAGACGATACCCAGATCCCGTACACACATACACAGATGAAAGGTGGGAGGAGAGACGAAGGAGGTGGGAGGTAGATCACACCGATAGGTCACAAAGGTAGAGTCTGATAGGTCTTCGAAATGGTAGTCCAGAATGTCATATAACAACATCACAATGTCGAGGACCAAAGGTCACCAATGTCGGAGATAACAGAGTCCAGATGTAACCGGTGTCCAACTGTGATGCAGCCGAGTATCAACCTCAACAATCTCCAAGTCTCCAATCAGGTAAGTACCACAGTCTCGTATCACCGAAATCCAACTCTGATCTCTGTCCAACTGGATAGTCTCCA